>CM073742.1:16524262-17124262 GCA_037127355.1 Schoenoplectus tabernaemontani | reverse complement strand
AAATCATCATTATTGTTCTTGTCTATGTCGATGATATTATTATAACCGAAAATAATAATGAGGAAATTGAAAAGGTTAAAAAATATCTAAAAAGAGAATTTGATCTCAAAGACCTAGGACAACTCTCATATTTTTTTGGGGTAGAGATTGTCACTTCAAGTAAAAATTTATTCTTATCTCAACGGAAATATATTCTTTATTTGCTAAAAAAATTGGTAAATTAGGAGTAAAATCGGCCGGTACCCCAATGGAAATTAATGTTAAACTTAGAACTAATAATGGTGAACCACTACCCGACATAGGATAATACCAACGCTTAGTAGGAAAATTAATTTACCTCAAAGTTACTAGACCTGATATTGCATTTGTGGTTAGTGTGGTAAGCCAATTTATGCATGCCTCATGCACCGTACACTTGGATGCTATTGATCGGATTCTTAGATATCTCAAAGGCACACCGGGTCAAGAAATTTGGATGAAAAAAATGATATTAATGATGTGGTTGGTTTTTCTGATGTTAAATGGGGCGGAAGTTGTGACAGAAAATCAACCACGGGTTTTTGTACTTTTGTAGGTAGCAACCTTGTTACTTGAAAAAACAAAAAATAGAATATGGTGGCAAAGTCGAGTGCAGAAGCTGAATACCGAGTCATGGACTCAACGGTAAGTGAACTCATTTGGATCAAGCACCTACTTTGCGACATGAAGATTGAAGTCAAGGGAGCCATGGATATATATTGTGATACAAGCTGCGTGGCATATCGCTTCAAATTCAGTTTTTCATGAGCAAACAAAACATATTGAAGTGGATTGTCATTTTATGAGAGAGAAAGTTCAATTGGGAGAAATCAAGACACCATATGTTAGGAGTCATGAACAATTACCGGATATTTTTATAAAGGCTCTTGACAAGTCACGCCAACGAATCATTCTTGGCAAGTTGGGTTCTCTAAATTTATATGAATCTAACTTGAAAGAGAGTGTTGAGAAAAAGAATAGTTTGGGTTTGTATGGGTCTCAGACCCGTGAGGATATTTTCGTCGTTTACCCATTATTAAAAAATAAGAGCATCTAAATTATACAATTCAGTCACTCAATTATTTTCTAGTTTTTTTAACATAAAATAGTGTTACCGTTGGTAACTAAATAGTTACCTTTAAAATACTTGCATAGGATTGTCAAGGTAACTAAATAGTTACCTTTAGAATACCTTATGTAAAGTGAGAACATATAGCAATAAAGCAAATACATTCAGTATCTCTTTTTCTATAGTTTTTAAACTAGTTGAGTTTGGTCAAACTCGAATTTGTTTAAACGCTTAAAAAGTTTAAGTTGAGACTTGAGAGTTAAAATTCGAGTTAGACGGATTTTGAGATGAATTGAGAAAGGACATTGTCAGAGATTTATGGAATAAGTTATAATTATACTATTAAAGTAAATTATTAACTATACGAATATTTTTATATTTCATACATTATATTTTAATAAAGAGAAATTTTATATTCCTTTTGTACCATATTTTATATCCCAACTCTCTCAACCCGTCAAATTACTTTTCTAATCATTATTTCTTAGTATCCAACATATTTTAAAAAAACATGGTTCACACCTAATCCATTTGAACCCGACCTCCAATTCTCTCATGACATCTCTCTCATCTTTGAGTTTTATTCTTCATACTATATATCATTGAAAAGCTAGCGACAAGTAACACAATGAACCAAACTACACATGAAATGGATCAACAACTTGAGAAAAATCAAAGGATAAAATATCTCAATTAGAAATTCAAGTAGAGTGATCTAGTGTGTGTAAGCCTCAATCAATTGATCAAACACCATCTTTAGGCTAAGTATATTATATATGAAGTTTCAGATAAGTGTTCTAATGATGTAAGTATTCGAATCACATTTCCACTTGTGCTAAGGGGATGTGCTGAAATTTATATCTTAAAGAGTTATCATTCATGTGAAAAAAAGATTTGATTTGTAGACTTGAAACCAGTAGGTATTGAGTCTTTGGGGTAGTAGATATTGAGGCTTAGAAAGAGTAGTTATGGAGACTTGAAACTTGAAAGAATAATTAAGACTTGTGATATAATATATTTGATTCCTAAACTTTAAAGAGTAGGTATTAAGATTTGTGATGGTAATATTGAGATATAATATAATAGTTATAGAGATAAATATTGAGACTTAATAGAATATGATCATGATTTTAATATAGCTTTGATTTACGATTATATTTTTTTATCTCTAATGTAAGTTATAAATGAAATGTAATATAAGCTTAAAAGTCATATGATTTATGCTAAAAGATATTAAAATATTTTTATAAGGTTCTAAATTATGAAGAATGTGAATTACATTAAATGACTTAAGATATATTTTTTAAGATTTCGATTGTAAATTATTAAGGCCTACGACATTAGATAAACAAATTGATCCATAATAATGCTTAGAAGATAGTCATAATTTATACCCTCAAAGTTAAAAAATAATTTTAAACATTAAATTTTTAAGACATCATATATGAGTTATTAAGACTTAATATATTAGATATAAATAATCTATTAGATATAAAGGTTTGACTCATAATAGTGTTCAGCAAATAGTCAGGTTTTTTTTACCTTCGAAACTAAAAATGACTTTTAATGTTAGGTATATAAAAGTTTTTAAGACTTTAAATGTTTGGTATTCAGATTTCTGACATTAAGTATTAAGTGTTGGGTTTTGGAATGTTCAAATCTCATTAATACTCAAGCTGCGGAAAGACCGTAGAACAAAAATTTTACTTCTACTTAAGTTAGGGATTAAAATATGTCGGATAATTATCAAGAGATACAGACATTTAATCCTTTACAAAAGACGATAAAATATTATTTTACTTCTAACATAAGTTTAGGGTTAAAGTGATATGTCGGATGATTACCGAGAGATACACACCTCTTTAAACCTTTATTGATCTACTCCGTGATTGATTTCTAAAATATTAATCTACTTAACAATTAAATAGATTAATATAAGATATTATACCTCGCTTCCAAATTTCAATTGGAATGAAAATCGGCTTGTCTCAGAGCACTAAACGTCTGATGCCTCTGTAGGTTATCCACCAGGACTGACCAGAGAGCGGCTTATTTTTTTTGTCAGAAATACCATAAATCATGGTTTCTCACAAAAACACTATTCATCCGAGAAAAAGATGAAATAATACTATTCACGACTCGCAGTAATTCTATTTCACAAATGTGCAGAAATACCGCAACTTTCGTAAAAATACTATTCACCAATCTCGTGAATTCTGAAACAACCGTATATCGAGAGAGAGAAAGTAGAACTGATTTGGTGTAGCTTTCTCTCTCACCCCACCCCTCTATTTATAGAAAATTTTGAATTGCCAAATTACCAAAATACCCTCATGAATAGTAGGGAGGTTCCAAAATGAAAAGACCAAAATACCCTTAAAGTTCATCTAATTTACCAAAATGTCATTGGGTTTTTGGCCAAATTACCAAAATACCCTTGGGCTTTTAGCCAAATTACCAAAATACCCTTTTGAGGTCGGCATGGGCTTTTCATGGGTCTTTTTTGGCTTTTCGGATTTTGGTCTTTTTCAATTTTGGGCTTTTCTGATTTTGAGCTTTTAATTATTAATTAAGGCTTTAATTATAAATAGGTTTTGGCCCATAATTCAAATTCATAATTAACATTTAAAATTCAAATCAAATATATATAATTGTCATGTACAATTATATTTTTCTCGGTTGTTATTTCGGTGAATTTATACGACGTGTCCAACACGTTATAAATTCAATCTGATTTTTGCTTCTTGTCATCTCTATGACAAATATAATTATATCATATATAATTAATTATAACCATCTTATTATTAATTATAAATAATTTATAATTAATCAATAAGATTCTCCGATTAACTCCTATACGGTGTGACCCGACAAGATCCGTGTTATGTTGGTAAATAGAGTTAAAACCATTTTAACTTCTATAATCATAGGAGGCATCTGGCAGAATGCACTATGACCATCTAATTACAAAGATGATAATGTACTGTATAATATCATGATCCAGTAAACTATTTATTTGTGTTTAATTCTTTTGTCTCATGGCTATCAGATCAGTTTCAAGGTAGGTATGTGTCATCCTTGCAAACTTAATCTTTTCTTGATCTTGAGTAAATTATCAAATATAATTACTCTTGTAATTATACTGCTAGCAGATAATCTTACTCTATCAAGGGGCCCAGTGATGCTATAACTCGTATAGAAATACGAGGGACAATAGTACTTTTGGCAAACCATCTCTTCCTCCGCATAAGTTATGTATACCGAAGAGCTACCTTTATAGCCATCTTTTACGGATAACGTTTGGAGAAAATCACACACATACATATCTTATGTAGAAAAGATGAATACCTCATACTTTAGAATTTAACACTGAACGAAAACATTAATGGCACAAACATAATTCTATTTAATGTTTCATTCGGGGTCTGTCAAATACGATGTTCCTAGAATATCTATCTATGTGATTAAAATGACAACTCTTTGTCTATGGTCTGTAAAACTTGACCATCATTTAATTCACATACTAACCTGATAGTAGTTAATTAGTGTTCCTACTAATTACCTTGGTTAGTTACTTTTAAGAGTATATTCTATATTATGAAGTTTCACAATTTCAGTCTTGAACTCGGAATGATTCATAAATTCAATAATACTCAAAGAAATAAAATATCATTTAAATATTCAATTCATGAACAAAGCTTTATATAACAAATTTATCATATTATTGACTTCAAGATTATTACAAACTAACATTAAGATAATATAAAGATTTGACACATAACAATACTCATAAAATTAAGCATTAAGATGTCATATAAGAGCTTTTAAGCTTAAGATATTAGATATAAAGATATAGCTTATAAAAGTGTCAATAAATATTTAAGATTTTTATACCTAAACCTAGAAATAGATTTTTAATTTTAGGTACTAAGACATTACATAGGAGTTTTGAAGATTTTAAATTTTAAATATTAATACTTCAAAGCTCATCTGAATGGCGGTCTGGAGACGTTCAAGAACATGATCAAAATATTTTCACTTAGGGTACAGAAATTGAGGTATAATTGTTCAGTTCCTTTAATAAAAGAATATATTACAACATTTTACATATTTGGTTTAAGCCTCATCAGTGATGTTTATCCTTGAAAAATCTCAAGGATGAAGCAGCTAGATAATTAAAGATAAATAATAATTATCTATGGTAAATCATAAGAGAGGGGCCACCAGCCAGGCAAAGTCGCTACTGAAATCCGGTACAAGTTCATTTGTCCCACAAGGAAATATTGTGGTGAAGGACAAGGGTATAAATACCCCACCATTTACTGTTCATTCGAGGTGGATGACACTCAAGAGATTCGGGAGAGAGAAAGAGATCTCTTGAGGTGTCATCCATGTAATCACTTTTCCTCTGACAAGCGAGACCCACCTGACAGTCCCTCATAAGCAGCTTCAACAGCCTGAACCTAGCTTATCCACTAAATCTAATCAAGTCGGAACAAGGACTAAGCATTAATCCCACAAGGAAATTCTAGACAAGAGTCAGAGGTATAAAAGCCCCGTCACCTCATGTTCATTCGAGGTGGATGACCCTCAGGAGATTCAAGAGAAAGATATCTCCTAGGTGTCATCCATCTAATTATCATTCACTGACAGGTGGGCCCCACACCTCAGTGACGGACATCAAGAAAGTCAAAACTAAACCCTAAAGAATCAACCTTCGAAGCAAACCCTAAGAGCGAGGCGGATAATCCCCGTAAACAAGAACGTCCAATGCCAAGCCGATTTTGATACAATCACAAGATTTTGCTTTCAAGGTCGACCGTGCCAATGTTGCAAACACCTGATCAAGTCAAGATTTATATCAATTGTTAACAAGTAATCAAATATTGACCAAATCACTTTCATGAACATGAATTGAAAGTCAATTTCACAAGACTGATCAGATGATAATGTTGCAAACATCTGATCAAGTCTAGATTTGTATCAATTGTTGATATATAATCAATTGTTGATTAGTCAAACCCTAATGAGACATCAATACAAGTCTAATTGGTGTTTAATTAGGGATGTTTCTACAAGAGAATTTTATTTGGCAGAGACACTGAACTACAATTGAATTTGGGATTTATTCAGAGAGGAAAATAGGGTTTTCTTGGCAAATAAATTTTTAATGCAAGGAGATAGGGGCAAAAGTGACATTAAAAAATTATATGAGTGGTCATCATGAATTTAGGGATTTTTGATAAAAATTTCATGATTTTTGGATAAGTTGAGCTATTAAAATAAATTCAGAGAAGATAAAATAGATTAAATAGGCATATCAAGGGCTGAGATTTAATCAAGGCAACTCTGGGTACAACTTGGGGACAACAACAACTCTGAGTACAAACTGGGTGTAAGAAACACTGAGAATACAAAACAGATGAAGAGAGAAGGTGTACCACGTGGCAGTACCGGATTGGGCTAAGTCAGCAAGAAACTGCTACGTGTCAACACCCTATTAGTCCATGTCGGCAACGGTGGGCCCCACCCTGACGTAGGATACCTGACAAGTGGGCCCCACATATGCCACGTGGCACTCACCTACTGGTCCACATCAGCGGCCACCTCACCAGGCGCATGCCACATGACAACACCTCAGGTCACCACATCATCAGATGCATGCTACGTGGCAGCATACCATGAAGCCACCTCACTATTTGAGATATAGCAACTAGACACATGACAGCATCAGAGTAATCCACCTTAACAACTGAGTGCCACGTGACACTTTCTATTAGTCCACCTCACTATTATGGGCCCCACCATGCCACAAGATGATTGATAAGTGGGCCCCACTTGGCGGCACGTGGCAGGCACAACCGGTGCCATGTCATCACACACTATACACAGGGATTACAAGTGGCTTCATATGATTGGTACAGGTTAACACGAATGACACACGTGGCACCACTGGTTAGAGCCACCTCAGCCATCCATTAAGCCAGATTACTGGTGTTAAGGAGTTGTTTATTAAATAGACAACCAATCAAACTCTGTCACCTCAGCCCATTAACACTAATCAACTGCTAATTAAGCCTATAGATCTAAACCCTTAAACCTTACAGGTGGGACACAGTAATCAGACTAATGAGAGTAGGTGCATGAATTAAAACTATAAACCAAGTTCATCCAGCCTACCTATCCAATTCAACACAATTTGATTTAAATAAGAGATGAAAGTGAAGGTGAACCTGGTCCAGACGCTCTGACTCGCTACTCTTCTTCTCTCTGGCGCTTTGGTGCACGAGAACCAGGCCCATCCAAACCCGTTGAGCTTTCTCCCCGCTCTCTCTTCTTCTCCTCCTCATGCGCGATCACTGTCTTCTTCCTATGGTACCTCACCATTACAAATGATCTCAAGACAATTGACGAGTATCAATGCATTGGTCAGAGGGATGAGAACAAGAGAATAGCAATTAGGGAAGATACTGAACAGTGAGCTTACCTCAGCTTAAGTTGTAGCAGCAGAGGTGAACTTCTAGGAGTTGCAATCGAATGCCTCAAACACCAAATTGAGCACAGGAATAGCTTCCTTGTGCTAAGCCGACGCCGATTGATAAGTAATTATGAAGCAATTGAGTTAGAGAAATGTTCAAGTATGAGGAGTTGCCGGAGCCAGTAATGAAAAGGCAAATCTAATAGATGCTCTAGAGATCAAATTGGATGGTGAAGGAGCTTATTCAGATCAAAGCGATGCTAGTTATCATGAATTAAGAGAGCAATTGAACAAAAGAGTATGAATTTCGCCAAGGAAAGAAATGAGACAGAAAAGCAATTTAGGAATTAAGTGAAGCAGATTGCAATTAAGAGTGAAAAGGTACTAGCAGTGAAACAGAATTGTTTAAATACAATCTAGCAATGAGGGGCCCACTCACCAATTAAAGCATGTGCTCAATTAAAGTCAAAGGAGCTGCGGCGTAGTCAAAGCCAGTAACAGAAACGGTTATGCAACCTAGCAACAAACACAACTCTATCTCAGCTGTTGATTGAAGTAAAATGAAGGGTGAAGATGCATCCAACCTGGCAATCCGACTCAAGGCGGCTCACCAATCAAATCAATTGAAGCAATCGGTTTCTAGCATATATAAACCGAGAACCAAGCAGCAGAAGAGAGACAACTGGAGATTGAGTAGCAGACACTTGAGAGAAAGGATCAATTCATTAGTGATCACTAATTGTAAAGAGAGAGATATAAGAAAATTAGCAAGAGAGTTAATCAATTGATATTTTCTACTTAAAAATAAGTTAATTGGTAGTGTTCTTGGAGCCAATTGGCGTTTATTTGCATTTTTTCCTTTGAAATTGAGCTTAAAACAGTTAGTGTTAGTTTGTAATAATCTTGAAGTCAATAATACGATAAATTGGTTATATAAAGCTTTGTTCATGAATTGAATATTTAAACGATATTTTGTTTCCTCGAGTATTATTGAATTTATGAATCATTCCGAGTTCATGACTGGAACTGTGAAACTTCATAATATAGAATATACTCTTAAAAGTCACTAACCAAGGTAATTAGCAGGAACACTAATTAACCGTTAACAGGTTAGTATGTGGATTAAATGATGGTCAAGTTTTACAGACCATAGACAAAGAGTTGTCATTTTAATCACATAGATAGATATTCTAGGAACATCGTATTTGACAGACCCCGAATGAAACATTAAATAGAATTATGTTTGTGCCATTAATGTTTTCGTTCAGTGTTAAATTCTAAAGTATGAGGTATTCATCTTTCCTACATAAGATATGTATGTGTGTGATTTCTACCAAACGTTATCCGTAAAAGATGGCTATAAAGGTAGCTCTTCGGTATACATAACTTATGCGGAGGAAGAGATGGTTTGCCAAAAGTACTATTGTCCCTCGTATTTCTATACGAGTTATAGCATCATTGGTGTCACACCCCAGAAATAATAAATCGGATTAGGGGTGCTTAATCCCGCCACGTACGCACGACGAGACGTGCGTACGAAAGGCTAAATGAATAAAATAAGGCAATCACAGAATAAACAAAATAATAATAATAAGAATACATGACCATACAGTCCAGAATGAACAAAGAGAATACAACGCCCACATAGGCGGGGGCTAGCTCCATCGGAATGGGCAGCAATCTCTCAAATAAAAACCCAAAAGAAGAAAATAAGACTCAAAAACCCGATGGATCCTAACTGACTACCCAGCTCACATGCCAATGCAGCGAAGCATCCCTGTCATCGCGCAGGACTGTCCCTAGCACTCGCACTAGCCAAAAATCCCGAACCTGAAAATACCTGGATCCCACAACCACCGTGGAAACGTGAGTAATTTTATAAATTACTCAGTACGGATTTAGATCCAGCCTTAAGATTCGATCTTCTTTCCTAGACTGGACCCAAAAACCGATACTGATGTCTGAAATGCAATATAATATTGATGAATAAATATAATAATTGTTATTATGCACATTTAACCTACATGTCATGATATGATATGGTAAAGAAACCCGAAATAGAAAATTCTGTGGAAATAATAATATAATATAAAGTATACGATACGAGAGTCAAACACCCATAATAATTACCCAGTTTGTAAATTTACTAGATTCATCCCGAGCGGGCACAACCAGGGCCCAACTTACTAACTCGGGCCTTGCCTAAGCGGGCACAACCAGGGCCCAACTTACTAACTTAGGACTTTATGTTTGTGCAGCGACAACGCCGCACAAACGACAATCGGCTCCCGGGGCGATATCGCCCTAGGAGAGTGACGGCTATGAGCACGTACTCTGGTCTGCTGAATCTGGTAATTCACCTTACAAAATATAAACAAATGGATATAATATGTCTTCAGTTGCCATATCGTCAAAGGAGATAACTACCCAGGAAATAACAAATCGGAAACTAATACAAATGGGAGCCTACACTGGTACAACTAAGGGCCCGAGGACCGCATCCCGAAAATAATGACAAAATGAAATATAATACGGATGGGAGCCTACACTGTACCAACACGGGGCCGAGTCCGCATCCCAAAGGGGAGCCTACACTGTACCAACCAGGGCCGAGAGACCGCATCCCGAGAAATGACAAAATGACGATATATTACAAATGGGAGCCTACACTGTACCCACTAGGGGCCGAGGACCGCATCCCGAAAATAACAAAATAGGGTAGAATCCAGACTCGGATATGGACGCCCACACTAAACACTGAGAGACATGGTATCCTAAACGCTCAAATTTGGATTAAAAATCTTTAATCATATTAAGAATATTGAAAATATAATATTGATCAAAAGAAAAACACTCTGGCACACCCGAACCCGCCAAATGACGGGGTCGGTGGATAACCGACAAGCAAAGGTGCGCAGTGTATATACGGACGAAAGGAATATAACCCGTTGATCCGGTTATACAAGGCAACCTCGATCGAGATCACCCTACGCCTCTCAAGACTTTCCCATGCATTTTGCATGATTAATTTCCTAACTTAATTTATAATTAATGATATTAATAATATTGATCTACTAATTATATTATATAACTTTATTTATTTAACTCCAACATAATCCTATCTCGGACTATTTCCCGAGTCCTACTCCTATCCCGTCTACGTGCACCATGATATGATATGACATGCAAATGCGGGTATGTCTCGAATATGCTTGGTCAAGTACCGAATGCATATGACAATTCAATTTGGGTCTCTAAATAATGTTTGGTCGAAAAATACCTCGCTTCGATTTATTTTAAAAACATTTTTAAATTTCGGTTTGGATTCCTAATTCGAAGAGAAAAAATCGAATCCCGGAAACCGTACACGAGAATAATTCGATCGGGTCGGTAGCGTCACGATCTCGTCGGATGAGCCGTCTCATCTTGAGTGCATTCGTTTGTCGACTCGTCAAGATATTTTTTTGAAAACCTATGAAGTCGAAATAAATTAAGTTGGCGAGTATCCCAATCATATTGGGTCCGGTTTGGTCGTGGGTATACCGGACGCTCAATGGAAATTATCATTATTTTAGTTCGTATTTTAAGATTATATTTATTTCGATTAATGTAACTAATTTAATTTATTTAAATTAATTAAGTTAGCTTAATGTTATCCCTTAATTAATTTAATTATAATTAGGATAATTAATTATTTAGAAATAGAGAAATTGATTAATATATAATATTATATAATTAATATTATTATTATTAAAATAGAAAAATTGATTAATATATATTTATATATTTATTAATATTATTCTATTATTAATTAGAGAAATTGATTAATAGGTATTTATATATATTAATTTATGTTATTCAATTATTAAAATAGAGAAATTGATTAATATCTATTTTATATAAATATAATATTACATTTTAATAATATTTTATTTATATTAAAAATAGAGGAATTAATTAATATATATTATACATAGATAATATTATATTTTAATATTCATTTATTTATTTTAAAAGTAGAGAAATTGATTTATATATATTATATCTTATATATAATACTGAATTCTAATATTCTTTTGTTTATTCAAAAACAAAAGATTTAATTAATATATATTATTTTATTATATATATTCTTTATCTCTAATATTCTTTTAAATCTAAAAATAGAGAAATTGATTAATATATATATAACATATATATATATATATATATATATACTAATATATATTCATTATATCCTAATTACTATTCTTATCAATTACTTTTATTATTATGTATATATATTTAACATTATATTTCATAAATTAGAAAAATAGTTTAAAATAAATTAAAACGGAAAACTTAAAAGAAAGATTAAAAATAAAAAGAAGTAAACTAATTTAAGAAAATTATTATTATCTTATTAATGTGTTGGTGTTTTAATGTGTTTGGGATCATAGGCTGCCTCCGAAACCACTGTATCTGTTCGGATTTTTCTTATTGAGGCAGATCATGTAATCATCTCCCATATTTCACTGTAAGTACTAATTAATTATTAGTTGCGCACGCTTTTAAATTTACGGCACTTTGCTAATTAATTAATTACACTTATCCAAATTAACCTTTCGGCCCACTTAATTAAGATCAATTTCTTTTCCGACTATTCTTATAGGTTCAATTGTACGTAAAGGTTAAATTTTGCGCATATAACCCTTAAAAGAGTTATTACCACAAAATTTTCACTTTGGTCCCTTAATTTATTTCTATCATCCCAATTCAGCTTTGACAACAACTATCATGACATAGCCATAAGAATGGGCGACATAGTCATAAGAATGGCACAAGTCCGCCAATTTATACAACAACAACCAAAGCATCACATATCGGCATTACACGCAAGGGAAAGGCAACACGACGAGAACGACAAGGCAACGGATGGGAAATCCCAAGCACGGTAAAGTACAGCCAACAACACAACTGAAACAACAACAGCAGAACCACAAAACATGCACCAAATTCAACCAGATAACATATACCAGAGCACAACCAGCAAAGCCAGATAACAGACCAGAGGACAACAAGGGCAACATAGGTGCCATCAACAAAATAACCCAGAAACCCGCCTAAAGATTATGGAATTTCAGAGGGGTTGTCAAGGCACGGGCAAAGGCCTCGCTTCACTGGTACCGAATGGTACCAGTGTACCAAAGCACAGAAGGCAAGAACATTTTGATACTGGTCTGGTATCGCAACACAAAATCGCACCAAAGAATGAGAAGGGAAAAGGAGTATCTTGGTATACCGGTTCAAATCGACAAGTACCGGCCAATACAACTTAGACAACGAGAAAAAAAAAAAAACCACCATACCACTCTCTCGAAGCAAAAGGCGACAACGGAGAAAACACACAAGCAATGACATGTGCTAGCTGCGCGGCACCACGGCCCACACGGCCGAGAGAAAGAGGAAGGGTATTACCGATTTTGGGGGACGAGAGGTGGCAACGGCGACGAGGAGGCGAGAAGGGAAAGGCTTGGTTAGCCAAGCTCAGCACGGGGGAAGCTCTGCCAGTGGGGCTGTCTCATCTGGTTCGGGCAAGAACGAGAGAAGGGGGCGAGCTCCAATCGGGTGCAAGAGATGCACAACTCGGGGCAGCCTTCCTGCTGGCTCCAGCCAGGCGGCGTGCAGGTGGCAAAGGCGGACAGAGATGCTGCACGGGTTAGATTACCACCCGTGATCGTGTAGGTCGGATCCGGGAAGGAGGAGCTCAAAACGAGAAGAGGGGGTGAAGAGGGAATGTCGCTCGGTGTAAAAGAGAGGAGAAGGGGAAATCGCCACAAGAGAGATGTTGGGGGGTGAGGAGAGAGCACCGAGCCCGAATTCCGACAAGAGAGAGGGGCGGAAAGTTTAAGAGGGGAAAGGGCATGGTCTCGCCGAGAAGAAGAAGAAAAGAAAAAGGGAAGGGGGGGGAATCCCGGGGGAGGGGAGAGAGAGAGGGAGAGAGAGAGAAAAAAAAGAACGAAATGAAAGAAATGACAAGAAGAGAGAGAAAGAGAGGTGTGAGAGGTAGTGGAAAATAATTGGGTGAGAGAGAGAGTGGGTTTTAGGTTTTGCTGTGGCAAAGGCTAGACGAATAATCGTGCAAATAATTTAATTTCCTAATTTCTTAATCGATCAACTCAACTTAACGGCATTCTAATTAATTAATAACTTAATGGTCTATGTGATTGTTATTCGTATTAAATTAAATTATTATATTTAAGATTTGTTAATTATTACGTTACGTTATTTCTTAATTATAATTAAGATTTGTGATTGCTACTTTAATCGTCATTATTATTTAAGTTTTAATCTCAATTATTAACATTTTAGATTTATATCCCATTCTTCCATAAATTTCATTAATTGATCTCTCCTAAATTAATTTTTAATTAAAATTTTTTTTTTCTTTATTTCAAAATTCAAATAAATTTTAAGAATCTAAATTCTTATTTGATTCGTATATCCAATTTCATCTGACCAAGATATTTTTGTTTAATTTTATCAATTAAGTTTTAAATTATTATATTTTAATAGCATTTTAATTTGATCTTTGAGTTCTGTTCTTAACATTTTAAAGTTTTATTCTATGGGGTTTCTCATCTTTTGTTAAATTAGATATTTTTATATTTTATTATTTAAATTTTAGCGGGGTTTCACATCCAACCCCCCTTAAGAGACGTTTCGTCCACGAAACGAAAGTCTAAATGAGAGTGACAATGATTTCAGTATATTTTTCATCGATATCGCTAAATTTATTCTTATATAATTAATTATAGTTTCATTTATTTATTTATATTGACTTGTGAATTTTAGATGTCATAAGTTTTACGCTCATTTGATTTAATTTTAATATTTTTTTTTTCAAGGACATAATTTTTCAAAGTCAGATTGGATCAAGATTTTACATGAAATACAAATCGACTGCAACTAACCTAATAGACCAGGAAAACACAACTGAACCAATCGACCGAATAAAATCTTATGCTTGATATGCGGAAACAACCTTGATTTCTAAATTTTAATTCGAAATAAATATCAATAATGATGCATATTACGACATCATGGATTGAAACACTCGAGGGTTCAAAGGGAGATTTGAGTATACTGTAGGTAGAGATTTTACGGAAGTACGTGTGGTCAAATAATGGTTGGCGTAGGACTCTCAAATCAAGGGTGAAATTAAATTGCCATTCCTGAATAATTGGTCAAGGTTAAGTATGATAATGAAATTAACTGATCGATCGGGGGTCGATGGATAATTGTAATTGCCATGTGGTCATATGTCAGTATTCTACGAACAATCAAGTCACTAAGGATCGATTAAAAAGGACAATTCAATGAGAGAGAAATACTATTAGTTGATGCTTAAGGATCTACTCAACTTAACTTAAGAGCAAATAACGTGGATAACAAAAATATAAAGGTTTAGATACGATAATCACTTAAATGAAAATTATAATTGCTAATTATTTTTATTATACTCCAATTTAAATTTTTATATTCTTATTAGTTCTATCACTCTTTCATACTTATATATTTTATTATATATATATATACATAATTATGTTACTATTTTTGTCAGAAGATCGGGTCGAGACGGAACGACGAAAATTTGAAAGCGAAAATTTTAAATTTTACCTTGTTAATCTTTTGTAATGTGCTTATAAATTTTAAATTATCTCACGTTTGAGTAGTGGGATCCGTAGGGACATCGAAGTCGCACGTGTACTAACGTGCAACGCTAGCCCCAATACTCCTAGACATACCCCTCACATACCTATGTCAAGTACATATTATTGTTTTGTTTATCTATTCATATTTCTCTGAATTTTCTTGGATGTTACCCTAGCATGATTTATATGAAATCGGATTATAAAATCCATGCTCTGATACCACCGAAGGATGTCACACCCCAGAAATAATAAATCGGATTAGGGGTGCTTAATCCTGCCACGTACGCACGACGAGACGTGCGTACGAAAGGCTAAATGAATAAAATAAGGCAATCACGAAATAAACAAAATAATAATAATAAGAATACATGACCATACAAATCCCGTCGTAATGAACAAAGAGAATACAACGCCCACATAAAGCGGGGGCTAGCTCCATCTGAATGGGCAAAGAATCTCTCAAATAAAAACCCAAAAGAAGAAAATAAGACTCAAAAACCCGATGGATCCTAACCGACTACCCAAATTTCACATGCCAATGCAAATAAGCATCCCCGTCATCGCGCAGATCGTCCCTAGCACTCGCACTAGCCAAAAATCCCGAACTCGAAAATACCTGGATCCCACAACCACCGTGGAAACGTGAGTAATTTTATAAATTACTCAAGATGCGGATTTAGATCCACCTTAAGATTCGATCTTCTTTCCTAGACTGGACCCAAAAACCGATACTGATGTCTGAAATGCAATATAATATTGATGAATAAATATAATAATTGTTATTATGCACATTTAACCTACATGTCATGATATGATATGGTAAAGAAAAACCCGAAATAGAAAATTCTCAGTGGAAATAATAATATAATATAAAGTATACGATACGAGAGTCAAACACCCATAATAATTACCCGGTTGTAAATTTACCGATTCATCCCGAGCGGGCACAACCGGGGCCCAACTTACTAACTCGGGCCTTGCCTAAGCGGCACAACCAGGGCCCAACTTACTAACTTAGGACTTTATGTTTGTGCAGCGACAACGCCGCACAAACGACAATTCGGGCTCCCGGGGCGATATCGCCCTAGGAGAGTGACGGCTATGAGCACGTACTCTCTGTCTTGCTGAATCTGGTAATTCACCTTACAAAATATAAACAAATGGATATAATATGTCTTCAGTTGCCATATCGTCAAAATGAGATAACTACCCAGGAAATAACAAATCGGAAACTAATACAAATGGGAGCCTACACTGTACCAACTAAGGGCCAGAGGACCGCATCCCGAAAATAATGACAAAATGAAATATAATACAGATGGGAGCCTACACTGTACCAACCTGGGGCCAGAGGTCCGCATCCCAAAGGGGAGCCTACACTGTACCAACCAGGGGCCAGAGGACCGCATCCCGAGAAATGACAAAATGACAGATATTACAAATGGGAGCCTACACTGTACCCACTAGGGGCCAGAGGACCGCATCCCGAGAAAATAACAAAATAAAGTAGAATCCGGACTCGATATGGACGCCCACACTAAACACTGAGAGACATGGTATCCTAAACGCTCAAATTTGGATTAAAAATCTTTAATCATATTAAGAATATTGAAAATATAATATTGATCAAAAGAAAAACACTCTGGCACAGCCGAACCCGCCAAATGACGGGGTCGGTGGATAACCGACAAGCAAAGGTGCGCAGTGTATATACAGACCAAAGGAATATAACCCGTTGTCCGGTTATACAAGGCAACCTCGGACCGAGATCACCCGCCCGCCTCTCTCAAGACTTTCCCATGCATTTTGCATGATTAATTTCCTAACTTAATTTATAATTAATGATATTAATAATATTGATCTACTAATTATATTATATAACTTTATTTATTTAACTCCAACATAATCCTATCTCGGGACTATTTCCCGAGTCCTACTCCTATCCCGTCTACGTGCACCATGATATGATATGACATGCAAATGCGGGTATGTCTCGAATATGCTTCACAATTTACCGAATGCATATGACAATTCAATTTGGGTCTCTAAATAATGTTTGGTCAGAAAATACCTCAGTTCAGATTTATTTTAAAAACATTTTTAAATTTCGGTTTGGATTCCTAATTCTGAAGAGAGAAAATCGAATCCCAGGAAACCGTACCTGAGAATAATTCGATCAGGTCGGTAGCGTCACGATCTCGTCAGATGAGCCGTCTCATCTTGAGTGCATTCGTTTGTCGACTCGTCAAGATATTTTTTTGAAAACCTATGAAGTCAGAAATAAATTAAGTTGGCGAGTATCCCAATCATATTGGGTCTGGTTTGGTCAGGGTATACCGGACGCTCAATGGAAATTATCATTATTTTAGTTCGTATTTTAAGATTATATTTATTTCGATTAATGTAACTAATTTAATTTATTTAAATTAATTAAGTTAGCTTAATGTTATCCCTTAATTAATTTAATTATAATTAGGATAATTAATTATTTAGAAATAGAGAAATTGATTAATATATAATATTATATAATTAATATTATTATTATTAAAATAGAAAAATTGATTAATATATATTTATATATTTATTAATATTATTCTATTATTAATTAGAGAAATTGATTAATAGGTATTTATATATATTAATTTATGTTATTCAATTATTAAAATAGAGAAATTGATTAATATCTATTTTATATAAATATAATATTACATTTTAATAATATTTTATTTATATTAAAAATAGAGGAATTAATTAATATATATTATACATAGATAATATTATATTTTAATATTCATTTATTTATTTTAAAAGTAGAGAAATTGATTTATATATATTATATCTTATATATAATACTGAATTCTAATATTCTTTTGTTTATTCAAAAACAAAAGATTTAATTAATATATATTATTTTATTATATATATTCTTTATCTCTAATATTCTTTTAAATCTAAAAATAGAGAAATTGATTAATATATATATAACATATATATATATATATATATACTAATATATATTCATTATATCCTAATTACTATTCTTATCAATTACTTTTATTATTATGTATATATATTTAACATTATATTTCATAAATTAGAAAAATAGTTTAAAATAAATTAAAACGGAAAACTTAAAAGAAAGATTAAAAATAAAAAGAAGTAAACTAATTTAAGAAAATTATTATTATCTTATTAATGTGTTGGTGTTTTAATGTGTTTGGGATCATAGGCTGCCTCCGAAACCACTGTATCTGTTCGGATTTTTCTTATTGAGGCAGATCATGTAATCATCTCCCATATTTCACTGTAAGTACTAATTAATTATTAGTTGCGCACGCTTTTAAATTTACGGCACTTTGCTAATTAATTAATTACACTTATCCAAATTAACCTTTCGGCCCACTTAATTAAGATCAATTTCTTTTCCGACTATTCTTATAGGTTCAATTGTACGTAAAGGTTAAATTTTGCGCATATAACCCTTAAAAGAGTTATTACCACAAAATTTTCACTTTGGTCCCTTAATTTATTTCTATCATCCCAATTCAGCTTTGACAACAACTATCATGACATAGCCATAAGAATGGCTGACATAGTCATAAGAATGGCACAAGTCTGCCAATTTATACAACAACAACCAAAGCATCACATATCAGCATTACACGCAAGGGAAAGGCAACACGACAGAGAACAGCAAGGCAACAGATGGGAAATCCCAAGCACAGTAAAGTACAGCCAACAACACAACTGAAACAACAACAGCAGAACCACAAAACATGCACCAAATTCAACCAGATAACATATACCAGAGCACAACCAAAGAAAGCCGGATAACGAGACTGTAGGACAACAAGGGCAACATAGGTGCCATCAACAAAATAACCCAGAAACCCGCCTAAAGATTCTGGAATTTCAGAGGGGTTGTCAAGGCACGGGCAAAGGCCTCGCTTCACTGGTACCGAATGGTACCAGTGTACCAAAGCACGAGAAGGCAAGAACATTTTGATACTGTCCGGTATCGCAACACAAAATCGCACCAAGAATGTAAGGGAAAAAGGAGTATACTTTGGTATACCGGTTCAAATCGCAAGTACCACCAATACAACTTAGACAACGTAAAAAAAAAAAAACCACCAATACCACTCTCTCAAGCAAAAAGGCAAAGAACAGAGAAAACACACAAGCAATGACATGTGCTAGCTCTGCTTGGCACACGGCCCACACGGCCGAGAGAAAGAGGAAGGGTATTACCCGATTTTGGGGACAGAGGTGGCAACGGCAGCACGAGGAGGCAGCAGAAGGGAAAGGCTTGGTTAGCCAAGCTCAGCACGGGGGAAGCTCTGCCAGTGGGGCTGTCTCATCTGGTTCGGGCAAGAACGAGAGAAGGGGGCGAGCTCCAATCGGGTGCAAGAGATGCACAACTCGGGCGCCTTCCGTCGGCTCCACCAAAGGCGGCGTGCGGTGGCAAAGGCGGACGAGAGATGCTCGCACGGTTAGATTACCACCCGTGATCGTGTAGGTCGGATCCGGAAGGAGGAGCTCAAAACGAGAAGAGGGGAAGAGGGAATGTCGCTCGGTGTAAAAGAGAGGAGAAGGGGAAATCGCCACAAGAGAGATGTTGGGGGGTGAGGAGAGAGCACCGAGCCCGAATTCCGACAAGAGAGAGGGGCGGAAAGTTTAAGAGGGGAAAGGGCATGGTCTCGCCAGAGAAGAAGAGAAAGAAAAAGGGAAGGGGGGGAATCCCGGGGGAGGGGAGAGAGAGAGGGAGAGAGAGAGAAAAAAAAGAACGAAATGAAAGAAATGACAAGAAGAGAGAGAAAGAGAGGTGTGAGAGGTAGTGGAAAATAATTGGGTGAGAGAGAGAGTGGGTTTTAGGTTTTGCTGTGGCAAAGGCTAGACGAATAATCGTGCAAATAATTTAATTTCCTAATTTCTTAATCGATCAACTCAACTTAACGGCATTCTAATTAATTAATAACTTAATGGTCTATGTGATTGTTATTCGTATTAAATTAAATTATTATATTTAAGATTTGTTAATTATTACGTTACGTTATTTCTTAATTATAATTAAGATTTGTGATTGCTACTTTAATCGTCATTATTATTTAAGTTTTAATCTCAATTATTAACATTTTAGATTTATATCCGGCCTTCCATAAATTTCATTAATTGATCTCTCCTAAATTAATTTTTAATTAAAATTTTTTTTTTCTTTATTTCAAAATTCAAATAAATTTTAAGAATCTAAATTCTTATTTGATTCGTATATCCAATTTCATTTGACCAAGATATTTTTGTTTAATTTTATCAATTAAGTTTTAAATTATTATATTTTAATAGCATTTTAATTTGATCTTTGAGTTCTGTTCTTAACATTTTAAAGTTTTATTCTATGGGGTTTCTCATCTTTTGTTAAATTAGATATTTTTATATTTTATTATTTAAATTTTAGCGGGGTTTCACAATTGGGCCCCTTGATAGAGTAAGATTATCTGCTAGCAGTATAATTACAAGAGTAATTATATTTGATAATTTACTCAAGATCAATAAAAGATTAAGTTTGCAAGGATGACACATACCTACCTTGAAACTGATCTGATAGCTATGAGACAAAAGAATTAAACACAAGTAAATAGTTTACTGGATCATGATATTGTACAAGACATCATCATCTCATGTAATTGGATGGTCATAGTGCATTCTCGCGGATGCCTCCTATGATTATAGAAGTTAAAACGGTTTTAACTCTATTTATCAACATAACACGGATCTTGTCGGTCACACCGTATATGAGTTAATCGGAGAATTTTATTGATTAATTATAAATTATTTATAATTAATAATAAGATGGTTATAATTAATTATATATGATATAATTATATTTGTCATAGATATGACAAGAAGCAAAAAATCGATTGAATTTATAACGTGTTGGACACGTCGTATAAATTCGCCGAAACAACAACCGAGAAAAATATAATTGTACATGACAATTATATATATTTGATTTGGATTTTAAATGTTAATTATGGATTTGAATTATGGGCCAAAGCCCATTTATAATTAAAGCCTTAATTAATAATTAAAAGCCCAAAATTGAAAAAGCCCAAAATCCGAAAAGCCCAAAAAGGCCCATGCCGACCTCCAAGGGTATTTTGGTAATTTGGCCAAAAGCCCAAGGGTATTTCGGTAATTTGGCCAAAAAGCCCAATGGCTTTTTGGTAAATTGGATGAACTTTAAGGGTATTTTGGTCTTTTCACTTTGAAACCTCCCTACTATTCACGAGGGCATTTTGGTAATTTGTCAATTTCACTTTTTCTATAAATAGAGGGGTAGGGTGAGAGAAAAAGTTCCACCAAATCGCTCTACTTTCTCTCTCTCGGTATACGGTTGTTTCGTAATTCACGGGATCGGTGAATAGTGTTTTTACGAAAGTTGCGGTATTTCTGCACATTTATGAAACAATTCATGCGAGTCGTGAATAGTACTATTTCGTCTTTTCTCGGGTGAATAGTGTTTTTGCGAGAAACCGCGGTTTACGGTATTTCGGCAAAAGAAGTAAACCGCTCTCTGTCGGGCCCCGTGGATAACCTACGAGAGGCATCGTACGTTTGGTGCTCCGAGACAAGCCGATTTTCATTCTAATTGAAATTTGGAAGCGAGGTATAACATCTTATATTAATCTATTTAATTGTTAAGTAGATTAATATTTTTAGAAATCAATCATGGAGTAGATCAATAAAGGTTTAAAGAGGTGTGTATCTCTCGGTAATCATCCGACACATCACTTTAACCCTAAGCTTAAGTTAGAAGTAAAATAATATTTTACCGTCTTTTGTAAAGGATTAAATGTCTGTAACTCTCGGTTATTATCCGACATACTTTAATCCATAACTTAAGTAGAAGTAAAATTTTTGTTCTACGGTCTTTCCGCGGCTTGAGCATTAATGGGATTTGGGCATTCTGAATCCCTACAGTTAGTTCATGCTATCCAGCTAGTCAATTGAGCTTCTTTTTTTTGCATTTCTTATTTCTGACATGGAATTTCCTTTTCATTTTCTTGTGAAAGTTCTTATCTCGTGTGAAACAAATACATAGCTGATCTCCAGTGAGACACTGGCCCAAGTATGATATACTTGGTAAGCCTTTAGGCCTGAATTAATCACCGATGATGTGAATTTATAATGCGATTACTGTTTCATCATCATTTTCAGTGAATTCTCTCTTTTCATTTCCTTAATTGAGTAGATAACCGATCGGCAGTTAAGAATTAAAGATTAACACCCTTTGATCACCCTTAACTATGTGATTTTGATCAATTAGATTAGTTAATCTTTGTAATTTTGTAACAAATATACTGATTCTGATGTGAGACAGAATATCATCAAATTCACGAAGGTAAATCGATCAACATCATTGCAATCTTAGCGAGCCATTGGCCCTAGCCATGTCTGGGTGTGCCCTTAGGCCTAAGATATACTTATCAAGTATAGAAATTTGGTAGATTGTGAGAATTCAAATCAATTCCAAATCGATATCAGTCGGTACCGATAACTGGGACTGACTTTGTGCTTCAATAATCACTCAACTCAGTGAGCCATTGGCCCTAGACTTGTCTAGGTGCGCCTTTAGGCCTGAGAAGTGTCAATTGGATGCGAAAAGTCGATAGAATATCATAACTTGTGCCAATTGGGGTCGGTACCAATCGGTACCACATATTGCTAAGAAACGAAGAGCTCCAACGCTGCCAAGAACGAAGGAGAAGCTCTCAGTTTACCTCAGATCATGCCTACACATCAAGATGATACTCATCAATCTTGCAATTATCAAGAACTTTGATCAATTCTGTTGAATTCGACAGAGGAAGCATCTCGGTATCGATTTCAACTAGTACATCAACTGGCAATATCGTGTAGCATCGATCACCGTATAGATCTTCGATCAAGCACCACAGAGAAGCTTACCAAGGTGAGATGATGCTAGGGCACCAATCTGATCGGAGAAGAAGTGTTCCGGACGTCGGGAACGCTGCTTAGCATGAATCTTGATGCAAAGACGAGTTGGAAGAAGTAAAGGATCGTTTGGCACGAACCTTGAAGTGCCTCACCAATCGTGAGGTCTATTGATGGATGAGATCTGCCAAGACTTAAGAAAATTAAAGATCAATTCAATCTGGGCCTTAGATCTATTCGATACACATCTCAATTCAATCCTGCGGCCCAAGTAAAATGGGGCATTAAAAAGAAATCTGTGTTAATCTTAACACAGATTCAACGGCCTAGATTAACCCAGAGATTAATCTCGGCCCAGTTAAGAAGTCGGCCCAATCAAGGAAAATAAAGAAAAATTCAATCTTGGCCCAACTTACAAAGCCCAATTCTCAATTAATAATAGAAAATTAAAAATAAAAAGTAAATAAATCATTTGGATGTCTTCCCAAACTCCAAATTGAATCAAATTTATTGTTAAAAATTCTTTGTTTTTCATAGTATTTTCTTATATAAAAACATTTCAGTTTTAAGAATTTTATTATACTAAATAATTTAAAAGTAAAATGATATTATTTGCTTTTTCTGTTTGACCAAGTTTTGACTTGCTATTTTGGCTATTATAAAAATATCAAAAATTCAAATAAAATTCTGAATAATATCCAACTATTTTCCTACTATTTTATAAGTAATTTTCTACAAAAATAAAGGAAGATTAAAAATAAAAGTAAGTTCACCTTTGTAATTGACATAATGATAAAGAGTATTATCTTATTAATAAAATTCAATAATAATGCAATAACTCTTTTACATTTTAGAAGTGATTAAATAAACTTACACAAGGGGTGTAGAGCAGTAGAATATTTTGCACAAGTAATGCAACATTCAGAACAGTCAGTCAATAACGGTTAGGACAAGAACATCATGACACATGCCAAGAAGACAACTGAGATTACAACATCAACACAGCGAGTGTGATGACTTCAAAGAAGAACATTATGATGTCTGAAGAAGTGACATTATGATGCTGAGATTGATGATCCATCGATCATCAATGCGCTGAACAGATGAGGGATGATGAGTATCCCTTACAAAAGGACAATAGTGCCCTTACATAAGGAATCATTATAACGGTTCCTTCAATCGTTATACGATTCATCAAAGTGTTGAACGCTTCGCAAGACGTTAGTAACGTTTTGATTATTATCTGACAAGTCAATGTATTTTAACGAATCGTTATAACGATTCATTAGAACGTTGAACGCTTTACAAAACGTTAGCAACGTTTAGACTATTTGACCAATTCTCTAACAAGTCTGTCATTCTCTAGAAACGTTATAACGGTTTGTTGAAGCGTTATAACGATTTGTTGAATTGTTATATGTTTCCTAAAGTGATGAATGATTAATAAAGTGGTGATACACTTTGTTGATTACTGATGAATCATCACAATATGGTAGCTTCTGAACTAGCTCATCTAGAAGCCCATCCTCTAACAAATCTGTCTCAATATTAGACCGGCCAAGAGCTCTGAGTCTAATTTTGTGTACAAGATAATCCTGAATCCATGAATCGGCCAAGTGCTCAGAATTCATGACTTGAGAAGTCAAGCAAGACAACTGTAGGGACTTTGTCCATTATCTATTAACTCTGCGTCTTGAAAGTTGTTCATGACTTGATGTACTAGCAAGACTAAACTGATCTGATTATAAGTTTGTCTTTTAGTCTATGAGATCGAACTGACCTGTTTGAAAGTTTATCTCTCAAGCCATAAGATTGAACCGATATGTAGTAGGTTCGTCTTCTAAACAGTGAAATCGAACCGATCTGTTTGTAGGTTCATTCACTAACACACATGCCTCAAAGTTGAACTGGCTTAGCGCTTCATGTTTGGCTTTGTGTGCATAAGTGTTTCTAGGTTTATGAATCTGCTCAGTGCTTGAAATTCATAATCTAGAAAATCAGCAAGATGAACAAGTGGGCCATATCCACCCATCTTCTGATTCATCAACCTCAAGATCAACCGGCTCAGTGTTTCGAGTTATATTTTGTGTGATTAGTCATTGACTAGTTAAGATTGAGCTGATCTGTTAGTAAGTTCATCTTCTAGATCAATTAAGATTGAGTCGATCTGTTAGTAGACTCATCTTCTATCTTTCCGTAGAGATTGATCTGATCTGTTTGTAAGATCATCTCTCAAAGTTATAAAGATTGAACTGATCTGTAGTAGGTTCATCTTTCTCTATTACAGAATGAACTAATCAGTTAGTAAGTTCATCTGTATCTGCCATTAATCGGCGAATTGGTATGTAGTAAGTTCGTCTGCCCACATCCCACGTAAGTTGAGTCGATCTGTTAGTAGATTCAATTTATACTGTGAACTGATCTGTAGTAAGTTCACATGTATCCTCTTTTACCCACATTCATAAACTGATCTGTAGTAAGTTCATCTATACCTCTATTATCTGTTTCAATGAACTGATCTATAGTAAGTTCATCTATATCTGCATCTGTTATCTGTCTTGAATTTGAACTAATCTGTTTGTAAGTTCATTTTCACCTATTTCTAAAAACTCCGAATTGATCTGTAGTAAGTTTGTTTGTCAATACCCTACGTAAATTGAATCGATCTATTTGTAGATTCAATTTATACTGTACCCCGAAGATAGAATTGATTTGTTAATAAGTTCATCTTCTCTGCCATTCCTGTCTCGCTGGGCTAATCTGTTAGTAAATCTAGAGTGCTTTTGTGATCCCATCACCGAAACACTTGACCACTCGACCACTTGATTGTCATTTAACTATAGTATTTATTTCTCCCTTTCGAGATCCAGAGGTACCTCGAGGTTAGTAGCCCAGGGTAATTAACGGTGGGGGTTTGCGCCCATCGGAATCTAAAAGGATCCCCAATTAACAAAAAAACCCCTGAATGTGCATCTCAATGGGTCTGAGCGGTGAGTTCAACCAACACTAAACTAATGCACACTCGGAAGAGATCTTTATGTCCTTCTTCCGTATCCCATCTCCACCAACGACGGTGCGGAGCGTGCGAAAAAAAGTCGCACAACTGAATATTAATTAATTAGTGTCTCTATTATAGTCGAATCGGAAATGACTCATTTTTAACGTCAACATGCACTGCACTAATTAATGTTTTGGAAAGTGCATATTGTGAATTTCCAATGAAGAACAATGAAAGTGTTATGAGAATCTTTTGAGTCATTTCTTAATGATGTCCTGCTGTACCTCGTTGAATCACTTGCGTTTGATCTTTGCAGAATATTAATGCAATTTTCCTGGAAACAGAGTAACAGACTATGACATCAGAAAGAATAGATTCTTGATTCGATCTTTTAAGTCAAATAGTCAATTGGCTTAGCAGCGTCAAGACCAAAGCGTCAAGTCTACACGGTTACGAGATTCTGAGCTAAGAAAAAAAAAGCCTAAAATAGCATAGGATGCTCCTCTTTTGCTGAAGGCGTGTTGCAGCTCAAATAGTATAGGATGCTCCTCTCTTCCCAACCCAATAGCCCATTTTCCCATTGGCCCATGGCCCATTGGCCCATTTCTTTATTGAAACTTAAAAGTAATAACTTCCGGTCGAAGGCAAGGTGCTGCCGACACGGACTCGGACACAGACACAGGACACGTCTAAGCAAAGAGCTCAACCCAGATCCATGTCCTTGTTATTATAATCTTATAAAAGAAATTAAAAAATGTGCTTCATGCAAACAGTCTATGGTTGTCAATTATTGATCTAATTTAACGGGTTAATCCGATTCGATATGATTCGAATCTGACCCGATTTAACATGGTCCGAAAATAAATAGGTTGAGTAAAGATCTAATTTTTTTTATCTGAATCGGGTCAGGACGGGTTTGGGTCAACCCGACCCGTCCCGATTAATTGTGCTTGTTGAAATATATTTTTTGATTTAGTATTAATTAAGATTATTTATAAATTAATTAATATTTAGTTACTTAAAATAATATATAAATAATTCATAAATATTTATACGAATCAAGTCGGATCGATCCATAATCCAGTCGGGTTGGATATAGATGAAATTTTTTATTCAAATATAATCGGATCAAATTCAAATTAGATTAAAAAAAATAATAATGATCCGATACCCTAAAATATTTTTAGCCCGGTGTAATCGACTCATAATGTGCCAATGGGAATGATGATAGGTGCTGTATATTTTTTGTGGTTTGTACGCGGCGACCCGAGAAAATTCATGGATCTTACCTTTGTCTTTTATTAGTCCATACTATACTACAGTCTGAATGTAATGTAATCATGTCGTGTACATAGAATTTAATTTACCTAATCTAAATTTTTAGTTGGGACAAAAAAATGTTTTTTCATTATTAGCAGACAAAATTAACTAATTGGATAAGATGTTGGACTTGACTTCAAGTCACGCCTAGGCGCAAAATCTTTTACTATACTATATATAAATTCCGGTACGCTTATCTGATTTGACATTTTTTTACTTGTCGAATTGCCCGAGAGATAATCAATTATTTTAACAAAACTAAATTTAGGTCGGTATGAGCGATTTTCATGTTCAGAAAATTGTTTTTATTAAGTATGAACAAAGATACTTCGTTAGGGAAATCAATTAATAAATTTTCAATTGTAATCCTATTCTTGGGTAAAAAAGAAGTCCACTGTCATTTCTATCGAGTTTCCTCAGTTCTAAACTATATATATATACACCTCAAATCCAATATCTATAATCTTAATATTGACTGATGAAAAGATCTCTTGCATTGTTTGGATAGTATCAAATATTTACGCGCAGTTAAAGCACAAGAATTAGGAGTATTATTGCTATGGGATAATGTAGGAATATAAGAAATGTAATTTCTCTTGAACTGCATATAATAAGTCTGGCCTCTCTAATTCAAATTTCAAATATATATATATATATAATTAGGCTATGGTGTTTTGCAAAACACAAGAGCGTTGTGTATTTTGCGCTCTATTATTAATTTTAAGTTAAAATGATCGATCCAAACCGCTCAATCTAATTTTCATATTAAAATCTATTATTAAACAAAAATTTATTTTTTTTTAGAATTCATTTGCTATTTTTTTGGATAGGGAAAAAACCGTCATTTTTGGATGAACCAAAATTCTCAGATTAAGTCATTTTCTCCTCAACAGAAAAAATAGCAAAAAAATTTAAAAAATATAAAATTTGGTTTACTAATATATTTTGATTTGAAGATTAGATTGAACGGTTCGGATCGATTATATATGACTTGAAATTAAAAATAGAGTGCAAAGCATACAACGTCTCTGTGTTTTGCAAAGCACCATAGTTGGACTATATATATATATATATATATCCTCTTTTTTGATTTTTTCTTTTTCTTTTTTAAGGACCTGATCTTCTCCTGTAGACTATAGGAAGCTTCAGTGAAGTTTCGTAATAACTTTGTATAAAATAAAAGGAAACAGATGAATTCCCAAATTTCATTGTGACATCGAACCGTCACAAAAAAACATATAGTTGAGTCTTAATTTCGAGGGCAACAACTTCAGAAATCCCAAATTCATCGCCTTTTCTTTCTTCTCTGCCAACTCTCATGGATTATGCATCAATTTTCCTAGCACGGACTAGTAGTGTGACCTTCACGCTGCCAAAGAAGAGGTGGCGCATTGCATTCACCGTGATCATCACATGCCGCGCCTTGTCCCGGAAACAGAACCGATACGTCTCGATCGATATCCCAACAACATCATTCCTCTCATTCAAAGGCATTGATCATCCATCTTTCCACCACCTAGTTAAGGAGAAGCGTACCGAGGACCTACATGACCTTGGTGGAACGTCAGGTCTGATCACAGAACTAAAATCTGATTTGAACAATGGCATCTGTTCTGATAATGATGAAATACGCGCACGCAAGGAGACATTCGGGACCAATACATACCCCAAAAAGAAGCCTAAGGGGTTCTTTGTTCATGTCTGGGATGCATTGAAGGACCCGTTTTTGTTGGTACTGGCCGGTTGTGCCGCAGTTTCTCTCGGATTCGGTATAAAGGAGCATGGTATTAAAAATGGCTGGTACGACGGAGTTAGCATCTTTCTTGCGGTGTTTCTAGTCACTGTTGTATCTGCTGTCAGTAATTACAAGCAGTCCAAACGGTTCGACAAACTGGCAAGTGAGTGTGATAACATTACAGTTGCAGTCGTCAGAGGCGGCAGGAGACAGGAGATATCCATATTTGAGGTGGTGGTTGGAGATGTCGTGCTGTTGAATACCGGCGATCAAGTACCGGCAGACGGAGTCTTCATTGAGGGCCACTCCTTGCAGGTAAAATAAATAAGACAACCTAACTAATAATTTTTATTATATTATTTACAATATCTTTTCACGAAAAAACAGGCTGCATTTTTAATTTCCAAGTTTGAATTGGTATCATAATTAATTATGCAATATGACAATATCAGAATTAATCAGAGTTCTCTGTTTTATAAAAAATAACTATATTAGTATTAAGTCTGTAAACGGCAGAATTTAAAATAGCGTAACAGCTGTACACTAACATTTAATATATATATTTATTTATTTATTTCACCCAAAATTTCCTATTTTAGTATATGACATCTATGATTCTAAATTGTATCGGGTTCATTTGTGTCCCTTAAACAAATGCATAATACTAAAAATATAAAATATATTTAATAAATGAAAAATAAACTAATAGATTAAAGTACTTGAGAACTTTTCAGTAGATGAGAAAATACATTAAAAAAACTATTTGTTATTGATCATTTTATGATTTGATTTCCTACTTTGAATCTTATCTATGTGAATATTATTTTTAAATCAATCTAATTACTTTTATCATTAGTCTATAAGAGAGTTCATCATGGCCAACAACAAGCATTTGGAAAAATAAAAATTAAGTTTGAGATTATTTTCATTTCCCATGATAATGGTACTCTCTTGGGTACAAAATTATGAAAGGAAGTCCATTTGGGAAAATTAACCAAAGTGCCGAATATCGAATGGAAATTTATACCCAATAGGTCTAATTATTCAAGCATTCCCATGGACAATGGAACCACCGAACAGGCCTGTGTCAAAATAAGGGAAAAAAACTACGGAAGCTAATTTGAAACCAAATGTTGAAATATAACCTCTGTAGTCATTTATAGACAAGTATTGACACCGGCAGGTTCATTTAGGTACGAAATGAAGCCAAGAATTTTTTTTAATCAATTATTGTGAGTTGTAATTGTAAAGTATAAGTGATAGTATTTTTTTTTGACGTGATTCTTTAGTGAACCTATAATCATAAAATAGATTATTTTGATCCATATTGTCGATCTTCTAAAGAAATATAACTCCGTTGATCATCAGACTCCTTTAAGCCTTCTAGCGATCTTCCTCTAATTCGATGGAGCGACTGAGAGGATCAGCGCAGACAGTTTATTCTCTTCTGAAACTCTGTCTTGAGAGAATAATTGATTTTGTTAGAAAACGAAAAGGTGCTAGAAAAATGGAGAATGAGGGGAATTATCTCGAAAACCAACAGTCTCCATGTATATCATGGACGCCCATAACTGAAAGCAGTTATATCTTAGTAGGTCCATATCAGATCCAAATCTCTCTTAACGAATTCGTTGTTTAATCAGAAAATTATCTATAGTTGTGTTCTCCAAGGATCAATAACATAATTGTATCATTATCAAACTTTATATAATTTACACCACTACTAAATTATAAAGTTATTTAATACGCATTCTACACATTAAAGTGCTCACTTTTCATGACACATATTAAACCCGATTAATAATTTAGAATTTGATAACTTCATAACGGATATAATTTGACAGTCCATATTATAATATATATTTATTACATATAAGCTCATACATGTTATAATTAATAATAATTAATTTCAACAATAATAAGAAGCTTGCTACATTTTCCAGATTTTGTTATATTGTAAACTTAGCAAGTTAACTTAATTTGTATAAATTGTATTAGTAAGCTTCTCCATCAAACATGCATATATAGAATTTTAATCCTCCACGATAATACAACTTCATACATCCAGATTTGCCAGGTAGATGTATATCTTTCTGGTCTAGCCAGTATAGATTTACGAATTTAGATATTTCAGTTCAGAACTGAACTGATCGTTACTGATATGTTCTGGATTCGGTTAGATTTACGAATTTAGATATTTAGGTATTGAATATCTAGCATCCAACCAAACTAGAGTTGATATGTTCTGGACTCGGTCGTCAAAATGTTAATGACACTTTCTTGTAACTGAATTACCAAACATTTTGTTATTAATGTGCATCTCCTTTTTTTATTATTTGAACAATGCCGAAGTGATGTTATGTCCTCGTAAGCTGGTATATATATACCTCTAGTGGTAAAGTAACAAAATTGACTTCATATAGGATTATAGATCATGGCACGAATCTTCACGGAAACTATCTATGATTTTCGCCATATGAAACATTTTATATTTCAAGAAAAAAATGTTGGCATACAATATTCAAGTTAGAAATCAAATTCGCTACTCAAACTAGTAGTAGTAGTATATAATAATAAACCAAAGTAGTGAGTAAAAAATTTAGAGTTCCACCCAAAATAATAGTTATTTGTGTTGGCTTATGGAATGTACAGGTGGATGAATCCAGTATGACCGGCGAGACACATCCTATTGACATTTCTGAAAAGGATCCATTCCTCTCCTCAGGTGTGAAGGTGGTTGATGGTTATGGACGCATGCTTGTAACCGCCGTTGGCACAAATACTGAATGGGGTGAGATGATGAGTACCATAACTCACGACAGCAATGAAGACACACCTCTTCAAGAGCGCCTCCAGGGTCTTACATCAAACATTGGCAAGCTCGGAGTCACAATTGCAGTATTAGTGTTTGCGGTGTTGACAATACGGTATTTCACTGGAAGTACCAAGGATGAGAATGGAGTGTCAGAATTCAACAAGCATAGGGTTTCAGTTAATAATATCATCAGCGGGCTGGTAAACATATTTCAACAAGCAGTAACAATTATTGTTGTTGCCATACCGGAGGGATTGCCTTTGGCTGTTACACTCACTCTTGCATTTTCTATGAAGAGAATGATGAAGGACAATGCAATGGTAAGAAACCTCTCAGCATGTGAAACTATGGGTTCAGTCACAGCTATATGTACTGATAAAACTGGCACGTTAACCTTGAACCGGATGACAGTTACAGAGTTTTGGGTTGGTAAAGAGCTTGTCAGGACAGAGGGTGCAGTTGAATCTGTCAGTCCGAGAGTTATTGACTTATTATGTCAAGGAGTTGGGTTGAACACAACTGGTAGTGTGTATCAAAATAATTCTCTATCAGTGCCAGAGATTTCTGGCAGCCCGACAGAGAAAGCATTGCTTCATTGGGCAATATCGAGTCTTTGTATGGATACAGACTCCTTAAAAAGGGGCTGCAAGATAGTTCATGTCGAGGCATTCAATTCAGAGAAAAAGCGTAGTGGAGTTTTGATTACAGAGAATAGAAGTAAAAAACTAGTTGCGCACTGGAAAGGTGCAGCGGAGATGATATTGGCCCGGTGCACAGGTTATTACGACAATGATGGTTTGGTTTATGACATGGGTATTGACCAAAAGTTGCATTTTGAGGGAATAATAAAAAACATGGCTGCCTCGAGTCTTCGTTGCATTGCCTTTGCTTGCAAGAATGTTGATGAAATAGTTCAAACCAACGAAAGAGAAGCATCGAAGATTGAAGATGAAGGTCTTGTTCTTTTGGGTTTGATTGGCCTAAAAGATCCATGTCGACCTGAAGTAAAATCAGCAATTGAAGCCTGCAAATGTGCTGGTGTCACCGTCAAAATGGTTACAGGTGATAATATTTTTACTGCTCGTGCTATTGCAAAGGAATGTGGCATTATAAATGAGATCGATGAATTAGACGCTATTGTAGAAGGTCAGGAATTCCGTAACTACTCGCCAGGGAAACAATTGGAGATGGCTGATAAAATAAGAGTCATGGCACGATCATCTCCCTTCGACAAGCTATTGCTTGTGCAATGCCTGAAGAAGAAGGGGCATGTGGTAGCAGTAACAGGAGATGGAACGAATGATGCACCTGCACTCAAAGAAGCAGATGTAGGTCTTTCTATGGGTATTCAAGGTACCGAAGTGGCTAAAGAGAGCTCTGACATAGTCATACTAGACGATAATTTTAGTACAGTTGTCACTGTCATGAGTTGGGGTAGATGTGTCTACAACAACATTCAGAAGTTCATCCAATTTCAACTGACGGTCAACGTGGCGGCATTGGTCATAAACTTCATTTCGGCCATGACATCTGGTAAAATGCCTCTAACCACCGTGCAATTATTGTGGGTTAATTTAATTATGGATACAATGGGTGCGCTCGCTTTAGCCACAGACCGACCAACAAAAGAGCTAATGAAGAGAAAACCGGTTGGTAGAACAGAGCCATTAATTACACGTGTGATGTGGAGAAATTTGTTGCCTCAAGCTCTGTTTCAGATTATAGTGCTGTTGGTTTTCCAATTTAAGGGTCAACAAATGTTTGGCGTCAGTGAAAAGGTAAAGAACACCATTATATTCAACACCTTTGTTTTCTCACAAGTATTCAATGAGTTTAATTCAAGGAAGTTAGAGAAGAAGAATGTCTTTGAGGGCATTCTACAGAATAAAATGTTTCTGGCAATAATTGCCATCACGATAATATTGCAAGTATTGATGGTGGAACTGTTGAGGAGGTTTGCTGGTACTCAAATGTTGAATTGGCAACAATGGGGTATTTGTATTGGTGTAGCAGCTATTACATGGCCGCTTGGTTGGCTGATCAAATTCATACCAGTAAACAAGGAACCGCTACATCAGATGTTGCCTCGCTGGAGAAGTTAGGACTCATGTCAGATAGTTCATTTATTTTGTTTTTTCTTTTGATTCTTTCATTTGTTTTGTTTTTTTAGCTTGCTATTTACATGGTCAAGGAATTTGTTAAAAGCCTCATATTTCATTAAAAAATGTTGTGCATACATAGATAAATACTATATATAGATTATCTTACTAAAATGAATAGCTCTGAAATTTGTATTAGTACATTTTCTAAACATCTGAATGCTCATTTTTACCCTTTTTTGGTTTTCCTACATTGGGAATTGATAATTCGTCTACATATATTTCAAAGAACTTACGGTATATGTTTAGTATAATGGGTTGATAGGAAAATTCTTCATTGACTCTATATTTTAGCCTAACGAAGGAAATGTTGCATTTCATTTTAGTTCAGCATATCAGGAACTATTTATTGGAGCTTGATGTGCTATAAAACATAGCAGACGCCAACTTATACACTAAGAGATCCAATAATTTCTTCTTAAGTAATCGGGTTCAACGGTAGAAAAGGAGGAATTGGATCAGACGGTGCAAAAGCATAGGGATTGGATGGCACCTCTGATTATCACTATTGGTTTCATTTTAAAGAGGGAATGATATAGAGCACAAAAATACAACAACATCCAAATATCCAATGGCCAAGGCAATCTAAGTTTGCCTCCAGTTTTGTTCAGATGAGATAAAAACAGTTGCGAGATGTGTGACATGCATTAATAGACTGTATGATTCATTACTGTAAGTTTCAATGGATCGATTAACTTGATTCTTTCATTCATCGGTAAACTGAGTATATATATAATCTACTTTTACACATTAGCCCCTATAACTAATCTATTTATACTTTTATCTAAATATCCTATATAATATTCAACACTCCCCTCAAGATGATACATAGATATTTATCATGTTCATCTTACTTATTACATTGGAGAAGTCGGTGATACTCAACCCCTTTGTGAAGACATCCGCAATTTGCTCCTTAGTCCCAACAAAAGGCATACACACGATACCTTCGTCAAGCTTGTCTTTAATGAAATGTCGGGTCAATCTCCACATGTTTAGTTCTATCATGTTGTACTGGATTATTTGCTATGTTTATAGTCGCCTTGTTGTCACAATACAACATGATGGGTTCATCTTCAAATAACCCTAACTCCAGTAGCAATCTTCGTAGCCACAACCCTTCACTCACACCATGGGCCATGGCTCTATACTCGGCCTCGGTCGTAGACCTTGCCACCACATTTTGTTTCTTGCTTCTCCAAGAAATCAGATTACCTCCCACAAACGCACAATAGCCAGAAGTGGACTTTCTATCATCGAGACACCCAGCCCAATCGGCATCGGTATAGACTTCGATCCTCCTATCCCTTTTTTTACTGAAGAGCACACATTTTCCAGGACAACCCTTGAGATACCTCAGGATTTGGTACACAACCTCCTGGTGTGATACTCTAGGATCATGCATATACCTGCTCACCACACTCACAGCGTAGGAGATGTCAGGTCTGGTGTGAGTTAGGTAAATTAGCTTGCCTACCAAGCGTTGATATTGTCCTTTCTCCACTTGATCGCCAATTCCTCCACTCAACTTGTGGTTGGGATCTATGGGTGTGTTGACGGGTCTACACCCCAACATCCCCGTGTCACTTAGTAGATCTAGAACATACTTCTGTTGTGATAGAACTACTCCTTTTTTTGACCGAGCAACCTCAATGCCGAGGAAGTAGCGCAATTCACCTAGATCTTTCATCTCAAACTCCTTGGCTAGACTAGCCTTGAGCCTCTTCATCTCCACAGAATCGTTACCTATCAACACTATATCATCCACATACACGACCAGAATGCAAATTTTCTCTCATTTCCTTTGGATGAACATAGTGTGATCGGCGTTGCTTTGCTGATAGCCAAGTTTTTTCATTGCCATGGAGAACCGATCAAACCAAGCTCGCGGTGACTGCTTCAACCCATACAGGGAGCGCTTCAGCCGGCACACTTTGTCCTTTAGTTGTTCATTTTGAAAACCCGGTGGGATCTCCATATACACCTCTTCTTTTAGGTCCCCATGAAGAAAGGCATTTTTTTACGTCTAACTGGCATAAGTCCCACCCAGAATTCACTGCACACGACATAAGTGTTCGGACAGTATTCATTTTTGCAACAGGAGCAAAGGTTTCTTCATAATCTACTCCATATGTCTGTGTGTAGCCCTTAGCCACCAACCTTGCCTTGAATCTGTCGACCTTTCCTTCGGGGTTATGTTTTATTGAGTATACCCACTTGCATCCCACAGTATTCTTTCCTGACGGTCTCGGGACCATATCCCACGTGTCATTCTTGACTAATGCTCTCATTTCCTCGAACATAGCATTTTTCCACTTCGGGTCCTGCATTGCTTCTCTCCACTCACATGGAGCAGAATTAGAATGTAAAGAGGTCATAAATGCTTTGCACGCAGGTGGTAATGTCTCAAATGATACATAATGGGAGATAGGGTGAGATGTTGAGACACATTTTCCTTGTTCCAACACGGTTGATCGAACCCCTGCGCGCACACAAGAATAGGAAGATCGAGATCGAGAGAAGAGTACACGAGGGCAACTCTAAGTTGCACGGAGATTGTGATGTGGGAGAGCGAGTCGACGGTAGGAGTAATTGATATTGATCCCGAGCCGAATAGTTGCTCAACATTCTCATGACGAGGTTCTCGAGTGTACACTTTATGGATATGTCTAGTTGGAGGTGGTAGGTTCGATCGCATCCGAATCCAAACTTGTACTTGTATTTGGGCTCACATCTATAGTATTTCCCGTACCATTATTCGATATCGATACCCTATGCTCCCCCTCTCGACCAACCGGGTCCGAGGGACGAGTAACAACCACCTCAAGAGTATCCTGAAATGTCACGGGAGATGCACTTGATTGTGCATTCGAGAGTACAAAGTAGGGTTCTATCTCTCTAAACGTCACATCCAAACTCTCAAACATCCTCTTTTTCACGGGGTCATAACACTTATACCCTTTTTTTCCACTCGAATACCCAACAAACACACATTTGTACGATTTTGCATCGAGTTTACTGGTACTCAAATTAGTGTTATGCACAAAACACACACACCCGAACTTCTTGGGAGGTACCTTAAATAATGTAGTACCTGTGAGCATCTCAATCGGTGTACTGAAATCCACCGCCCTCAACGGCATTCTGTTGATTAGGTATGTAGCGGTTTGTGCTGCCTCTCCCCACAGGTATTTAGGAACATTCATGGCAAAGAGAAGGCACATTGTCACCTCAAGAATGTGTTTGTTCTTCCTTTCAGCAACATCATTCTGTTCAGGTGTACTCACACACGTGGTTTGATGTGTAATGTCATTCTCTTGTAAGAAATTTTGCATTGCCCTGTTGGTGTATTCTGTGCCATTATCTGAACGCAACACTTTCACTTTTTTTTCAAATTGTGTTTCTACCATCTTGTGAAAACTCTTAAAGCACTCAAGAACTTCATCATTCCTCTTTAGCAAGTACAACCAAGTCATCTGACTATGACAATCAATAAAGATAACAAACCATCTCGAACCTGAAGGAGAAGCAACCCTTGAGGGCCCCCAAACATCAGAGTGAACAATATCAAAACAAAAGGAACTTTTATTACCAAAAGAGGGATACATTTTTCTTGTGTGTTTAGCAAACTCACACGCATCACATACTAATTTAGCCTTGTTACACCTAGAATACAACTTGGGGTACAACCTTCCAAGCACAGTAAAAGGTATATGGCCCAAACGACAATGCAACAAAAATAACTCTAATTCTGGAGTTTCAGCCAAGCAAGCCCTTTGCTTCGTGTGTTCCCCTCCTTGTTTGAGTCGGTACAAGCCTTCACTCCTCTTCCCAATACCAATTACTCTTCGTGTTTTCAGCTCCTGCAACACAACATGAGTAGGAGACATGGAAACCACACAATTAAGATCATCCACTAACCGATGACCGACAAGAGGTTGTTGGTGAAATTAGGAACATGTAAGGCCGACGATAGTTGAAGTTCGAAGTACATGTTACATCTCTCACTCCCGCTATTGGACATAGCGAGCCATCGGTTGTTTGCACTTTGTCTCTTCCAGACAAAGGTTTATAGGTTTTGAACATCATGGGATAAGGAGTCATGTGTTTAGATGCCCCAGAATCTACAATCCATGACTCATCAAGGCTAGGTTCGGCTACTAGGGCTTTCATAATGGTGCCAATTGACTTAATTATAGTAGTAAGAAGAGAAGAGAGATTATAACCATCAATCCCTGATGAGGAAGCAACTGATGCAGTGGCACTAGTCGGGGCGGTGGTTGAAAGTCTGCGTGCAAGCTGAGTCATCAACTGGGCCAACATGTCATCGGATCTTGAACCCGATTGACCAGCTGTGTCGGCCACATATGCTTGCTTGTATCCTGATCCACTATGCCCCAGTTCACGACCTCTACTTTGGCTCCTGCCATGGCCACCATCACGACCTCGACCTCTAGTTGGTCTTCCGTGTAGGTCCCAACAAGTCTCTCTAGTGTGATTCTTCCTATGACAGTAATCACAAACTTTGTCACCTTGAGACGAGGTTGTAAGTGGTTGGCTCAACATGGCTGACCCCTCTTGCACCGGCACAGATGTCATTGCCTTTCTCCTGCTTTCCTCCTGAACCACTACTGCATATGTGTCACGAAGAGCAGGTAGTGGATCCCTTTGCCAGAGACTCTGACGGATCTGCTCAAACTCGGAGTTGAGACCAGCCAGGAAGCGAAAGGTCCTTTTTTTCTCTAACCAGTTTTTGAAGGCAAGTGCATCTACCGTGCACGTCATAATTAAAGGGTCAAATAAGTCCATCTGTTCCCACATATTATTTAATTCTGAGAAGAACTCAGTTACACCCATTTCCCCTTGTACCAGACAATCTGCCTTGGTTTGGAGGTGATAGACTTGTCCATGATTCCCCTTTTGAGAATACATCTCTGCTGCTCGATCCCACACTTGTAGGGCAGTATCTAACATCATGAATTGATTCTGTAATCTTACTTCCATCGAGTTAATAAGCCACGACATAATCTGTCCATCATCTGCTTCCCATTTCTGAAGCTCAATCGCTTTCTCTGTTATTGCCTCTGGTCTTTTCACCGTACCGGTAACATAATCGGTTAATCTCTGACCTCGCAAATACATGAGTATTTGTCTTGACCATAGTAAATAGTTCTCAGTCCCGTTTAGTCTGACCGAAATAATCTGAGATGATTTAAAACTCTTATCTTCTGTCATTTTGTTCCTCTGTTGAACAACCAAACCAAAAAATTTCCTGACTGTCCGAATGCAACAGAGCAAACACAACAGCTCGCGATTTTAAGAGGAGATGACTCACAGAGGAGCAAATGCAACACTCGCGATTTTCTCTCTCTGTGTAGCTCGCGACTCACAAAGCAAACACGCGACACACACGCGACTCACAGAGGAAACGCGACACGCGCGTCAGAAGAGAGGTCGCTCGCGACTCACAGAGGAAACGCGACACGCAAAACCCTAGGCGGAGGAACACGCGACACACGCGAACGGAGGCGAGGCGGAGGAACCCTAGGTTGGACGGAGCCTACGCCGCGACACACACACGATCTCACGCGCCACACGGAGAACACTAGGCGCGACTCGCGCCAGAGCTGGAAGCAACGACGGTGACTTCAGCGACAGCTAACAGCGGTGAATTTCGTCGCTCTGATACCATTTAAGTTTCAATGGATCGATTAACTTGATTCTTTCATTCATCGGTAAACTGAGTACATATATAATCTACTTTTACACATTAGTCCCTATAACTAATCTATTTATACTTTTTATCTAAATATCCTATATAATATTCAACAATTACCATTCAAATAATTTTGAAAAAAAAAAGTGAAAAAATACAAATGTCAATCTAGTCATTACTACTGGATTCAAAAACAGAATTACTATATTCACAGTGAAATTGAATCACTGTAAAATTTCTCAGTATAACATATTTATTTATGCTAGTAAACTGTAGACCGACATGGATTTGTTTTCAGACATTAAATTATGCTAATATATACTGATTTAGGACAAGTTGATATCAATGTATTAATCACCATTCTACATACTTGTCAGGTGGAAAATTCTTTCTTGTTTTAGGAGCTTAATTAAAGCTTGTAATTCTACAATGTGAACCTGAACTGAGAAACTATAACACTTCCTTGAGAGTTTTCATAAAGATTGATTACATGGTCTTAAAATGGAAATTGACTAAAAGTTTTAAACTGAGTTGTTGAAGTAGATGGATACTGAGCAATGGTTTGTTTCTCTATGAAGCCAGACAAAAGGAAAAGAACAAATGCTGCTGAGTTAAAATTCCATTGCTGAGTTGTTGAAGTAGATGGATACCGAGTCAGTAGTATATATTATAATTTTGGAAAAGCGTACAGCTATCTCACCTTTCCAATTAACTTTTAATACTTTTCCCTCCTATTTGAGCCGAAAACGAAGAAAATACTAAAACCAAGTAAGACACTGGCAATTTCTTGGAGTTATTATTATAAGATAGTTAAGTAGGTAAAGAAATTTGTTGAGGTAGAAAAGTAGGCAGAGAAGCTGAAAAAACTGGCAAATAAAAGACAACAGATATACAAAAGAGAGAGGCATGCCAAGAAAAGAAAGCTGAAAAAAACCCGGCACCATCCGAGGCACGCAGTGTGTGACAGATAGCCAAGGAATATAAGAATTTGTAAAAGATGCATTGGCAGTCACCTATACTAATAGTGTGACCAAGATGAATAATAGTTGCATCAATGAAGCCCAATTTAAGAGGTCCCTGAAGCCAAATTCTATAGGCCTAATTATACAACAATACATTAAAGCAGCCACCAGAAATTATTTAAGGGGACAACTTGATTGTCGAATATAAACTTCGACAAGAGATTATCAATCAGAAAACCATAAACCAATATAATTTGGAATGCAAAGGGAGTACAATTATATGTTATCAGAAGAACTAGGCAAATTAATGCAGTTAGTTTCTTTCGAGTTACAAAGTAACTATCTATATACTTGCATGCAACAGAAGAGCTAAGAAAATGAAGATAAATTATAGATGTTTAAACAGCAAAACCTCATGAAATTCTATAGGCTTGTATACTATGCCATCAACAATTCAGGAAAGAATGCTGACAAATATTATATATCTTCAAATATCTAATCAGCAAATTTCTTTTTTATTAAAAAAAAGCAGTATAATGGCCACTGATTCAATTAGAAAAATAAAACCATAACGTAAATATAAAGATAAAAACTCACTCTAAACCTGTCCCCATAATAACCAGATTAATAGACAAGGCATCAGCCTTCCCAAGCTATTATCAACCACGTCACTGTTTCCTTTTTTTATCAGTTTGGTAGCACTGTACCACTAGCTAGATCAGGTCCTTAGCTACCAACCGATCCAAACAACAACAGGAAATCTCTCCAGAAATTATGTTCCTAGCCATCATCAACCCTCATAACACCAACGCCATGTCTAGTTTATGCACTATCCTGCAAAATCTCAAAAAAAAAACAATAAATGCAAAACTGACACACAAACCAGAAGAACGGCTAAATTCAGTGACCACCTCAGAATTGTGTCAGAATTTGTCTTTTGAAAGAATATAAACAGCAGGAACTACCCACCTCTACCCCAGAGTACACTAACTTCGCATATTACAACCATCAGAAATTAATTGTTGATCCTTTAATTGAAGCACTGACCAAATTTTTTTCACAGTTCGTTCTATGATCTCAGTGTGGACATATGACAATATGGCATTTACTAGTGATTGTATTTAATAATTGAACACTTTCAGTTTGTTATTCGCATTCCAAAAATAAGTGGCAAAATAAAAGAATAGACAGATTGAGTACTAACAAAATTAGTAGCCGTATGCATTCAAAGAATCACTCCTATTCGTAATGAATCGGCAAAAGGCTACTTACAATGTCAAATTCTGAGTAAAATGCTAGTTCCAGATCCCTATTAATCACCTCCCTCATCTAAGCCTCTTTTCCGACAAAGAGAAACTCCAGGAGCTCCACCGCAAGGCGGTGTGGCACCACCGCTAATTGCTTGTGAGTTGTGACCAAGCTGGAGGAAAATAGACGAGGTGAGATCCTGCTGAATTGTATTAGATCGATTATTGGGCTGGAGATGCGTGAAGGTGAATTGTATTTTGCACTTGCGCTCCAACATGATGTAAGCTAATTAAGGCCAGTTATCTTGCGCTTGGGCTCCAATAGGATGTGAGCTAGTTAAGGCCTATTCTCTCTGATTAAAAATTAAGATTGCTAATTGATTGGTCTTTTAAAATAAAAGGAATTGTTAAGGGTAGAATATTTTTTACAGAAATTACATGTGCATCCCTATTTTACATTTAATCATCATCGTTGTTTTTATTATTCTCATCATCATTATTATTATTACTGATTTTTTATATTTGAGAACTTTATTCTTTATGATTTTGGATTGAGTTTCATTCATAACCTACCTCAATTTATTTGGGATTGAAAATTATGTTGTTATTGTTGTTGTAGTAGATAGATAAATTTTGAGGCATGTATATTTGAAAAATATTTATACTAACATTCAATGCAGAAAAGAGAGATGCAATTACAACTCTTCTAACTTTTAATGTATTTTTTATTAATTTCTTTTCAAGCGCGCATATTTCTTTAAATGGTGAATTTGTAACTACAAAACAATAATAACCAAACTTCTATTTGTTCAAAAAGCTATTTCATAACCATAATTTGGAAGAATTAAGATAAAGTAACGCTCACATTTTTTTTTATTTCACTATAGTACGTAGGTACATTTGTACATTCTCTAACTGATTTTTTATTCAAAATTTCAATGATGATAAATGTGCTCAGCAGTTGCTAGGTTTCTGGTGTGAATGCGAACATGAAATTTCTTACTGGCATCTGTTCTGTTAGTGTTGGCTATTAGTTGTCTACATTTAATGAAAAATAAATGTTGCATATACAGAGAAGGCACATTCTGAAAAACCCAAAGACATGTGAAAGCTAAAAATAAGTCTTAATCAAATAAAAGAAAACAATTGAGTGTGAAAGCTAGAAGGCAAGTCAAGCAACCATCACCAAATCCACTTCCCATTTCCCACACATGGAATTACCACCGGTTTTCTTGGAATCATATTCCTTCTAATAAATACCAAAATCAAACTCCAATTTAATTCCGAGTATACAACGAACCCCACCATACCCCACTTCAACTGATACGTGGGACCGACCTAATCTGTTCTAGCCCAATAGCCTTTATTTGTCCCAACTCGAGTGAGCCTTGACAAAACTCATGTTTATGTAACGCATTTACACGAGAAATGGGGTCCACAACCTGCTCTAATTGGGCTACCTTCCAAGCAACCAGCATGGGCCTTTGCACCCCTCTATCCTTGCAATTGCACGCCATCCTGAAACCTGGGCTCCACTCTACAGCAACTCAAATTTGATTTTGCCAGTTTATCAGATCAGCAGTAGAGACAGACAAGCTCTCCCTCTCTCTGGCATATACTGATTACTGAATAACTGATTACAGACTTTGTGGGCTCAACCGCGCACACAGCCCACTCTGCCCTGGGCCCACACTCAATTAAAAAGTAATTTCATATCATTCATAAATTCATACAAAATAATTATTCTTTTTACAAAAGTACAAACTAGAAAATCAGCTTCCTCCGAGAGAGGTGAAAGGATAGAGAGGCCACATCAGCAAGCTCCTGTATTGAGTCAGCTATGAGATCCCTGAATATCATCCGTTCGATCTGAAGCACGGCGTCTGATAATTCGACTGACTGGTGGGACCATGTATGATCTGCACCCATATCTTTAGAAATGGCACTCGATGTAACATCCCCGAGTTCATTTGAGATTATGGGCTCTCTCATTTGCTGAATCTGTTGCCAAACATTTCCTGCATCTGGCATTTGTACCAATCGTGCGGAAGAAGCTGATCTGGCACATTTAAATGCTTCCCATGATGATATGTGGCGGTGCCGGTTGAGTATCTCCAAGACTAAGTCATACAAGAGGCGACGAGGGTGCAAAGTGGCGCCAGTACCACCAAATTTGTGGTGCTTCTCAAGCGATGCAAATAGTTTGGATGACTCACAGCACCGATCTGGGTATCGCATTATCTCAGATACAAACATGTAATCTGGATCGCAACACTCAGATCCTGCGGCACATGTTTCGTCATTTGACTGCTCATGGGCCCAGTCAAACGGTTGATCTGCAAATTATAATTTAATATGAGATTTAAGCATTCAGTAAATGTTCCTTGGAATATTAGCATGTGATGACAGTTTGTAGCAGGTTGGAGTCGGGTTTGTAATTTAATTTCATATTAAATCTGCGTCTGACCTTGGAAATGGAGGCTCCGTTTAATTTTAGGAGAGGGAGAGCATTCGTCGGCATGAAAAACAGAGTCCAGTACGGATACAGGACTCGGCTGTAGATCTTCGCTTGAGGACTGATCAGCGGCCGTTATAGCAGCGATGCTGTACAGTAAGTGGTCGCATCTCTCCAGTAAATTCCGTCCAGTTCTATCCTCCTGTTTCATGTTCAACCAATTCATTGATTAGTAATTTAATACAAGCACTGGATGTACCTATATTTACGTCATTTGCAATAAATATTCATCATTTCACTTACGACCATTCTTGCCATTTGACAAAAACAATTGTGTTTTGATCAACAAAATGCAACCATCCGGCATCTAGTAGCATAATAACTAATTTAAATTTGACAAATTGACTATATTGTCAAATGGAGAAAAAGATTAAAATACTAGCCTCCCAACCGTGATGCGCTGGATTCCTGATACGCTTGTCAGATCCAGTACCAGTATCGATACCAGTACACACCCCACGCTGTACCACATTCCCAGCATCTCTTCTCCGATTATTATTAACACCCGATCGTACGGTACCTGGACTCGGTACCACCTTTCTTGGACTTCCCACGGGAGATCCAACGGGTGATATTTTTCTTTCCGTTCTTACCTCGCTCTTCACCATTCTACGACTCCTGTCAGTACATCTCACTGCTTGCGGGGCCCGCTTTTCAGAGCTCGAATCTCTCCTCGGAGCTCGTGAAGGTTTAGAGGCGGGCTTCATTAGCACCAGAGGAGAAAGGGGGGAGGAGCGATAATACCCGTCAATGATTTCGAGAGTTCCAGCCGATGGCTTAGAGTGAAGAAGACCTCTCAGTTGAACCGCTTCAAGCACGTGCTTCAGCGTCCCTAAATCCTTCGCTGGTTCTTCGATCCCCCTTACTCTCAGCCTCCTCTCAATCTCGCAATATAAAGAAAGTGGTACCGGTTGCACACCGACGCGTTTCGGTGCTTCAGGTGGAAATAGCTCAAAGCTCTTGCGTTGTATAATAGAATTGTTCCTCTGTTTTCTCGAGTTCTCTCTGAATGGCGCCTTCTCAAAAGCAGTGGCATCTACAAACTGGTAAAAGGAAGGATCATTGCGGACCCGGGACTCAGACACGGACCTTCGGAGCATAGAAGGTTTCGGGTTTGCATCCTGATCAGGGACAGGCAATGCATCTAGACCCATTAAGCGTGCAACAGCACCAGGGGACCTTCGTTGGAGCTTTCCTTTGGCGTCGGTCACAGCACGGCTGTCAAGGGAAAGCCTGGAAACTTCTAGATGCTTCCATGGCATCTCTTTCCGTGAAGTGGTTACAATGGGACTTTTTTCAGAGGAAGCATCGGATTTTTCAGAAGGCGATATAGACTCCGTATCCTGAAAATCAAATTTTAACTTTTAGTATGATAGAAAAGGTAAAAAGTATCAATATTCAAACTTTTGATGTACAAGTGAGGAATGTGAAGGGAATTGAGAGTTACGGAGGATGCTAGGTGGAGGCTTTTGGGAGACACGTAGCGCTTGAAGGAATGTAGTTGCGGTCGAAGAGGTGGAAGAAACCAGTCATGCAACCCATTTGTCTCTCCAGGCTCGGTTCATCGGCGGTCATCTCTCTCTCTCTTCTCCGTTTATTACTCGTCTCTGTTTCGTGGCAGTGTGGAGTTATTGTTTGGTTCTTTCCTTATGCTTCGCTTTCAGGGGAGAAGGGTGTTCTTAACGCAACTGCTCTTGCTATTATGACAGTTTTACCCCTGTACTGGAACTATTTGAAAACCGACTAGGAGAAAATGAGAAGGGGTAAAATTGAAATTATAACATACGATTTCCAGATTTGAGCGTTGTGTTAGAGAGAGTGCGGCTACTGCGGATTTGGGCCGTTTGGTCGCTCGCTGGTGCATATTTCGACGCTCATGGGCCTCGAGATTCCCGCTCACGTGCTTGTAGCTTTCCATGACCATGAGAAACTGGGTAACGGGTTTGGATCTTCTAACGTCTCAGATATTGTTCTGTTGTAAAAAAAAAAAAAGGAAAATGGATAAAATTCAGTCAATTTTCGTAAAATAAAGATTAGATTTCTTTGGGTTCACGTCCTGAAGAGCAGCCACGAGTACAGTGGGCAAATTTTTTTATAATTGCTATAATATTAAGGCAGCATCAAAATCTGCGGTGAGTATTTTGAACGGCGCAGATTAATTGAACTTAGCGGTTCGAAGAGGGAGCGGGGTACCGGCGGCTACAGCCTACAGCATGTCAAAGAAGGTTGGCGAAGAGTTAAATGAGAGAATATTTTATAGTATTTTTTCGTGCGTTGTTAAGATATATTTTCTATAAATATAAATATTTTTATTTTTATATGACAAAAAGAAAATAAAAATAAAAATAATTTAGTAATTAATGTAAATTTTAATTATGAATGCAGAATTGAGAGAAAAATTAACATTTAAAAGTTAAAAAATGAAATTCATAATTGATGACAATCTAAAAAAAGAAAAATGAAGTAGAGCAATTTTACTCCTAAATTATGTAGTATTTCGTATAACAATCAAAATTGAGAGAAAATTATAACTTCAACACAAACGATCATAGAGATACTAACATTATTTCACGAATAACTCAATCCGATTACTGATGTTAGTTCTAAAAATTCAACAAAAAAATATGAATTGTTGTAAGATCAGAACACTTACATGCTTAATAAGTAGTAGTAAAAATAGAGATAGAGATATAATGATGGAATTAACTATTAAGCTTAGGTCCTTTCAAAATAATCATACTATATTCGTCAAAAACTTAAAATTATAGTTAAACATCAAAAGATTATAGAATTTTTTTGACAATTAGGTTTAATACTGGTTTAGACTTGTTTATGTCTACGTCCGCCATTGGAGCATAGGAGATTTTATGAATTATCCTTGCTTTCAAGTTAAAACAGATAAGTGTTTATATTTAAATTTTTTTCAACAAAATAGCATCGTTAACTTTTTTTTCTTTCCTTCTCTTCTATTATAATTCACCTCACTCACTTAGTATTCCATTTTCATAATTTAGAAAATTCTATATTCATAATTTAAATAAAATGTACAAAAAAATTATTTAAATTAATAGTATCTACAAGATCAAAAAAATAAACAGAAAAAACTAAATTGATACAGTTTTAAATTTTGAACACCTCTTAATTGCTAAATTTTTAGGTTAAACTGTTACATTTTGTTATTTTCAAATATGTAAAATATGCAACTATTCAAAATATAGTATTGTTCAAATTTACAAATAATGTTAAAAACTTATAACTTTTCAAAATATCACACAAATGAGATTTGTTATACTAAACATTTTTTTTGTTCGTCGATTTACAAAATAACAATTGAATTTTATAAATTATCTTATGTGAGCATTGTGTAGGGATTAAAATGCAACATTTATCATTACACAAAAGATCAAATCTAAGTATTGGATACAAGAGCTAAATAAGGACATCATTAGGTTTAGATTTAGTTAAGTTCAAACTTAGTTGAATTGGTTGAGTAAAGTTGAGTTTAAACTGTAAGAAAAATAAAAAAAATAGACTAAATCGTTATGTGACAACTCAGGACCATTGTAATGACTCATATTGCTTTTGTCGGTGTTACACTAAATATCTTCTTTGATCTGTCGATTTGCAAAATAATCTTAAATTTTATAATTTGCCTTGTTTGAGTTTTGTGCAGAGATTAACATGCAAATGAATTAGTGCACAAGAACCAAGACTAATGATGGGATATAAGAGCTTAATCAAGACTGCATTAGGCTTAGGTTTAGTTAGACTCAAACTGGGTTAAATTGGTCAAGATAAATTGAGCTTAAACAACAGAGAAAAATGCTTCAGTCCAGTGAATCGTTATAACAGTTCGGTAATCGTTATAGCGGTTCATCTCAATACTAAAAAATATTCTAAGGCAGAAAAATACTCATAGAAATCAGAGCTTATCGTTATGTAACGATTCAGTAATTGTTGCAATGGTTTATGAAACATATAACGATTCAGTGAATCGTTATAACGTTTTAGCTCAATTGATCCAACGACTATTCTTTCGAAGTCGCTATAACGATTCCCAACCCGTTATAACGATTCAGGCCGAAAAATAGTTTCTTCAGTTGTTCAGGTGATCTATTTTAAAACGATCATCTCTCTCACTGATTTGTATGTACAAGATCTATCTAGCAAAATCATTACTCAGGAGAGCTTACTAGCCATATACAAAGTGAAAGAGATAATTCAAGAGATTGAAACACTCAATTAGTCAAATTATTGTTTAAGCTCAATTTAGTTTTCTCTTTATTCTTCCAACTTGATCATTTGTGATCTTCTTGTAACATTTTCATGAGTTGTAGTGCTCACTTTTTGAGTGTGTTGTCACTCTAGTTACCGATAGGCTTGGCAGCCCATTTTTATGTAAGGGACCAAGTTCTACAAGTGTAAAACTATTTTTAGTGTTTCGGCTCAACCTCAATTTTTGGAGGTTGAGAGTCCCGAAGACGTAGGCATTTTTAAGCCGAACTCCGTTACATCTTGTGATCTTGTTTGATCTTTTCTTTTCTTTTCTCATATTTCTTTGATTGTTGTATTCTTGTGAGAATTTAATTGAATTAAATTATATTCTGCTGTCATTACACTTGAACATTAAGTTTCCAAATCGGTTTATACATTTCTACCTTAGGTTCTTTACATTCTTGCATTATTTTGACATTTTAATACGACCATCTTAGGGCAATCAGTCAGAAATTGAGAAAGTCATTTTGTTTATAAAATATCATAGCGCAATATTGTGTAACGATTGAAAAGATGTTGTAAGGGCTCATGAGGCATAAAAATAGCTCAAAATACTTCAACTAAAGATCCAAAGTTATTGACCAAGTTATATTCAACAACTATTTTTTTTCTAAGTCACTGCAACAGCTCAAGCTGAATAATGATTCTTAATCAGCACAAAAAGATGTATTTAAAAGTGTTACTCTCTTGGACCCAATACACTTGTTCCTACTAGCAAAATGTTGATATTCTAAGAGCTTATAGTCATATTCAAAGTGAGAAATAGCCATAAAAAATGAAAAACTTAATACCAGAATTTTTGTCTTAAACTCAACTTAATTTTTCTCCATTAATTGTTAGGTTTGACAACCAATTTATTGTGTAAGAGAATGAGTTCTATATTTTTTGTAAAATACTGATGGTAATATTTTGGGTCAACCCAATTGTGTAGTGACTGAGGTTCCAAAAACATAGACATTTTAGGTTAAATTTTATTACATTGTGTGTCTTCTTTTTTTATATTAATTTATCTTCTCTCTTTACTTTAATTCCTATATTTTTTGTGAGAATTAATTTGAATTGTCTTATGCTACTTTAAACTCGAACAATAAGCCCCCAAAACATTATTGATTTACATCTCTCGGTGGTTCTTGACTTTAATTGCTCAATTAGTCTCTTAGGTATCCAAACCCTAGCTCCAACAATGTCCCAAATGAGATAAAGATCTAGATATAATTTTAGTTTTTAACATCTCATATATATTCCATATTTCATGACTAAAATTATTACTTTCATATTACGTCCATAATTTTTTTTGTCACACGATTATAGCTATGGTTTTCATAAATTAAAATCCAAATTATTTGTCTTAAATATATTCATAAATTTGGAAACTAGTAATGATATTTTAAAAGTGTAATTAATTTTACATGATTTTTAATAAGTAATTTTCTTATATTTAAGAATTAGGCTTCTGACTATCAATTTTCTAAAAACTGAATTATCATATTTTTAAGTACCACAAAATCTTAAACTGAAAATTCAAGCAATTAAAAAGTTTTCAAAGTTCAAAAGAGAAGTTTTAAAAGGGTCATCACATTTTGGACATTATATTTATTTAAATAATTATACTTTATGAATATCTATTTCAAATATTTGCCAAAACGTTCAAATTATTAATTTTGGATATTATCAATATTTTTATTATGAAACACAAAAATTAAAATTTTGAAAATATGAAAATTGTAATTGAAGGCAAGTGAGCGGAATGATAGAAGAAGGGAAGAAAAATATAATAATCAAGCTAATGGGACCCACGTGAAAATTTTGTTGAAAAATTAGATGGAAGAATATTTCGTTTACATGATTTCGGAGGAACAGCAATTTGTAAAATCTATCGAGACAAAAAGTTCTCAATACATATAGAATTAAGTTTTTAAATTTTTTAAGCATGTCACTCTTTTTCGTCATCAATTTTACTTAAATATTTTCATGTACTTAAATTCAATGGTTCACATATAGTTTTTTTCATTTAAAATAGATGGGTGTGATACACTTATGCATTTATAATATTTAAAAAAATTATGCCCACATTTTTCTTAATGTGAAAATTTATTGAATATATTTAAATATTTTATATTTTTAATTATTTATTTAAAACTATATTATTATGATGAAGCCCGAGTTCTAACTTTATCATTATTGTCAATATTTTCACTACTTATTGACAAAATAGATTTTATGTGTTCATGTGTTAAGTGGTAAATATGAAATTCAGTAATAACTCAATGATATTAGACTTTCATGTTTTGGAATGTATACATATATTATTGGAACTAATTTCTGATGCTATAATTCAAATAAGAGTTAGACTATGGTGCTATGCATAGTATGGATTGTTCTTGTGCTATGGATAATTTTTTATTTTCAAAATTAAAATTATCAATATGAACCTTTCAAAAATATTTTTCATATGAAAATCTTATTTGAAATAAAATTTTAACTTTTAAAAAAACTTTTACTATTTTCTAGGTAATTAAAATAAGTGATTTTCTAATGGTCTAGAAAAATAATAAATAAATTCTAAAACATATAAAATTTAGTTTCTAACTAAATTTGCATATGAAAATAATTTTTTGTGTTGGTTGAATCAACTATTTAGACCTAAATAAACACATCATAGTACAAAGATGATTTGTATTATGCATATGACCATTGACCATAGCCCCACTCATCCGAATAATATATTAAATAATTTCCAAAATTAAATGAAAATGAATTTGTTTCCACAGTACATGAATTTTTTTTATGCTAGTAATTCGATATGTATTTTTGTTGAATATTTTTTCAAAATATTAAGCCTATATATTTTCGTAAAAAATACTGAATGTGCTCCGTAAAATTTCCATAATGCACTGTTTGTTGATAGAAGCGGACAGATAACATTAACAACTGCTGGGTCAAAATCATGTGTTCAATACTTCAAGTCCACCTGCTGCACCTGCGATTGCAATTTGCAACCAAATACGAAGCACCACTCTCTCTCTTTTTTGTACAGCCTAAACAGGCAGCAGGTCCAATGAATGATGATGATTTGTTATTTGCGACGCCTTTTTGAAAATATAAGAAAAATGAAAATTAGACAGAACTGTGACGAGAGCTGAGCAGAACGCTAGAGGAGGCAATAAATTAACTTAAAATGGTTGTGAAAAAACATGTAAAATACGGTACATTACATATCTTGTCATATGATGAAGGAGAAGATATGGCACACCTTACCCATGACACGAATCTACCAATGCATCATCATATATCCAGCCGTATCACTGCTAGTGCCATCTTTCAATTGTCATGAGGTCTCTGATTGTTTGTGGTTCCTACTTGTATTTTCGTACTATGACGGATCAAACCCGCTACACCGGATTCTGCTGAATGTATGAGACACTCTCTCTTATGCAAAAGAGTTGAAAATGTGCAGCGATTTTATGTGAAAACACGGATGCGTGGAATAACTATTAAATTGTTGGAATTTGGTGCTACGGAATACGGATTAAATTGTGACTCAGGATTGATTTAATTATTGATTATTGATAGGATTAATTACCAAAAAAATATATAAGTTCGATTGACTGGAACTCGCATTGGAGAATCATTAAGATTTTTTTTCATGTTTATTGTCACATAATGACATGTTTTCCAATAATCAATACCAAATTATTTGATGTTCATTCTTTTTTTTATATTGTAGTCAATTAATTAATTATCTGTTTCTGTTGATTTTATTTTGAAATTTTATATTTTAGAAAAAAAATAAAAAAATAATACAAAGTTATAATACTGACGACGTATTTCGTACGCGCATATTGCATAACTATATATCGTACAAAAAATGTTTAAATTAAGCAAAGATCTGATAAAGTGAGACAAACTCGATCTAAATTTGTGTCTATCTTGAATGTAACGTTAGATGGAAAATTTTCAGACTACTTAAATAATTAAACTAGCAAATGAAGGATATGTGTATATTTTTGTCAAAACAGTAGCTAAAGAAACCATGCAATTTGATGGTCAACGTATTATATTTTTGTTTTGAGAGGTATAACTTGTCAATGCTTATTTTGACTATTTGATAATGCGATTTTTAATGATTTCAAATAATCTTAAAAAAATTAAGAATGAAAAAATATTTTGTAGTAATATTGTTAAAATTATAGAATAATTTTTTTTCAAACACAAAATTAAGTGGCGTTTGACAGTCCAACGGAACCATTAGTTGTAATTGTTGTAAATTACGTAAATTTTTTAATAATTGTTCACAAAATATATATATATATTATAAAATTATTAATATATATGTTAAAGAATATATCTATAAACTCTTTCTAGTTTTGAGATTTTTTTTTGAATTTATTTAAAATTTATTGTCAAAATTATCAAAAAAAAAAAGAAACATTGTCTAATTATCCTTCCTTTTTGTATACACTATAAAAGGAAACAATATTTTGTATAGAACATAAAAGCTAATTTTTCAATTGTACAAGTCCACGCACCGGCGTAGCATTTGTTTCGTAGGCCTACTCAGAGAACGGGGTTTCGTTGTCCTCCTCTTTTATTTAACTGTGTGTGAAATTGTAGTATGTTTAGTGTTATTTTGTGTTTTTGTTAGAAAAAATCATATATGAATTCCACAAAAAAAATGAAATTGTTGCACTATTGAATACTATAGTTGCAATTTCATGATTAATATAAATATTTATTATTATCTTTCATCCGGTTAAAAAAAGTTTGCGGGTCCGTCCATAATTGATGCATGTTTAAATGTAAACAATTTTTATTCCTAAAACGCAGAGAATAGAAAAAACAAGAAGTAAAATAAAAAAGCATGAGGATTGATGATCATATCATATGGTAATGCTGTAATGCATGTGGCTATGTCACAATTTCCAATACTAACTAGAGAGGCAAAGCGTAGCAGTGACTTTTTACAATACATATGTGCATCAGCTTTTGCTTTCCATCTTCCCTTTTCCCTTTTTTCTTCCTTTTCCAAATTTCAATCCACTGAACATTTGAACCTCCTCCTCACATGTGAACTACAGCAGCACTGCAAGTCTGCAACGTGCATTGCCAGGCTCTCTCTCTTGAGCTCCTCAATTGTCTCTCTCTCTCTGGGGCCGTTCACTTCCTTTTGACTCAATTAAGACCTGCTATCAAATTCAAGTTCTCTTCAATTGAGCGTCACAACAAACTCTTTCTATTTTTTCTAATTATTATCTGATAATATCATTGTTCAATTCGGATTACACATCACTTTGGCGTTCTATCTATTGATGAAATTATAGATTTATCACTGAGGAGTTTCATGAATTTATCCTTTCAAAACTGTCCTTTAACTTTTAAACAACGAAATTAAACCGTTCATATATAATAATGACTAGTGTACTGCTTCAAATTTCAAAACTAAATTTTTGTGTGTTCCAATAAAAGGGTTCATCATGGACTTTATGCAATTAAAACGAATGGCGCATCCATAAAAAACATTAATTCTGTGGTTTTTCAGAGAGAACTATGTTTTGGTTTCTGAATTTTGTTAAAAAAAAAACAAGTTGGTCACTAAATTTATTTGAACAAAGTAATCCTTGAACTTTCTAAAAAGTGCCGAATTGGTCCTCGTACTTATTAAAATAAATAAATTGATCCTTAAAACTTCAAAGTAGATCAAATAAATTATTTTAACTTTTGAAAACAGCTAATTTAATCTCTATTTTTTTTTAACCTAGAGGTATTAACTTTTAGTCCGGGCCGACAATTCGGGATATACATATTTTTTTAAGCGGATCAATTTCAACCCGATTCAATTTGTCTGAGACAAATGAACGTTTTATATTGTATCTAATTTGATTTTCACTAGTTATGTCTGGTCAAGTCATATTTGATAAGATCGACTTGTCAGATTGGAACAAGACCGCCTCTAGGTGTAAATAGAATTACGAGTACTGATTTAATTTTTTTCTTCAAGGAGTTTAGAGAACCAAATAGTTTTCTATTTTAAAAGTTCAAGGACTTCAATCGGGCAGAATCAAATTTTAAATTTCTCTAAAGAAACTATCTTTTTAGTTTCTAAAGTTGAAGGACCAAATTAATCGCTGCATAAAAAAAAAGTTAGAAATCAACTTGAATTTTTAACAAAATCTATGGACCAAAATGCGAATTTTTCTCTTTTTTTTCCTTTTTACTTTTTTAAGATCGATGCAGATGAAGCTAAGGCTGCAAATGAATTTTTTTTTTGAATAAAAAGATAGAGGTCGGTGTCTCCAAATTTCATTAATTTATAAGGTTACATTAGTCATAAGTATGTAAACTTTTATATTACAAATTGAAAGGATAAAAAAAGAAAAAGAAAAAGCAAAAAATGAAATAAAAAGTTTTTGAATTATCCTAAATTTATCTAATAGCCCTGATTACTCTTTGAACTAATTTTTGAACTCTAGTAATATCTCCCTCACTATTGCTTACGCATCGTTTGCACCAAATAACAAAATGAATAACTACTTCCATTCTCTTCCAATGCATGTCTTCAATTGTGACCAGTATATTGTGATACTGTCCTCTTTTGTATTTTGTGGAGATGGTTTTATGATTCTTGGCTACGTCATATATGTAACAACGTATTTCTTTTATGAATTGATAGTATGTGAATAGGTGATGGATCGTTTTCTCATCATTGTGACACATATAATAGATATTAATCAGTTGTCATCCTCTTCTCTTTAAGTTATCCAATATTAGTATTACATTTCTAATCATCAACCAAATGAAGATTGATACCCTAGGAGGTGCTTTTATTGCCCATAGGTTTGACAACAAGGTTTCAATAACTGAGTGATTTTGTATGAATTCTTAGTATGCTCTTGTTGTGAATTTTATACTTCGAATCTATCGTACCTCATCCATTAGATCTTGAAATTGAACATCCACCGTCATTATTCTCAGTTTTGTAATTGGTCTTGGATCTTTGGTAAGTTTGTACAAAATGTCAATTGTCATTGTCCTCCTTGATATACTTTCTCCACCGTGCAATTATATTGTATTGAATTTTGATATAACACAGGGTATAGTTATTGTAGAGGACACTCTAACCAATAATCCTCCCAGAAAAGTGTTCGTCTTCCATTTCCAAGCTAAAATTTAATGGAACAATAAAATGAAGCTTTTAGTTTCGCCACATTTCTCTACAAAAATGAGACGTGTTTTTTTCCCAAGGGCTAATGTTTCATCATCTGTCATTGTAACTTGTTTCCATCATTTATTTTGTATCAATCATTGCCACATTCATTTAACTATAAGAGATTGATTCATTATGTACAAGTCCCTGATTCCTAACCCACCTTTGTTTTTGCTCATTGTGAGTATACTTCAATTGACCAAGCACATTGGTTTTTTATCATCCGCTTTGTGCCCATGCCAAATAAACCTTCGTCTAATGTTGTCTATCGTCTTGATTAACCATTTTGGCAGTAGAAATAAGGACATAAAATATACTGATTTTGTTGATAGAATCACAAGGCTACAAACGAATTGAATTTGGTCGAACTAGATTATGTGCCTATTCGATTTGAAATTAATTCTTACTAAATTGAACTCGAACTGAAATTGGACTATAGACGAACTCAATTATTTTAATTCCTATATTTTATTTTCATATTATTATAACTAATTAGAGATAAAATAATTAATATTTTATTAATTTTATATTAAAATGTGAAAAAATAACTAATATATATTAATTTAATAATAAATTAAAAATGTCTTATTAACTTTATAATAAAATAATTATATTATTGACTAGATAGTTAAAATATATGTAAATAACTACATATCAAACTATTATGAATCAAACTTGAACTAATTCATTAAAAAGTAATTGAAATGAACTCAAATCGAACTGATAAAAAAATTATAATCAAACAAACTAAATTCAAATTAAAATCAAATCGAACACCAAAATAAATTATAAATTATGAATTTTTATTGCAGAAGTCCGTGTCTGTGGATTATATGCGAGGCCTTTTTTTACTTATAAAAGTCTCAATTCTTTCACCATGTTTTATTGATAATTGTAACTTTCAGTCCAAAATCTTCTGCAAATTAATTTAGCAATTCAATGATTTAACATTTAATTAGGTACAGTTGCGAAGCTATTAAACTAGGATGTTTTACAATCTGAGGCCACACAACTTTTTCATTTTTTTTAATCTTGCTTCATTGAATTGGCTCAAGTTTAATATTACCATTATAATAATAATTATTATTCTAATTCCGATGCATTCATTAATGTTTCTGATGTATACAGTAAATCCGTCCAAAAGATAAATAGATAATGCAAAGAATCAGAGAACGACAGTATTTCCCTGGTACGCAGAGATTGGTTGCTGGTAAGTATGGAGAGTGCACGGTTTCCACCCTATACACGAGACAGCAACATGTTCATGCTCATTTATCTCCTTTTTCTTATTTATTTGTTTATTATTTTCCTTTTCAACCTTTAAATTCATTGTCCTTCCTAGTGGAATTCCTTGCTAATTGTTGTCTCCTACTGCGGTACTACCCCCACTGCGCACTACGTACCTGTGTACTGGTACTGTTCTAAACAAACAAATAAGAGATTCAAGAGGGAGAATAAAAACAATAATATATAATAATAATAATTTAGAATACGTATAAATTAATATTGGTAGGCAAGCAAGCAGCTCAGTATGGACAAATCCAGTAAATAATCTGTATAGAAATATTATTATTTTTAAAAAAAAGGAATACAATACGCGACATTACATATGCTGTCTTGGCAATTATTTTTGTTCTTGCAACTTTGCAAGTGATATCTATGATCTATGACCCCATTTTCCTGCAAATAAAATTAAACAAATAGCTAGCATATATAATAACTACAAAAACTACAAAATAGCACATATACATTGTATGATCTCACTTGGACCAACCGTATTACTGCAAGCCTGACTCAGTCATTTTTTACCTCCTAGGCTCCTTCAAATAAATTAATTCAATCATCATTCCATATTTACATTCCACAACCTCATGAAAATCTAGCATTTTTCTCAAACTCATGGGATTTATGGTCCCGACTTGCATTATTACCATATTTTGATGGATAATGAAATAAGGAGCGCTTAAAAAATTGTGTAATGTTTTTTGTTGTATTACTTTATAGATGACATGTTTAATGTATGAGAATTCAAAATGTTGTTTAATTGAATGGCAAGAATAATGACAATAGCATAATATCTATAACATGAACAAAAAAGTAATAATCATAATAGCAACGTTTGATCTTCGATTTTGAAATAAAAAAATAAATAAAATTGTGAGATCTTATGACATAAACTTTAACCGTATATAATATAAATTTGTAAATAACGGAATCTAATTAAATATAATATGCCAATAACTTTGGATAATATTTTCTCTGTTCTCTGCTCTAAGCTGTTCAACTCTTCTACTGTATAACAAATTAACAATAGTAAATATACAATAACTTCATATCCAATAATTAGGATCCCCATTGAATTTAAACGGTCTATTTTAATATAAACGGTTTATATTTAACTAATAGGAAAGTATTTTTTTTATTTTGATGGGTCCTACTGCTCATAGAGACAATGGCAGCCATTGTCAACTATAATAGCTGATTTGTTCCCCAATGTGTATTTTTCGTTACCATTACCAGAAAATGTCACTTTGTTGAGCTCTCCACATTGCCTTCTCGAGAATTTGAAAAAAAAAAAAAACTTTTAGATTCAGTTTTCCATGTATTTTTTTTTTATTTTTAAGAAAAATCATCCTTTCACATTTCAGAAAGTAAGTCTTTTTATGAAATCGAATCCCACACTACTACACTGGTAAATAATTAATGTACGCTTAATATAACGTGTTACAGTGTTGACTAGGTTATAAAAAGCGTTTAGGTACGATTGCAATCAATCACCTAATCTTTAGGCTAAGCCTGACAAACATTCTTTTCCATATATATGATTACCCTAGCAACCATACCTTAGCTATTGATTCATGTACGAGGCAAGCTAGTTAGGATTAGACTTATCGTGGTGAGTCCAAGTCTAATTATCAAACACCAAATTCTCGCAAACAAAAAAGCATAATACATGTGCCCAGTTTAGGTCCAAATCTGCTATTAATCTTGGATAATAATAGGGTTCTAGTTAGGGTGTCAATGGTCGGTAGTATTAATTTTTTTTATCCGATCTGAATCGGATTCATTTAAATTCGGGTCAAAAAATCTTGATCCATATTCAACCCGACCTGATCCGTATAAAAAAATTAAATATTTATTATTTATTTTTACATAATTTAAAGCAATTAAATATTAATTAATTTATAATTAATCTTAATTAGTATATATTTAAGCTTTAATTAATACTAAATCATAAAATTACTTCAAAAAACAAAATTAACTGGGTCGGATCGGATTGATCCGAACCCGACCTGACCCGATTCGGTTCAAAAAATTAAACTTATATCCCGACCCATTTATTTTCGGTCAATAATTGACATCCTTAGGTCCTACTTTTAAATCTAAAAAAAATATTTAAAAAATTCTAAAAATAGAATTTTTTTTATAGATATCTTGTTTTGCTTGTATTAATAGCCCTTCAAATTTTATGTAATTTCATTAACGTTTAATAGTCCACCAAATACCGTTAATTTGGAACCATTGCAAACATTAGTGAAAAAATATTAAATTTGATAATTTTTGATGAACTATTAAACATTAATGAAATTACATAAAATTTTATAGACTATCAATCTACAAATAATAGAATATATCCATAGATTTTTTTCTACTTTTAAGATTTTTTAAATTTAAAAGTTGGACCTATTATTTACAAGAATAATAGCAGATTTGGATCCGCCCTGTTTAATATATGCATATGAAAAAAAATGAAAATTTACGGGGAGGTTTAGTTTTTCCAATTTTAGTTGGTTTCGTCTTCAATTGAACTGACTTCCATCTTCGGAGAATCCTAAATATGGAGATTTTATTATGGATCGAAATAATTGTATACCCTTCAATTTTGAGTATTGAGTGGTTAATATAATTTCTTCTGATGAGATTAATGAATGAAGGTTGATGAGTAAACATAATTATCGTTAATAATAAATTAACAGTTACTTCTTCTGATATATAATAGAATTAACCTCCTATTTAGCGTGGTAACATTAAATTGGATGGTCCAAAACAACTTCAATGGTAAATTAATAAATTTAACTAATCATTATATTTGAGAACTCTAAGAAAATTTATCAATATAAAATAGACTTAAATAGGATTACTATTTTTTAAAAATGACTCATAATTTGCAGAAATTCTCAATAAATTATGTGCAATTACATGCATCTGAAATAAGTGGTTCGTAATTTGCGGGGGTTCTTAATAAATTATGTATACTAGGGTAGTAATCCGAGCTTCATCTCGGAATTAAAATTAAAAAATAAAATAACTAAAAAAATATCATCAAGAAATATTTAGTTATATCATCGACTGTATATAAAAGAAAATATTAGACACTACAAAATATAGACATAAAAAAAAACATAACGTGCCAATTAAAAATTAATTTTCTACGAATCAAGTAGAATTTTTTTTCTTTTCGGAGTGAAGGCGGCTCAATGGTCTTCTTTTTTGATAAATTAAATTTGTTTTAATAGGTGTACATATATATTAGAGATTTAATTTATTATTTAATTGGGATGAACTTCTTTAATTTTAATAGGTTTTATTTCTGTGTAAATGGAAATTAATAATGATGCAGAAATCATAAAATATTTTAATGGAATGTTGTTATAGTCACAAATATAAAATTAGTGCGCACTCCATTTGTTGCTGTTTTATATTCCTTTTCACTATGTGTGCTAATGGAAAATATGTATGTGAGTAGATTTCTGCTTACAGGATTTGTCTTGTGAATTTGCATCACTCCTTGGCTTGATGCCAGCTTGTATGCTATCTACTTAGAAATTAAAGCAAAGTGTAAGGTGCAGTAAGGGATTTTCATGAGGATTTCTATCGGAAAAAAATGAGAATGAAACATGTAAATATATTATTATTTATAAATTGAATTTCAAAACTATCAAAATTGCTCCTATCTTAATTTATTAGATGTGTTACACAATTGTCAGATACGTGCAATTTTGAAATTGGCTAACCATCAAATATAGGCAAACAGCATCTCTTCCTCTTTTACTAGTTGTGCAATTATGAGGTAAGCCGTAAGCTAAATGCAAGAAAAAAAAAAAAAAAAAAAAGAAATTTGAATTACATATATATATCACTATATGATTTAATTATTTGAAATTACTGAAAGATAGGTGTTAAATCAACTTGCTATAGCATGTATTTGATATCAAAAACAAACAAACAAAATGATAGAGGTGGAAGGATTGTGAACCTTATTATGTAGAGAAAGAAACCATGATTAATAAAAAAAAATTAAAATAGAAAATTCCAACTTTCCATATTCTCATCAGCAAGTATTAATTATAGAAAGACAACAACAATTGTTAATTAATTTGAGGAAAGCTGAAGAGATACACATGAATAACTAGTCAATGCACAATTAATAGACAATAAGTTCACAGCCTCTAATAAACAGCAAATTTTAAAAAATAAAAAGATAAATTCTGATGTGGCATAATTCAGGTGAGAGGAAATCTAACCCTCTTTGTAGGTTATAGATTTGAGTGGGCACTTTAAATTTGACGCTCCAAACCAACTTAATGGTAAATGAATAAATTTAATCAATCCTTAAATGTTTAAGAACTCATTCTAACTAAGTTTTATTAATATACAATCAGACAATTCAAATGTTCTGATTTGGAATAAATGTCTCTAATGTGCATAAATTTTCAACAAATTATGTACAATTAATATGAACAGAACCATTGAAATTTGGGTTGCTTTACTTGTTGGATCCACGGACTCCACTGATCACCTGAGTACAATTTCATTCGGACTCAAAAGGTGCATCTCGTGAGTGGGAACCAGATCCACTGTCGCGCAGCACGTGGTCCGTTCGATCACTTAAAGATTCGTGCTAACTCGAATCTCAAAGTACTAACTCGCATCTCGAAGTGATCGAACGGATCACGTGCTGCGCGGCAACGAATCTGGTTCCCTCGTGAGTGTCCTTCAAAAGAAAAACAAGAAAAAATGATATATAAATTGCTATCTTCAGGAAGAATAGATAACCTTGTGTCATGAAAGTAGGGTATCAATTATTGATCCAATTCGATGGGTTAGTCCGATATGATACGAATCTGATCCGATTCGATATAATCTGAAAATAAATGAGTCGGATATGAATTATGTTGTGTGAAGTAATTTTATGATTTAGTACTAATTGAATATTAAATATATATTATTTATATATTAATTAAGATGAATTAATATTTAATTACGTAAAATTATATAAAATATTTAATTATTTTACACGGATCGGATCGGATCAATCCGTAACTCGGTCAGGAATGAGTCAAGATTTTTTGACCCAAATATAATCATATTGAGAAAAATAATAAAATAATAATGACATGGCCCAAATCCGACCCGGCCCGATCCATTGACATCCTACATAGAAGTAATACAATAAAAATTAGGCAAAATTGGGTATATACCCCTCAGCATATTTCAATTTGGATATTTACCCTTATAAATTTAAAAATTAGATATTTATCCCTCAAAATGACAAAAACTTGAATATTTACCCATAACTGCTATTATTCTCATAAAAATTAAATTATAATTAATTAAAATTATAATAAGATAAAAATACCCTTCCCTTTCATTCCCTCAATTTGCTTAAATCTACATTAGTCTTTTTAAAATATTTTCCCCCTTTGTTTCTCCAAATATTCCCCCCTTTATTTCTTCATGGATTCCACGAGCTCGGGAAGATGTAATCAGCAATCTTCGACACAACCATCAACCTATCTGAAAAACAGATCGAGCTCTGGCAACATCTCTGAGACACTTGTGATTGGATCGCCATGCTAGTAACCTCCTTGCCAGATCTAGTTGCTCATACGAATCTCGTGGCATGACTATATCAACTCTCTTGGAATTGTATATTCTCCTTTTTCTTCAATTAGTTTCATTTTTATTTTGCTTCTTCTTCTAGATCTTGATTATGAAGAAAAAGCCGTGTTTGTTGAGAGTTTGAGATATGAGAGGTAGAAGAAATTAAAATTTAAAATTGATGCTATTCTACTTGAGCATATGATAAAGATAAAATTAACGTTTCTCAATTTGGTAGCTCTCAGCGAAATTGAGGCGAGTTGTTGCCTGATGGAGGGGTATATTTATCCTTTTATAATTTTAATTAATTGTTAATTTGATTTTTATGAGAATAATAGTAGTTTTGGGTAAATATCCAAAATTTTAACACTTTAGGGATAAATATCTAATTTTTAAATTTAAAAGGGTGAATATCCAAATTGGAATGTATTGAGAGGTACTAGCTATATACCCGTGCGTTACAACAGACTCTTTTATTTAAACATTAAAATATTATTAGATAAAAAAAAATCATATTTATTTAATATTAAGTTATAGAGAAAACCTATAATAAAGACTATATTTAATTTTGGATGAGATTTTTGTACAATATGAGTTAATGATTCATGATTTTTATGGCAAGAAAAGTAAATTATTCTAACATATATTATCACCATTAATTTCTTATCAAATATGCACAAGATTGCTAAATAAAAAATAATAATATTATGAAAATAATAGTATATATGAGAAGTTAATTGTTAATTTGATTTTTATGAGAATAATAGTAGTTTTGGGTAAATATCCAAAATTTTAACACTTTAGGGATAAATATCTAATTTTTAAATTTAAAAGGGTGAATATCCAAATTGGAATGTATTGAGAGGTACTAGCTATATACCCGTGCGTTACAACAAACTCTTTTATTTAAATATTAAAATATTATTAGATAAAAAAAATTCATATTTATTTAATATTAAGTTATAGAGAAAATCTATAATAAAGACTATATTTAATTTTGGATGAGATTTTTGTACAATATGAGTTAATGATTCATGATTTTTATGGCAAGAAAAGTAAATTATTCTAACATATATTATCACCATTAATTTCTTACCAAATATGCACAAGATTGCTAAATAAAAAATAATAATATTATGGAAATAATAGTATATATGAGAAGTAAATTGAGAGAAAGAGGAGATCAATAGACGTGATCACATACGTTCGATCAACTAAAAATAAATATTATCCGTCTAACTGAGGGATAAAATAGGTATAATAAAAAAATACCATGACAAAAAATGGACCCTCCAATTCTTAGATGCTTTATATAATAGTATAAATATATCCAATTTTACCTCAAAATTATTATGAGGACCAGAAAGTCAGGAAAAAAAATATTACAATACGATCGTGAGCGGGAAAAAGAGTTTTCGTTGTTAATTGATTTTTTGGATGAGAGTGTATATAGTAACAACAATTATATTCTCGTTATTATATAGAATATTTTATAAATATATAAAAATGTTGAATAATGATCTAATTAGAAACTCTTACAAATTTGCAGCCAAAAAATAATCACGTTCAGAAAAAATTAGTTAAATTCTTGAAAAATCTACTTAAGAAACTAATAGTGCTTATGATAAAATAAATAAAAAACGAAGTAAAATTTTTCATAAAATTGAGATTTTAAAAATTTAAATCCATCTTTGAACAGCAACAAAATGAAGTCCAGTGACCAGATTACAGCTCAAGATTTCATTGCATTAATTAATTGTCAAACCGAATCTGACAAATCAGAAAAAAAGTTAATTAACCTGACCGGAAACATTCAATTTTGGTTAACCGATCAGTGCACGTACAAATTATAATTATTCATCAGTCATCACTGTCATGTGCAGACTCCATTCATAGACTAAATCGTTGTTGATTTGTTGTCATGAAAAGAGATTAATTTGCTTCTCCGACGAAGATGCTACGTGGCACTGGGACTATGTAGAACGTTTTCCGAGAAAATCATGTAACGCAGAACCGTACAACATATCTACAGTACCAATGTACCATTCACTGCTTAGCGGGCCCACCACATCTCATATGTTGCTTTTCCACATTGAGTACTATGGCCGCAAACAGGCCGAATTCGATCTAAAGTTGGCTGTAATTGAAGAATATCTACAAGTTATATTTTTATTTTTTAAGCTTTTTTTGAACTTTATTTAAATACAATAGTGAAAATTGATAAAATAACTCATCGTCTAGGGATCCTTCCTCTGAATTTGTGCGTTAAAGATAAACTAAATATGAGAATCTGCATAAATAAATAAAAACTATTACTGTATTATACCGACTAGTCAAATATATATTGGACAAAATAATAAAGCACGACTCTTGAAGAAATATTTATAGTCATGCCCTCTGTTTGAAAAGCGACCTAAAATTGAAACCAATTAAATACTAAATTATCTTAAAATAATGATGTTTGATAGTATTAAAGTAAATAGATGAAATATTTTGACTTAAAAGTTTTTAAAAGAATAAAGAAATTTGATGATTTAACACTAATGTACGCAAACTCTATAAATATTTTAACTTAGTCCACCTTAAATCAGTGTCATTTGATGCATTTGATGTTTTAAAGTATCTGAATCACTTAAATCATTTTTACGCCGCTTTAACGTGCCAAACGGAGAGCATGATATAGCGTGGTTCAAAATATGAGTTAAGATTCATTGACGAAAACATGAATATTCTAATAGATTTCGTTAATTTGACATTGAATATTGGTTATATTATATTAATATTACATAGATAAAAAAATATAAAATTTTTGGATAAATCTTGCCAACTGATGTGCTGTGCTGTCCCTAAAAATCCATAGCATCTATCCAAATAAAATTGAGATGTCTTGCCAATACTTTCATAAAAAAAAAATGTAGACATTTATGACATTATAAAACTCGAACAAAAGATAGCTATCGGATAAAATTATAATGTCATCTCTAAATAGTGCTATATATAAGGACCCAAATTCTCATTTTTTTTTTCTAATTGGATAATTTTCTTCCCTATACTAAATTTGTAGACACCTCCTAACCTCAATATTAGCCTGACCTAACATTGCACCTAGTTGTTTAGTGCCAGTCAGGTGTTAATCGAACCAAAGGTGCCGATGATATGTGTTAATGATATTTGATGAAATATAAAAAAAAACATCTGAATTATATAAAATTTGATACGTACTCTAATCTATAAAATGGAAAAATCTGCCTAAGTTTCTTTTTTGTTTAAAAGTTCTCTAAAATAATTTGAAAAAAATATTGTTTAAACTGTTAATAAATCAGTTGAAAAGTACGTCAATATTTGAAAAGAAGAAAAAAAAACAGAATAGGTAGGGGACCCATGACCATGAGAGTCAAAGTGTGAGTGTACAAATTAATGGTGGAAGCACCGGTAAAGGAGATCTGATGTATGGATCTTAACATGATATTGATAGATGCCTCATTATCACCATGTGCAAGAAAGATACGCTTCATTCATTCATAGTTAGTTAATGAGAGGAAAGAGAATCTTCTCTCATAGAGCCATAGAGGTGGAGAGGGAAATAGAAACAAACAGTCTATGATACAGAACATGAAACAGGATAATATGTCAGCATAGTGGTAGCTACAGTCGCAGTAAAGATTGCATATGATGCCTTTTCTTGGATGAGAGGTGAGGTGAACAAGAGGACAAAAGCATATGGTTAACAAGCCTTCCAAAGTTAGTTCACTGCATCAATCTAATTTTTGGATTGGATTAAAAAGGACGAGTTTAGTTGAGGGAGAAAAGCCACTTTTCATGATTCTATGGATCCACCCTGCGGGTAGGCATATCAATAAGCGTCGAATCCGATTGGTCTGCCGGAAAATATGGTCCCTTACAACTCGATCTGGACTAAAGTTGTTAATTATTGATCCGATCGATTTATGACATGATCCGAAAATAAATGGATTGGATATTAGTTTAATTTTTTTTATTCGAATCAGGTTGGGTCGGGTTCGGATCAACTCGACCCGATCGATTAATTATATTTTTTGAAGTAATTGTATGATTTAGTACTAATTAAAGGTTAAATATACACTAATTAAGATTAATTATAAATTAATTAATATTTTATTGCTCAAAATTATATAAAAATAATTAATAATTAATTATTTTATACGTGTTGGATCGGATATGAGTCAAGATTTTTTGATTCGAATTTAATCGGATCGGATTCGGATCGGATTCGGATCGATCAAGAAAAATAATAAAATAATGTAACCCGACCCAAACCATTGACACCCCTAATTTGAACTGTTCTCCTTATAAGGGTTAGCTTTACCAAAGATCGGGTCTAACTTGGAGAAACGAATATTTTCTAATTTTATATGTTGAAATCTAATCCTTATCAAATTCGGCTCAGACATTCTCCAATCATTAATTTTTTTTTTCAAACTCACTCTTTTAAAACTTGTATATTCTAATTATATTTTAAAAATCTGGAAAATAAAAAATATTTAAAAAATAAAATGCTGTATTTTTATATTTATAGTTATAAATTTTGTTTATTTTTTAATATTTATGTTGTATTTTAGTTATATTTAAAAAAAAAACTGAAAAATAAAAATTAATTAAAAATGATAAATGTCCTTTCAAATTCAGTTTTTGAATTTGGACCGGGTCTCTCAAAGTTGGACTACGCACTTAAAAATCAAGCCCTTTATATCTAACCTCTAAAGACTATTTTTAGAGCCGGCCCTTATTCGGCTCTCTTGTAGATCCATTAGGTCTGATTCTTGAGAAATTCAATCTAAGCATTAAAGACGATGCCTAACCTGCAGATAAGAGACCTCTATTTTGCTTTTAGGCTGTGAGAAAAAAAAAATACATGTATATTTTTTGAGAAGGAAAGTAAAAAAACGATGCACATTTTGATAATATAATTTTGTATGAAAAAGTATTAAAATTTTATGTAATTTATAATTAAAAACATCAGTATTTAATTATTTTTTAAAATTATTAGACATGCTAAACATGTGCATGTTCAATTGATGGTGTTAATATTTAAACAAATTGCAAGGCACAATATCGACATTAATTTAGGGTTGTCCCTCAGGTTGGCCCCAGAAAAAGTTATTGAGTAAAATTAGAGATATAAAGTTTTCAAACATTTTTAACATAAATTCATTAAAGTGTTAAAGATGTGTAATAATAATAATAATAATAATAATAATAGTAATAGTATATATACGTGATAATTTAGGGTTGTCCCTCAGGTTGGCCCCAGAAAAAGTTATTGAGTAAAATTAGAGATATAAAGTTTTCAAACATTTTTAACATAAATTCATTAAAGTGTTAAAGATGTGTAATAATAATAATAATAATAATAATAATAATAGTAATAGTAATAATAATAATAATAAATATAATTATATACGTGATAATTTATAAATGCTAACATTAAAAAATTGGATCATTTTAAATATTACATTGTATCTTAGATATATTATACTTATTCATTTTCGATGAGTAAAGAGAATAATTATACCTCCAGTAAATAAAACTGTTGAAGAGATTTAAATAAAAATAACTATAAAAAAGATAATGTGACATAGTTAGAAACTTAAAAATTCAGCCTCCTTTGTGTATTATAAGCTATAAATTATAAATTAATTTTATTTTTTAAGAACAAAGAAACAAGGCCTCCAATAACCGATATATATTATTTTTCACAGTTTTCTCAAAATTGGGACCCATTAATTTGTTACCTAAGACGTCAAGGGCTCGTTCTCAGGCACCAAAATATTATATTTGTATAAATTCACACTTTTAGTATTTTTTGCGTGGCTTATTCTCGCGCATAAAAGTTCGAGATGGTGGATAAACAATTGCACCAGGATAAATTTTATTAAACTCAAACCGGTTATTTCGATTGAGAAATTGAGACACAAAAAAGGTCATGTTTCAAATTTCTTTAATTCTCGCAATTTATGCTGGTACATTAATTACATGAACTCGGAACTGTTATTCCAACTGAGAAAAAAAAGGTTTATGTTTAGATATAACTACAACTTCCATACCAAATCTTAAATTATATACTGTATTTACATATACACACCTCTCCAGGGGCGGATGCACGATTTTGATAAGAAGGGTCAGTAATCGGATTGTAATAATTTATCGGATTCAAACCAATTAACTAATCGGGTACTAAATAAAAAAATCAATAATTCAATATATATTTTTAGAATATTAAAAAACTATCAAAATAATATATTTTAATATATTAAAAATAACAAAAAATAAAACTCAAAATAATAAATAATTATGTCGATGAAGAAAACTTTCCTCTACGAAACTACAAATTTTGAAATATTTGCATAATTATTTTATTATTCATGATATTAAATATTTTTTCTCAATGAAAAGTAATCAAATAATTTAGGAGAGATCAAAAATTTGATCCAAAGGGGATTAGATTAACAAAATATTAGTTTATAAACACTATTTTTCAAAATCTAGAGAGCCACCGGCTCTTACTGGGTCCGCCTTGCACCTCTCACACCCTAAAATCCCAAATCTTATATTATAGGTTGGTCCCAACTTAACCTATAACAATGCCCACAATCGTACCAGTGCCTCATGTGCTTTCCCGTACCGAGTGCAGATAACTGTTCCAAGGCAGTTAGAATTCATACAGTTGCAAGCTGAACTGATTGGAGCGAGAAAAGGCAAAAACAGAGGGTCAAAAAATTAGAAAGATGAAAAACACAGAACTGCAAGTAGTTGACTTGAAACCTCTGACCAGTAGGAAGGACCAGTGAAAAATGCCGACAACACAAAGAAACTGTCTAGTATGTAAATGTTGTTCTGGTATTGGACCAATGTTGCAAAATGTTGCATCTCAATGAGAAGGTTTCTTGTGATCACACTGGCAACTATTGTGCTGGTATTGGACCAGCTTATAGTTGTGCTTGTACCAGTGTTGCAAATTTTGTAATATATCCTATTATCCTAATATAAGGAAGAAATTTTTTTTAGCAAAAAAAAACGAACATTGACAACTTTTTGTCAGTTTCTCCTCATCCATTCTGATGACTCATATTAAATTAAAAAAACAAAAAAATAAAAAAAGGAGTGCCGACATACTAAGGGAATTTCTAGGTTCTGGTGTGAATTTGATAACAACGTGCAAACACATTGTAATAGTTCTTAGTTAATTCGTTTTTGTATGCATTAGTTTGCTTCAAGAAGCGTGTGAGTGAAACTATTGGCTACTGGCCAAGGGATATTAGGTCTGTGATCAGAGTTGGAGAAATAACATTTAAGTAAATCAGCAGTACTGGCAGGTTTAACTACAGAGGAGATTCCAATGTAATGGATAACTGGATATTTTCTAATCCTCCCTTAAAATATATAAATAAACTAGTCGTGATGCAATAAACTGATTGGACGGCCACATGACTCAATGCCAATAATGACATGAGATTGAAAGGTGATTGAATTGTAACTTCGTAACTTTGTAAATAAACCAACGCTCTTCACTGATAGATGGCTCACTTAATTCCTGTTAAAATTTTGAGAGCAATAAAAAGAATTGACAGAGGCAACTAAAATCAGTAGCGGAGCTTGAAGCATAATTAAAAGAGGGCCAACAAAAATTTTAGTGAATTGTATCAAAAATTGCTATATCATCATAACGTGATAACATATACAAAATGAATGAATATTTTTCTGCTTAATCATAAATATCTACATTTGACTTTTAGAAAAATAAACGAGCAATTATTAAGGGGAGCCATTTTGTGGTCAATATTGAAACTAGACCTAAATATTAATAATTCATTGTATATCTTCAAATTTTAAGGGGACATGAACCAAATGTTCAGTGGAGAGCTCCACCACTGCCTAAAATGTCTACCTCCTGTTTCACCACCTCTCCTCAATCTTGGACAGGAGAGGATGTATGTAAATTCGGAAATCAGCTGACCTCCTCGATTTTATTATTATTTTTAGAACTAATTTTCAAAAATTAAAAATCATAACTTAAAAATCTCAAAACACTCTAAATTTTTGCATCCCAATAGATTTTCATATAAAAAATTTAATGAGAATGATAAATTAAAATTTTAAGATGATTTATTATATTTTTTGAGTTAACCTCACAGAAGGCCTCTGTGAGCTTAAGCTCACGGTATCTTTACTATATATATTTGGATTAAGTTTTTATTAATATGATCTTTGGAATTTAATTTCTGATTCATTTGGTTTATTACATAAAAAATTATGTTGAATTGTTAATTATTTTATTTAGTATCTAATTAATTAATAAATTTAATATGACAAGTTATTACAATCTGATTATTGATCAAAATCCTATATCACACTTGATACTGAAAAAGTTTTGTTAATTTATTTTGGGAAGTTGGCGAAGAGATGAATTTTTGTCCGGGCCCTGAGAATAGGTATAAAGCTAAGATGGGTTTTAACTTTTAAGTGGCTAAAGAGAGATGCTTTGGAAAACCCAAGTTTATCAGAACTCAAATTTATAGATAATATAATACAAAGCCCAATGAACCATCTACAGATTAAATGATATGAAGTCCAAAACGTGCCCTCTATAATATCACCAGTATCATGTTAGCGGGCCATTTAACTTGTGCTCCCAAACTTAAAATATCTTGTACAAGGGTTACCAAAGAACACATCAAGAAGGTTTTATTTTTTATCCACTTTTCTTGTAATAATTGGCTTGTTGTAAGGTTTCGGTCCCTCTTTTTCTGTTTCTTATCCTCCTTTATCTTTGCACTGTCATTTTTTGTAAATGGACTATGTAAATATTTTTACCTTTGAATGAAATCACAGTAGGGCAATCTGCTTCAAAAAAAAAAAGTTTCAAGCAAAATGGGGAGCACTTAAGGGTTTTCAAGAGGATTAGGCCGAACCAACAAGTTTATTTTCAGAGCGCAACGAATCAGGTTCAATTTCAAACGAGTTGAATTTCGAATAACATATCCACTGACAGTACACGTGGTAGATACGATAAATCTAGATTGTTCATTACTCAACTCGATAACTCATTTACTTTTGTTTTGAAGTCGTCACGCTTGAGATGAAATAATGTTTGATTATTTATGAGACAATTAAATTACTGGTACGAGGTACCAAATTGTTCAGAAAGGATTTCATTTGAATTTAATCAGAACAAAAGAAATGTATAGGGTATCTCTCAAAAGTGCAAGAAGATTTTGACAGGTTGAGCTTGTACAAATAATACACGCATTGTACACATGATTAAACTCAAATAAACTCAAATATTTTTAATATATTTGCGTTAATATTTTAAAATTATTCACGTCATCAAGTTCAAGAACACAGTAACTATAATATGAACAAAGAGATGACATCATTTCAAAAAAAATATGTGCTAAAATAAAACTATAAACGATACAAATAAAGGTTTAGCATTTGTGTCAATCTTTCGACCGTATTCGTGTCATAAATGTTCGAGAACACAAATATCATAATATAAGTGAATATGGGATATAATTCAAAATAACTTTGTATATTTTGGAGATTTTGTGTTGAAATGAGACCACAAATAAATAGATTAAACTAACATATAAATTATAGTTTTTAATGTGTTTATATTCATCTTTGTGCGCAATTTATCTACTAACGGGCCGAGCGTGCAATGATTTATATATAAACAAATAGAATATGCAATTTAATATAACTTTGTGTTTTTTTTGTATTTTTATATATTCAAATGAGGGTTCAAGTGATAGAAAAATCAAATAAACTGACATATTATTTTAATGTCATTTATGTGATATAAACGGAAATGAAAATATTATTCAAAATAATTTTGTGCATTTATGGTGATTTTATAAATGAGAATACAAATGATAGAAAAAAGAATAAACTAACTAAAGAAGTACAACTTTTATAGAATACATTAATTTTAATGTGCAATATGCGTCATAACGGCTCGAGCACACAATGATTATAGTACAAACGCATAGAATACATCATTTAAAATAACTTTGTATATTTTTATAATTTTATATGCTGAAATGAGATTTAAAAAAGTGCAAAACTCGAATAAATAAAAATATTATTTTAATACATTATGTTAATCATTCAACATCATTCGTATTATAAAGGCTTAAGAACTCAACGATTATAATATAAATAAATTGGAGACATCATTCAAAATCACATTGTGTATTTTAGTAATTTTATGTGTTGAAATGAGTCTACAAATAATATGAAACTCGAATAAATTGAAATAGACTTTTAATGCAATTGTGTTAATCTTCCAATGCTATTCATAATACAAAGGTTCAATAACAAAATGATTATAATATAAATAAATATGGGATATCATTAAAAATAAATTTGTATATTTTTATCATTTTATGTGTTGAAATGATGTTACAAATGATAACAAAACTTGAACAAATTAAAAAACAGAGTACAAATTCAATGCTTTGTATTCGTCTTTGTGGCCAATTCGTGTCGTAACGACTCGAGCATGCAATGATTATAATATAAATATATAGAATATATCATTTAAATAAACATTGTGTATTCTAATGATTTTATGTGTTCAAATGATGCGTCAAGTGATATATAACTCGAATAAACTGAAATATTATTTTAATGTATTTGTGTTATTCATTTAATACCATTCATTAAAGGCTCGAGAACTAAATGATTATAATATAAACCAATAGGGAACATCAATCAAAATGATTTTATATATTTTGGTGATTTTTTTTATTTTGAAATAAGACTCAAAATGATATAAAACTCAAAAAAACTAATGAAATTGTTTCAAAAGAAGGCAAAACTCGATTAAACTAACGGAGAAAGTACTATTTTTTAATGCATTTATATTCATCTTCGTGCGCAATTTATATCATAATGGCTCAATCATGCAAAAAAATAATATAAACCTATATAAAACATCATTCAAAATAATTATGTGTTGAAATGAGACTACAAAGTGATAAATAACTCGAATAATTTAAAATATTATATTAATACATTTGTGTTAATCTAGCAATGTCATCCATGTGATAAATACTCAAGAACACAACAATTATAATATAAACCAACAGCAGACATCATTAAAAATGACTTTGCATATTTTTAAAACTTGAATAAACTAACGGAATAATATCATTTTTAATGTATTTATATCCATCTTTACGGTGATTTGTATCATAACGGCTCAAGCATGTAAAAATTATAATATAAACTCATAGAAATATCATTCAAAATCTCTATGTATATTTTGGTGATTTTATGTGTTGAAATGAGACTATAAATGATGTAAAATTTGAATAAACTGAAATACAGTTTTAATGTATTTGTGCCAATCATTAGACGCTATTCATGTCATAAATGCTAAAAAACATAGCGATTATAATATAAAAGAATCGGGGATGTCATTCAAAATAATTTTTGTGTATTTTGATAATTTTTTTGAAATGAGACAACAACTGACAGAAAACTCAAATAAACTAATTGAAAAAGTTTAATTTTGAATTGTATTAACTTTAGTGCGTAATTTGTATCATAACGGTTCAAGCACGCAAAGATTATAATATAAACTCATAGAAATGCATCATTCAAAATATTTTTTATGTATTTTGGTTATTTAATGTGTTAAAATGAGTCTACAAATGATGCAAAACTTGAATAAACTGAAATATAATTTTAATGTATTTACATTAATCAATTTATGCTATTCGTATTATAAAGGCTCGGGAATTGAATGGTTATATTATAAACCAATAAGGGACTTCATCGAAAATGACTTTATATATTTTGATGATTTTATGTTTTGAAATGAGGCTCGAAAAGATAGAAAACTCGAATAAACTAACGGAGGAAGTATCATTTTTAAGAAATTTATATTCATCTTTGTGGTAATTCGTAACATAACGGCTAAAACACGCAAAAATTATAATATAAATCCATAGAAAATATCATTCAAAAAATATATGTTTATTTTGGTGATTTTTGCTGAAATGATACTGATAGTCCTTTGAAGCCCTAAGATGGTGGTATTGAAAGGTCAAGATAGTGCAAGAATGTAAAGAACCTAAGGTAGAAATGTATAAACCGGTTTGGGGCTTAATGTTCAAGTGTAATGGCAGCGGAATATGATTTAAAACAATTCAATTCTCATAAGAATATAGCAATCAAAGAAACGTGAGAAAAGAAAGTAAAGATAAAGCAAGAACACAAGATGTAACGGAGATCGGCTTCAACAATGCCTACGTCTCCGGGACCCTCAATCTCTAACAATTGAGGTTGAGCCGATATATTTAAAAAGGGTTTTTACACTTGTAGAACTTGGTCCCTTACAAAAATGGGCTGCCAAGCCTATCGGTAACAAGAGTGACAACACACTCAAAAAGGGTGAGTGACAACACACTCAAAAAGGGGTGAGTGACAACACACTCAAAAGAAAGGTGAGTGATAACACACTCAAAATGTGAGTGACAACACACTCAAGAAAAGGTGAGCACTACAGCTCAAAAGAATGTTTTCAAGAAGATCACGAAGGATCAAGTTGAGAGAATAGAGAGAAGTTAGATTGAGCTTGAACAAGGATTTGGCTAATTGAGTGTATCAATCTCTTGAATTATCTCTCTCACTTTGTATATGGCTAGTAAGTTTTCTAGAGTAATGATTTTGCTAGATCTGTTAACACCATGCATTGAAAGAGATGATCCTTTTAAATAGATCTTCTAAAACAACTGAAGAAACTATTTTTCGGCCTGAACCGTTATAACGTTTTGTGAATCGTTATAACGGTTTGGAAAGAATAGCCGTTGGATCAACTGAACTGAAACATTATAACGATTTATCAAATCGTTATACGTTTCCCAAATCTTTGTAACGATTACTGAATCGTTACATAACGATACACTCTGGTTTCTTTTAGAATATTTCGCCTTAGAATATTTTTGAGTATTGAGATGAACCGTTATAACGTTTACAATCGTTATAACGATTCCCTGGCGTATGTAATTTTCTTATTGTTTAAGCTCAATTTATCTTGATCAATTCAACCCAGCTTTGAATTCTAACTAAACCTAAGCCTAATGCGGTCTTGATTAAGCTCTTATATCCCAGCACTAGTCTTGGTTCTTGTGCATTAGTCCATTTACATGTTAATCCCTGCACAAAACTCAAACAAGGCAAATTGTAAAATTCAAGATTGTTTTGTAAATCGACAAATCAAAGAAGATGTTAAGTGTAACAGATACTATAAATGATTTAAAACTCGAATAAACTGAAATAAAATTTTAATGTATTTGTATTAATCTTTCAACGTTGTTCATATCATGAAGGTTTAAAAATATAATGATTATTATATAAATAAATAGAAAAAATCATTCAAAATAATTTTATATATTTTAACCATATTACGTTGAAATTGGCCTACAAATGATAGAAAATAAGAAAAACTAACAAACAGAGTAAAATGTTAATGCTTTGTATTCATCTTTGTGGGTAATTCGTATCATAACGGTTCGAGCACACAACAATTATAATACAAATACATAGAATACATCATTTAAATAAACTTTGAGTATTTTAATGATTTTTATGTGTTGGAATGATACTTCAAGTCATACAAAACTCGAATAAACGTAAATACTATTTTAATATTTTGTGTTAATCATTCAATGCAATTCATATTACAAAGACTTGAAAACTCGACGATTATAATATAAAACCTTTGTATATTTTAGTGATTTTATGTTTTAAAATGAGACTACAACTGATTAAAAACTTGAATAAACTAACTAAAGAAGTACAATTTTAAAATAATTTGTATTAAGTTTATTACGTAATTCGTATCATAACAGGTCGACCATGTAAAGATCATAATATAAATTCATAGAAAGACATTATATATTTTGGTGATTTATGTGTTAAAATGAGACTGCAAATAATAGAAAACTCGAATAAATTGAAATACAATTTTGGTGCATTTGTGTTAATCTTTAGATGTTATTCATGTCATAAAGTTTCGAGAACACAATGATTTTAATATAAATGAATAGATAACATTATTCAAAATAATTTTGTATATTTTTGAACATTTAATGTGTTAAAATGAAGCCACACATGATAGAAAAACTTAATTAAACTAACAAATGAAGTATAATATTTAATGTATTTGTATTAATTTGTGTATTTGTGTGATTTTATGTGTTAAAATGAGGTTCAAGTTATGCGAAACTTGAACAAAACTGAAATATTATTTTAACACATTTGTATTAATATTTCTATGTCATTTGCATGATAAAGTATTCATCTTTGTGCGTGATTCATATCATAATGGCTCAAACTTGAAAAAGATTATAATATAAATCCATAAAAGATATCATTCAAAATATTTATGTGTATTTTGATAATTTTATGTGTTGAAATAAAATTATGAATAATACAAAATTTGTATAAACTGATATATAATTTTAATGTATTTGTGTTGAAATGAAACGTTATTAATGTCATAAAGGTTCAAAAATAAAATAAATATTATATAAATAAATACAGACATCATTCAAAATATCTTTATATATTTGAGTCATTTATTTCTTTAAAGGCTGATAGAAAACTTAAATAAAGTAACAAATAAAATATAGTTTTAATGTTTTATCTTTGTGCGCAATTTATTTCGTAATGGCCCGAACACACAATGATTATAATATAAACATATATAATACATCATTTAAATAAATTTTTGTGTACTTTGGTGATGAAATGAGGTAAAAAATAAAACACAACTCGAATAAACTAACAGAAGAAGTACCGATTTTAATATATTTATATTCGTCTTTATGCGCAGTTTATTTCATAACGGTTTGAGTATGTAAAGATTATAATATAAACCTATAAGAACATTATTCAAAATATCTTTTGATATTTTAGAAATTTTATTTACTGACATGAGACTATAAATTATAAATTATGCAAAACTTGAATAAAACTAAAATATAATTTTAGTGCATTTGTTTTAATCTTTCAATGTTATTTGTGTCATAAAGGTTCGAGAACACAATGATTATAGTATAAATAAATAGGTGATATATTTAAAATAATTTTATATATTTTGATGATCATGTGTTGAAATAAGACTACAAATGATAGAAAATTTGAATAAACTAATAAAATACATCATATGGAATACAGATTTTAATGCATTTGTATTAGTCTTTGTGCACAATTCATGTCCGAACGGCTCAAACACATAAGGATTATAATACAAACTAGTAATAAAATACATCATTCAAAATAATTTTGTATATTTTTGTAATTTTATGTATTGAAATGAGACTATAAATATTAGAAAACTTGAATAAACTAACAGACAAAATATAAATTTTAATGCATTTATATTCTTATTTGTGCGAAATTCATGTCCGAACAGCTCGAGTACATAATAATTATAATATAGATTCATAGAATATATCATTTAAAATAATGTTATTTATTTTGGTGGTCCCATATATTGAAATGAAGCTACAAATAATATAAAAATTGAATAAACTGAAATAAATTTTTTTATGCATTTGTGTTAATCTTTCAATATCATCCATATCATAAAGCATTGAGAATAAAATGATTATAATATAAATAAATATGGAACATCATTCAAAATAACTTAGCGTATTTTAATGATTTTATGTGTTGAATGAAGATATAATTTGTAGGAAACTTGAATAAACTAACAAAATATGTATAATTGTTAATGCATTTGTATTCATTTTTATGTATAATTTGTGTCTTAATGGCTCTTGCACATAATAATTATAATATAAACTCATTCAATATAAATTTATTTATTTTTGTGACTTTATGTGTTGAAATAAGGCTTCAAGTGATATAAAACTTGAACAAACTGAAATACTCTTTTAATGCATTTGTGTTAATCTTTTAATGCAAATCGTGTAATAATGGATTGAGAACACAACAAATATAATATAAACCAATAGATACATCATTCAAAATGAATTTATATATTTTGATGATTTTATGTATTGAAATGAGATAATAAATGATACAAAACTCAAATAAGCTAACAGAAAAGTATTATTTTTAATGCATTTATATTCATCTTGATGCGCAATTCTTATCATAACAGCAAACTTTGCACGCTTCGCGCCTGTTGCTCATTTTTGAGCATACAATAATTATAATATAAACTTATTGAAGACCTCATTCAAAATATTTTTGTGTATCCTGATAATTTATGTGTTGAAATGAGGCTCCAAATGATATAAAACTCAAATAAACTGAAATAATATTTTAATGTATTTTTGTTAATTATTGAATGTCATTTGTGAGATAAGGTTTTAAGAAGACAACAACTATATATAGACCAATAGAGAATCATTTAAAATGTTAGTATGTATTTTGATTACTTTATGTCTTGAAATTAAGTTACAAATGATATAAAACTCAAATAAACTAACGGAAGAAATATTATATTTAATGTATTTATGTTAATATTTTAACTCCATTCTTGTTAGAGGATATCATTCAAAATAAATTGATGCATTTTTATGATTTTATGTGTTAAAACTTAATAAACTAATTGAAGCAATATAGTTTTTAATGCATTCCTATTTATCATTATGTGCAATTCATGTTCTCACGGCTCTAACACACAACACTTATAATATAAATCCATAGAATCCATTATTTAAAATAATTTTGTGTATTTTTATGATTTTATATATTGAAATGAGGCTTCAAGTGATATAGAACTCAAATAAACTGAAATATTATTTTTATGCATTAGTGTTAATCTTTCAACGTTATCCATATTATAAACACTCAAGAACACAATAATTATAATTAAATCAATAACATATATCATTCAAAATAATTTGTGTATTTTGATAATTTTATGTGTTGAAATAAGAGTATAAATATAAAATTCAAGTAAACTAATGGAAAATATATAATTTTTAATGTATTTGTATTCATGTTTGTGCACAATTCGTATCATAATGAATAAAGCATGCAAATATTATAATATGAACCCATAGAAGACATTATATAAAAAATATTTATGTATTTTGATGATTTTATAAATTTAAATTATACTATAAATGATAAAAACTCAAATAAACTAAAATATTATTTTTATGAATGTGTTAATATTTGTCATTCATATAATGAAAATTCGAGAACACAATGATTATAATATAAACGAAAAGTGGACAGTTCTTTTGTTTCTGGAGATAGTAATATTTTGCTTTACCGTGATATAATGTGGTTTATAATAATCACTTTCTCAGTAGAGGAATGCTGGTCGCTAATATTTTTTGAGAGTCAACAACATATTTCTGAGGTGCTTAATTTTGTGTAGTCGATTCAAGCTTTTTTCCCCTTTATTCTTACTACTAGAAAAGCTGTAGTATTACCGTCGGGAACTTCATTAGAAAATAGAAAACTTGTCAAAATGATTATTGTATCAAAGGATATAGGCAAATGCTTATTTGACCAATTCTAGTTGGCTCAATCTCAAGAATCTATCCAACATTATTATGTATCTGCATATACTGGAAATGAAGAATCTCAAGCTGATCAACATTAAGAGGGAGTATCAGGTGGCAGTTTCGCTTGGAGAAAAGAGGAAATCAAAGCCAGTGCTCTCTCCGGCTTATCACTCGGCACCATATGCCCTGCTCCCCTTACTGTTACCAGCACAAATTCTTTGTGCTGCGCTGTAAATCCCCCGACCTGAACCAATTAAGAAAATCTTCAGTGATGTATCCACACAAAACATGATACCATAAAATATTGGAGTATTATATATTCTGCTGGTATATGTACTATTTCTGGACCTGATTTAGTACTGCATGTACCTGTCAGGATACCAATTTGAAGAGATTAATTGAAGAAAATTGAATAAAGAGCATATAGTGACAATTTATTACCTCAGCACCATTGTACCAAGGATGCCACTCTTTAGTTATAGGAAGCCCTAACTGCATGACGGATCGTCTTGTTGATGTCACAGGAACTATTGAATCCACATCTCCACTATATTTTTATTGCAAGAAATTTTTTGTTACTATTCTGAAAGATAGTTTAATTACACTATAAGTATTAAGGAAGATACAGTTAATTTAGTACCTATATAGCCATATGGTTAAGCCATCAGAAATCAGCTGCTTGAGTACATCATGCATACATGGCACCATATCTCTCCATGGAATATTCCTACCAGAATCAAATTGATGGATTGTAATTTGAAACAAACTAATTATCAATGACAAAATATGTTTTGGTACTATCATACTTGCAATGTTCCCATTGTCTTTCTTTGGATGCATGAAAAGCCTCTTTCACTGCTACATCATTGAGATAATCTCCCACATAGCTTTCAGAGCATGGATCAAAATCAGACATCTATACAAACATGAGCATGGTTTGTTAGAACTTAGAACCCTGTATATTAAACAACCATCATTAGAGAACTGATAAGCTTGATTTCTTACCCCAGCATGTGATGTTTTTCCATGACCAGCACAAATTGGGGCATAGATGTTGTATGGATCAATATTGCCGGTTATAGCTTTAGAAGTTGCGATTGCACAATTACTGTCAGAGGCTGAGAAATTGCACTTCTTCTTAATTTCATCATATACCTTGTTAGAGATTAGTGCATGAGACCACATGTACTCGTAGGTTGTCTCTTCATTGATGTGCATATCTAGATACGCATTTCCAATCTTAGCAGAAATGAAATATGATAACATGTTAATTGGATTGAATGTAGGGAAAAAATATACAACCACAGATGCTCAATTATCCAACTTTAATTGATTGACTAATATAGGCCACAAAAGATTTTAAATTTATATTATCAGAGTCATTGCATATTGTGTACCACACTAAAAAATAATTGTTACCCTGTCGCAAATTTCTTGCCAAATAAAATGTTTCTCTTTTGTAACTATAAACAATAAAATTACCACAGAGAGCAAAATATGTTTCACTTTTGTAACTATAAATAATAAAATGGGAGATATCTTATGCAAGATTGCACATAAATCACTCACCATGATACCACGGAGATTGAATTTAGTATTGTTGGTTATGTCATTGTGATGGAGAATAAGAGAGGCTAACTGTGGAATATAGTGACCTGAATAACTCTCTCCAGCTATGAAAAAATCACGGCCCTTGTATTGCGGGAACCTCTCGAACCAGTTAATTAAAAAGACATAATTACCCTTTGCAGAAGCAACATCTCCTGATTCCCCTCCCTTTATGTTTGTGTATGAATACCCCACACCTGCTGGTGATTCCAAAAATAGCAGATTCGCCACTGGGATATTCAAAATGGCAAGCTGTGTTAGAAAGTAGATGTATTTGATTTTACATGTAGAATGATGAAATATTCTTGCTATGTTCATCTAAAAGCATTTCAAATTAAAATTGGAATTGAAGTTTAATTAATTAGAGTTCTTTTTTGGAAGTAGATGGTGAGTGCCAGATAAAATTATATTAATAAAGAAAAATTACAGGTATCATTGGGCGGCCGTCGGTTTAAGTTTTGTAAGATATTTACAATCTCACAAGGTGAAAAGTGTAACTAGAGTTACTTGTCATAAATTACCATTAATCCAAGAGTAAGGATTTTTCTGAAGAGTTTTTCCATCACTGTTTACTCTAAAAGGGCCTAGCTCCATCATAGCACCATATCCCAAAGATGAACATCCTGGACCTGAAAATTGAAGAATATAAGAGAAAAATATATTTATACTTTTTTCATATAGATTTATATTTTATTTAGTAACCAAACCACAAAACTTTTTTTATAACTGTTTGAAATACACATGGCTCAAATAAAGCGTGCTCTTAGCTACAAAATACTGTAGTTTTCATTCAACTCGTTGATAAAAGGGGAAAAAAATGTTTTTGTACATAGATCAAATTGATTTGCATGCATTTTGCCGGAAACCTCCTTTTCCCTCAGAATCTTTTAGTAAATTTAAAGCATTTTAAAGGCAAGTTACTTCTAAAATTTAGAAATTGAACAGCTAGCCAGAGGAACTACTGATTCAAAAATGGACATCTAAATTAATGGAACTTCTTTTTCATCAAACTTCAATCAGATATTGAAACACAACGAAAAAAAACCAGTGAATTTTCATTATTGTTAACCCCACAAATTCATGTCTCAATCAAGATTCAATATACTTAGCTAAAAAGAAAACACAAAAAACAAAAAAAAAATTACATGATTTATTACCTCCATTCAGCCACAAAAGGAGGGGATTTGTCGAAGAATTTTGAGGCGACTCAACCAAATAATAGAACAAACCTTCCTCATGCTTTGAGTCAAGATATACATACCCACTGTACTGTGCAAAATCGACATTTGGTTGCCCAGGCAATGAAGAAATCCTATCTTTCTCCATTAACCCGGCTTGTTTTTCAGCATATACTGTGGAGCTTGCACTATTTTCTGAAAATGAGTCAAATAATGAAAAGTGAAGAGAACCAAAGTTGGAATTTGAAATTCTGGAGGATCTCAAGAATTTTTGTAGTCGTTCTGTTTGCATATTTGCTTCATTGGTGCTTGGAAAAATATGCAGAGAAACTAACACTACTAACAAAGAGAGGAGGATAGTTCTCATTCTTTTTCCCTCTGCTTATTAGTTCTAGCTTATACTTTATTTACAGAATAATTTGGCAACGGAGAGCTATATAAATATGTGATGCGCTCTGTGGACAACTATAAAAAAATTGAATAACAACAATTTTGAGTTCCAGAAGCATCTAACATTTATTGCAAGGTCCAAAAGTTTAGATTTCCAGTATGCTGGTCTCCAACACCATATTATAAACTAATAATATCTCTTACCTTCATTTACTTGGACTAGGTTTTTGTTGTTTCCAGTGATTTTGGACTCAGGTAGCAAAATAAATAGGTTAATATAATAGAAACAATATAAACCCTGATATAACATAAGGCGAAATAATATTATTTAATATTTTAATGTTCGATAAAAATTGGAAAATTATCATTAGTCAATACTTCAATCATAGTTGGCCCATCATCAATTCTGAACCCTAGTGACCTCCAACCAGATTGATTTGTGTTCCTAAACTTCAATATAATAGAGGTTGTACGTTAGCCTGAATTTAAGTACAAACTTAAAAGTTTCAATTGCATAATTATGTAATTCATAAACAGTCAGAGTAAGTTTTTTCTGTTGTCCATGTCTCGGTATAAATAAATTATTATATTTATATAGTAGCAAAATTTAAATAATTTATCTGGTAAAAAATCAGAGATAGAAGATATCATAAATTCAGTAAGTCAAAAAATCGTGAATTCAGTTACTAATGAATAACTAAGGAGTTACAACTGCTTTTTTGTGCGTACAGCTCATAGGCACTCACATGCTCAAATATTTTATAATAAATCTCTTATATCCAGCTTTCCTGGAGTATTGGAGTTAATATTCAATATCTATTCTGAAAAAAATATGCCACTGGCTACCATACATATGATGTCATAGACTTCATGATATATTAGAACAGTTTGGAAAACTAGAAGTGTCTTACTATTTATGTAGAAATTTCTGAAACAAAGGATAGACTGCTGGAATACATATTTATATTTATTGAGAGTACACGTGGTAATTCCCAGAAATCCAGATTGTTCATCTTCATGACTCAATTCAATAACACAAATATATATTTTTTAGTTTGAATCGTCTCGGTTGAGATGAAACAGCATGTTTGATAATTGCTGAGACAATTGAATTGCTGGTACAAACTACCAAATCGTACAGAAGTATTTTCATTTGAATATATATACAGAGAGAGTAAAAATAACATGAACTTAAGCTCACATAGGTATTTCATAAATTTAATTTAAAAAATATATCAAATTATTTTTAAATTTTGATTTATCATACTCATTAATTTTTTTATGTCAAAATTTTGTGGGATACAAAAATTCAGTGTTTTGAGTTTTGTAAATCTCTATTTTTAACTTTTGAAAAATTAGTTTTAAAAATAATAATAAAATTATGGTTTCAGCAAAACAAATGAAAGAGTGCCTATATGCACTTATTTCCTGCCAAACAACCAATAGCATTATAGAGCCGTGCAAAAATTTCTACATTTGTGAATAGATCAGTCCTAAGTATGTTTGATTTATCAAAATAATCACATAAACTCAGTCAGAAGGAGAGGCGATGTGGATCTTATCTTGCTCAGTTCCAAACTCATGGCAGATTCCTGTCTGATTAACTGGGACAAGGCTGTGAATGCAGGCATTGCCAAAAGATGGAGCCGTCCATTTGTTCATTGTATAAAATTAGACATGGATCCTTATACCCTCACCTCAAGCACATCCAATATTGTGTTTTTTTATCTTCCATTCACCACAATCTATGCTAAAAATCTTACCAGCAGGAAAAGGGCATACGAGGAATTCAAGTTCATTTCTTGATTTTAATAACAAACCTTTTTGCATCATTATCCTTTCCTTCTCACTATCAAAACCAGGGCACAAAAGCTTTGTGCCAGAATCGGTCTTCATACTTCATGTTTTCTGCTAACCATTTTTCAATTATCATATTTCCAGCAAGCACGGAGGGCCTGTTAGGTCCTGACAACTCTGACATTTTAATGAACCTTTCTGGGAAAAAAATAGAATACACCAACATATGAACTAAATTAAGTATTGGTATGAAGTATTTTTACCAGAAAACCCCGAGTCAATAAGTACCTTGAAGCAAACTGATTGTCATCTGTAGAATCAGAGCAGGTTCATCAAGTCACCTTCCATATAATGGTTCTGCTTTGTAGATCATTCTGCCATCTTTTGTGCACCACAAAAGATCTCCATGCATGCCATCTTTACATACTGTTCGCTATGGAAGTTCACATGCACATGCGCATCCACCTTGAGCGACCGACCGTTTATTACAAGTAGCAGTTGAGAATGAATAAGATTCTCGCCATTCTTGCCAAACATGCCAAGCCATACAAATCAATCCATCATCTGAGCATGTTTTATTTTCTTCATTTCTACTTTCTGAGTTATCGACTTTTAAGAGCTCTCCCACTAGGCATGTACAATACAGGAGAAATTTCTGATTTAAATCATTTTTTTGCATCTCAATTATATACAAAGCCCAATTTCTCAGTAAACCAACTTGGTTTAAATTCGTCAAAACCAAACAATGTAAAACCCAAATCAAGTGGAAAGACGCTCAAATCATCATATCAAATTATCAGGATTCGGGCATTTCTTAAAACTTGAAACTTATTTATAAGAAAATAGTTTCCTATTTGACTCCATGTTGCTAATCTATCATCAACAATCAAAATTGTGAAACGCTTTCTCAATTTTCAAAATTAGAACTATAACAAGTGCATTAGCTCCTAATTTCATATGAATGCAAATTACTGTGTGCCAATGATGTATTTGATACCAAATCAAAGAACCTGAGCAACAAGGCAGACTCTGTTACAACTCACAAAAACACAAATTCAAAAGGCAAAACATCACAATCCAACTGATGCATTGAACAGGTCCACATAGATACATGCTAATTCAAGTAACTTAACCAAGGTCATCTCAAACTAAGCATAATTACCACAACAAATCAGAACAAAAGTCTAACAAACTACATTAAACAAGCAGGCCTTTACTCCAAATCTATCCATAACACAAACATAAGATAACTAAAGTCAATTCCAATAACTTAAAACATAAAACCCTAACACAGACCTAAACATTTACTTCTAAAGATTTGACATTTCACTCCTTGGAGGATTTGTTAATGAGAGACTTGTGAATGTGAGGTATGACACCTCCACCAGCTATGGTGCCCTTAATGAGAGTGTCCAGTTCCTCATCTCCACGAATGGCCAACTGGAGATGACGAGGCGTGATACGCTTCACCTTCAAATCCTTGCTGGCATTGCCTGCCAACTCCAGCACCTCTGCAGTGAGGTACTCTAGAATTGCCGCGGAATAGACTGCAGCTGTGGCCCCCACACGCCCATGGGCAGAGACTCTCTGCTTGAGCTGCCTGTGGATACGGCCCACTGGGAACTGTAGTTTTGTAGAGAAGTTAATTGCATAGAAATATTGATTCATTAAGATTGAGATTTCCAGTTGATATAATAGATTCCAAGGCATAATTGTGTGGATACTTCTTCAAAAAATATATTTATACCATAACCACAAAAAACTACAGTACTATCATATATCCTTAACAAAAGTTTATAGGAACTCAGATTTCTTGGCTTCTTGGAAAGACACCTAAACTGCTGATAATATCACACATATTTCTTGCGTAAATAAAGGAAAGAAGGATGACTAACATCATTTACTAGCACTAGACCTTAAAATATCAGAATACATGCTGATATTATGCTTAGGCACGAGTAATAGAAATTATCCTAAATCTAGAAGATTATCAAAGAAAGAAAAGAATGAGAAAAAAAACAGTTTGAGCGCAAACAAAAGCGAGGAAACGAACCTGGAGACCAGCACGAGAGGAGCGAGAAACAGGTTGCTTCTTCTTATCCTTGTCCTTGTTAGCTGCTGTTGTCTTGGCTGCGAGAAGACCTTTACCTCCTTTTCCTGCCATTTTTCTACAGATTTCTACTAATTAACCGACTTCTTCGCCTCTCTCTCGCGTCTAAAACCTAGATCTGAAATGACAAGAGAGAGAATCGGAAGCGCGGTTCTGATTTAAACCCAAATCCACAAATTCTCTTGGGAGGGATCGAAATATTTAGGCGGGAAATTGAAATCGAAAAGGAAACCAACGCGAATTGTGAATCTAATTTTGGGGGAAAACCGGAAAGGGTTCCTTTTTTGGTGGAGACTGGAGACGGAGGGAGACCAGAAAATTTTCGGAGAGGAATATAACTCGAATGCCGAAATTACCCTTGGGGTTGATGCATTGCAAAACTGAATATTCAACGTATACGTTGATGGGCCGATGGCAAAGTGGGAAATAGAGAAGATATTTTCGGACGGAGTCGGTTTGAGGAGATCTTGAAATCTGAGCTTCTTCGTTCGTATCAGAAATTTTGATTTGGGTTTAACCGGCCCATTGGGAATTAGAAAATGACATAAGGTGCAATCTAATTTAATATCCAATTACTGGGCTTGGTCTAGATTATTCTCATTGAAACCCAATTATCGACAAGTGATTGAAATGTTTTGTTACTCTAACGTTGTGCCCTGAGTTGAAAAGAGTGGTTGACGGAGTGGAAGGAAAAGAGAGAGAAAAAAGTTGAAGCAACATTCTACTTCTGAGCTAAAATCAGAGAGGTGAAAGAGATGACGAGACGTTAACGGAAAGAATCGCTATTTGACTAGCAAAGAATGTTGGATCATCAAATATTAGTTTTTTCAGATTTTAGATAAGTTGGAGTTAATTTGGCTTTTTAAAAAAGCATATCAGGTTCGATTGATGTGATATAATGTGCTTTACACATTTACACATGCCTCAGCTGGTTTAATCTTGTTCGTCATTTTGGCTTTTACAATATGATAAATCTAAATTATAGTATGATCTTATTTTGTAGAAAATAACAGAATCGAAGACTTAAATTTCTAGGACAAAATTGATACGTATTAGAGGATCTTTATAATTGTTCTGACTAAAGGCACAAATTTGTAATGCCGTGCAATAGAAGTGTTAGCATAATGTCTGAAAAAGGAAATCAGGAGAATTTTTTTTATATTTTACTTAATTAATTATGTTTATTGTCACAAGTACTTGGTTAATTTTATTTAAAAGTAACAAGCAGTTCAGGTTTTATTTTCCTTTTGGTTCTTTCAGTATGCCAGTACATCATTTTTTTAAGACTACCAGTGAGTTCGTCGGTTCTGTAACTTTTATCTACGTAACACTAAATTAAAAATTCGTAATTTGGTTTATTGAGATTTGAGAATATGGCAATTCCGCAATTCTAACTATAGAAGAACAAGCCCCCCCAAAAAAGTAGAGAACTTCTGGTACATGAGGTATCAGTTTCAGTACCGAATTATATTTTGGGCCTAGTTCTTATAAATTAGGCTTATTGAAGCAAACTTTGGTCGGTTGGATGGGATCAAGAAAGTATAGGAATAAATATGTCTATTATACGCATGGTTATGCAATCTGGCACATGTGCAAAATGTCTTTCAGATTATACAATACCATAAATTTTCAACTTTCAAGGAAGGACAGTACCAGTAATTGTTTTAACTTTTGTCTTTTGGTACAGTGACGACATATTACTATAATGCTGTTTGGTATGATGGCAAAGAGAGGTCATATGATGAAGATGTATATTCTTCAATCAGCATTTAATTTTTTTTACAGAAATTTATATTTATGCCCATCATAAATTTTTAATTAGATATTTGCCCATCAAATTTCTGAAATTTGATATTTCCCATCTCAATCCAATATTTTATAGATATACCCCTTTTTTGTTTAATTAATATATAAAATATGAATAAACAGCAATAGAAATAAGTAAAATGGCGTTTACGTCCTTGTATCCCACATGATAATGAATCGAAAAAGATTCATTCCCAGCTTTCTTCCTAAATTGTATTTATTCACTATCATTCTTAATTTCCATCTCTCTGCCCAAAGTTGAAACACACGATCTGTTCCAAATAGGAGTCACTGTTTCGTCAAGAATCAGGTATATTTAATGAAAATTTAGAATATATAAGGCACAAGAACTTTGGTGCTGGGTATGGATACAGTGACTCGATATTTTTTTTCCCTGAAATTGAACCCAAATTCATTCTTGCGTGAGTGCGAAGGGTGCATTAGAGGAACAAAAACAATGAAAAATATTTCATTGATTATTACCATCTAAGGATAAGAGCATAATGTTAGTCTACTTGTTTTTTTTTAATGTTTATCCGTATTAATTCTTTGTTAATTAAATAAAAAAACTGGGTATATTTATAAAGATATAGCATTTGGATGGGTAAATATACAATTTCGGAATTTTAATGGGCAAATATCCAATTCAACATTTTTTATGGGTATATTTCTTTAAGCACTCGCTTAATTATTACCTATATTCAGATATTACAACTTTTAATTAACAATTAGTCTGGTACGGACAACAGCTCCTATGTATTATGTCATACATTGAACTTGATCATGTAGTTCTCCTCACTTGAGCAACCAATTGTAATCATATTTCGGCCCCAGAAGTCTTTCCTGTGTGCTTACATGTTGTTGTTGTTTTTTCATTTTTTCTTATTAATTAATTTCACCCCTTTTACCTATTAGGCTATATATTTGGATGGTTACTTCACCACTCAATGCACCAAGCGGCAGTTATAATTTTCATTATGTCATAGACCTACCTTAAGTAGGTGCATATAATACTACAATCTCATGAGGGTAATTAATAATTAACTCAACAAATTGAAGCAAGACAGAAAACAAGAGATAAAAAAAAAAACATTTTCATGGCAATCATTACACAAAGCTTGGACAGATCTTCACAGACGCATCATACTACAGATCAAATAATTAAAAAGAGGTACAGATAGATTAAGACAAAATAAACAGGTTGATTAGTCTAACCTAATTGTTTGATTGCCTCCCAAGTGACCAAACAGAAAAGATAAGTAATTCGCACCTAATCCAATTCATTATTACTGATAGTGATATGATTGTGACACAAAAGTATCTGTCTACTGATAAAACTAATTAAACCAGAGTTTTAACTTTGTTTATTGGTGTTTGGTCTGAAAATTTCAAACTCTTGCTGACTGGCATCCATTTTATCTGTGGAAACTGTTGGAAAACTATATATATTTGTCAATTTCCTATGAACTGTCTTGAATTTTTTTCTAAAATCTTTGTGATTTCAAAATTCTAGTTAACTGGTACAAAAAATCTTCACATTTTCCAAAATGTTTCCAGGAAGGACAATTTAGCAAATTTTGCAATAATTACTTGGCAAGCCTCATGGAGTTATTCTGCAAATTTATTTTTCAAATGACTTGATCTGAACAAGTTTATTCTTTCAGTTTAATGAAAGCGAATTAAAATTAATTTCAAAATTGAGCTTTAGTGGTTTTGGACCTTCCTTTTGACATTGAGGGGTTCCAGAATTTCCTATAAAACTTTTAACAAAATGGGGATGCAGAAATTCTGGACCGATACAGCGGTAGAAAATTTGGGAATTGAGATAACCTGTTTGCTTAACAAACCTAACAATATGCTAATATGTTATATCCAAAAGAGGCAAAACAAATAGGTACCACGTTTGCAGATTTTTGGTATCATCTGTGCTGATGTAACTTGAAATAATCTGTAATATAATCCGGGGATTACATATTCTATGATTGTAAGTGTATTTTAGTTAATCACAAATTGTATGTACCACAACTTGTGGTTGTCTTGTACATGGTATTTATGTATCAATCTACTTGAACAATATGCAGTATGTCATATCCAAAAGGAGCAAAACAAATAGGTACCACTTTGCATATCTTTTGGTATCATCTATGATGATAACTTGAAATAATCTGTAATATAATCTGGGAATTACATATTCTATGATTTTAAGTGTATTTAGTCAATCACAAATTGTATGTACCCCAACTTGTGGTTGCCTTGTATACATGGTATTTATGAAGAATCATTCTAGTTGGAAATATTTTCAACAAGCCTTGTTTCATTTTCATTGCTTTGAATAACTTTGACAGGCATTATTAATAATTGACAGATCCGTGGAAGCACCTCATACACAAGTAAAAACTAATGTTTCGCACAAAAAAAAAAGAAAAAGAAGTAGAAGTTGATTGAGATGGAAAATTAAAATTATAAATGTAAGATGAGTCTTCCAATGGTAATATTGAGGAGGTTTGCTCCAGATTTGAAAGGAACTTTGAAGAAAGATTAATTAGCTCTCTAGAAAAAATTTACTTGAAAATTACGTTGATTTTGTAAAGATAAAATTAAAACACTGCAAGAGACCTCCTTAGATTTGCAAATAAAAATGGCTGCCTTATTCAATTGAAAATTGAAATACTCGTATTATGCATCAAAATAAGATCCCAAGTTCATGAGGGTAGTTTACACAATGAAAATAGAAACCGCACTAAGATACCCATCTAATACTATATAATATTTTCTAAAGAGTTTGGCTACGGTCTACGCGTAGCACGGATGTCCCGTGTGTTACGGACCGTTTCTCCGTCTTTAAAGTTTAAATAGTCGATCCGACCGTTCAAAATATTTTTCATATGAAAATCTAGTTAGGATCAAATTTTATATTTTTCAAAAAAAATTTACTATTTTTTAAGATAGCTATAAAATCACTTGATTTAATTATTATGAGCTATTCAAATGAGTTATTTTTTAGCTATCTTAAAAAATATAAAATTTAGTTTTCAACTAGATTTTCATATGAAAAATATTTTGACTGGTCTTATCAACTATTTAAACTTTAAAGACGAATAAACGGTCCATAACACACAGGTCATTCGTGCTACGCGTATCCCTGTAGCCAAACTCTTTTCTAAAAACAATACAACCTAATCGATGCAAGAATTCATTAAAATCAACGTTCTACAACCACATTTTTTTTTAATTTCCATTATATACATAGTTGTGCTGTATCGGGGGCCCACATGCTATCAATGTACTGAACTGTTGATGCCCCTCTCAAGCCATATCTGGTCCCATTTTATCAAATTCTGGTACCATCACAATAATTGCACAAAGATAATTTTAGCAGTCTGTTCAATTAGAACCATCAAAAGAAGTTGCCAGATTTATCAGAAACCAGAAATATATGATAATCTTGGTGCAGTTCCTCAAAGTGATGATAATGTATTAATTGTAGCCTTTCTAAGACCAACCTCATGTAATTCTCATGTGAATGAAATCAATTTTGGAATAGTCATTGAATTTATTATGATGACTGAACAAATTTGCTAAAATATGAGTAAAAAACTAAAAAAAAAAAGTAGTATGAAAAAATAGTGTAATCACTATGCATGGAACCTATAATTAACTTGTACTCCGAACAACTGTTATTTCATGCCCTTTACCAGTAAAACAGGTCTGTTTAAATGAAACAAAAAATGTTACGTTCCATTAATAAATATAAATAACAATTATTTTTTCCGTAGTTAGTTGCAACAATGATGTCAGAAAATGGTATAGGAGAAATTTGCACGCCATGTTCGGATTGGAGGCAATTTTCTTAAGAGTTGTACTTACAGAAACAGACGTTTGTGAGATCAAACTTCTCCACATTCTGGTTTGCTCAAATTGAAATGTATCAATAGATAAGTATATATATGAAATTTAAATGCGCATAACATAATCATAGGGTTATTGCGAGAAGAGACCTATGAGTTAGTGTCATGCAACCGAGTCATGATACCTCTCAATTTTGGAAAACTAAAATTTTGACATCGCAATCAGACCGAGTGTTATATTTTGGTTTTTGGAATTTAAATTCACCAAAGAAAAGATTGTGACTCAAAAAAAAACATTCTGGTATTTAATCTCCCTGTCCCTCTATTGGCATTTGGTAAGATGTTGAGTTGTGAACTTGAATCCGGTATTATGGTGAGCCTTGAACTAGAAACAGCCGTAGCACCTAATTTTTGGGGCCATCTATTTTCTCTGATTTTCCCCCTAAAATTATCTCTTAGTTCCTAATTGGGCCGTAGTTCTATGGTAATTTGTGCAGTTCAATCTTGCATTTGAGTTCTGAACTATTGAAATCTCTGGTGTTTTTAACAGATGGTGCTTCTCTTTTGCAAGAGTTTCAGTTGCAAATTCTTTTAAATACTGATGTGATTTCATAATTCACCAACAATACTGTCTAATTGGTTTTAAATTAAAGTTTAATTTGAGTTTCAAATTTGAATAAAGTAATGAGGGTCACTGACAACACGTCAATAAAAACAAATGTCCTAGGCATATATACAGTTGTTAGCTAAATCAGAGTTGAGATTATTCTCGTGCTTAGATAATATCTATACTATTATATAAAGTATCTAAGAATTGGAGGGTTCATTTTTTGTCATGGTATTTTTTTATTATACCCATTTTATTCCTCAATTAGACGGATAATATTTATTTTTAATTGATCGAACGTATGTGATCGCGTCCATTGATCCCCTCTTTCTCTCCATTTATTTCCCATATATACTATTATTTTTTTATTTAGCAATCTTATGCATATTTGATAAGAAATTAATGGTGATAATATATGTTAGAATAATTTACTTTTTTTGCCATAAAAATCATGAATCATTAAGTCATATTGTGCAAAAATCTCATCCAAAATTAAATATAGTATTTATTATAGGTTTTCTCTATAATTTGGTGAATGTGAATTTTTTTATCTTATAATATTTTAATGTTTAAATAAAAGAGTCTGCTGCAACGCGCAGGTATATAACTAGTTAAAAAAATAAGTCTTATCTCCAGTTCAACAACATTTTTGAAGAAAAAGTTCTATCAATTTGAACCATCTGATGAAGAAGGGTACACTGCAAAAATCAAATATACTATGTTGTATCAATTTGAACCATCTGATGAAGAAGGGTACACTGCAAAAATCAAATATACTATGTTGTGTTAAATCTAGCAACTTATCTGTGATTGCGCATGCTACTCTTTCTTTCCATTTCTAAATCCCCCTCTCTCCATTTCTCCAAACATACCTCTGTTTCGTTTCTTTCTCCATTGTTCCAGTGTTGAAGTTGAAGTTGAAGTTGAAATTGAATTCACCAAATTTAAATCCAGTTAGTAACAGGAAGAAGTACGATATTGTCTACAGACATTCACCAAATTAAAAAATGATTACCCCGCAGATTTCTTTTCCTTCCATAACCTATGTAATTTTAGCTCTATGGATCATTTTTGTAATATTTAACGGATAAAACTTACAAGTTGTTCCGTTAATCTTCGTGCGGAAGCGATTTTGACCAATACAACACTATCACTGATTCTACAAGAAATCATGAGTCGAAGTCGGAAGCCTTACGTTTTCCACAACCTAAATTCTTCAAGTCTTAACATAGTATCTTTTTTTTTCTCTCTCTCTGATAATAGTGACAGATTCATTTTCTTTTCTTTTTCTGATAAGTGAGAGAGAGAGTATATTGATGTATATTTATAAGCCAATGCATCTGCTCAATACACTTGTTCAATGCACCCCCAAAGTGCATATGTTCAATCTTATAACGGGTTAGGTTTGGATTCGGGTTTCCCATAATGGGCGTACTGATAATTAAATTCAACATCTCCCACTCGCACAAAATGGAAGACCCGATATAAACTAAGAGAATATAATTTCTTATCTCTGTTAAAATTCATATAAGAAAATATGTCGTGACCAGTATATTCGAATTTGAGAGCATATGTTGTTATCCAATTGTTAGGTATGTATAACAACATCTAAGTAGAGTAAATATGCAATATCCCAGATCATCTAATCATATTTTAAGTATAGTATGATCTCTTTTATTTATTGATACATCCATACTTATATATTCATAATCATGTCACATAAACATAATTGATGCACTAGTGAATATAAATAAATATGATACTATAATGATCTTTTTCTTTTATCTAAAATCTTTTCATTCCAAAATAATTGTTATCCAGATATGTTTCATTAGATCGCATCAATCATGATCATTGATAACATTCCAAAATAACTAATTGAAATAAAACTTCAAGTATTTAGTAAAAAATCGAAGAGTACTATGAGATTCTTTTTATCTCACGGGTCTCACACAACAAAGAAGCAGAAATCATATCTTTTGTTACCATATTGGTCAATTGCACATATGGTATGAAACATATGCTATGATATAATTCTCTATTTTCTTATGAAGCGTATGTCTAAACTAAAATTTAATATCATATAAGTGATAGTTCAGATATATATAAAAATATCTAACTTGAGTCCACAACTCTACTTACTATTAAATACAATAACAAGACTCTCACTTGGCATAAGACAGTTAAGGTAAATAGTGGGTATTTCACCTTCGGTAATAATTGCAATTCATATGATATCATCTTGATTCTTTATCAAGACGATATTATTTTAAGCACTTTGCTCTCACATTTTATATCATATTCAGCTTAAAATTAATCTCATTTCTATGTACTACAAAGACATAGAAGCGATTGTCTGTGTGAGAAGGTCAATCAACTGTCTGACATACCTTTTATTTTATATCTCATCTCATGTGTTATGCTAAAAATACTAATATTAAATAATTTATAACAATTATCTCATAAATGAATTAAGAAAATAACATCCATTTCATTTATCCCACAAATATAAATATACATGATATATTGTTCAATAAAATATAAAATTATAATCTACGTAACCCTAGAGATTTGACATGACCAACAAACATATCTCTAGGTATTGCCTTTGTAAAAGGATCTGCCACCATTTTGTGTGTAGATATATACTGCATGCAAACTTGTTTTTTCGCCACCATGTCTCTAACGAAGTTATACTTAGTATCAATGTGTTTGATTTTTGAATGATACTTGGGATCTTTTGTATAAGCGATTGTTGCCTGACTATCACTATGTACTAACACTGTGTCAGTTTCATTCTCATAGAAATCCAAATGATTTGAAAATCTTTTAAGCCAAACTGCTTCTTGTACTACTGTTGAAAATACCACAAATTCAGCTTTCATTGTGGATAAGGATATACAACTATGTTTCTTACTACTTCAAGAGATGACTCCATTATTAAGTAAAAAAACATAACCAAAGGTAGATTTTCTTTCATCTAAATCTCCTCCCCAGTCAGCATCTACATAACCCATTAGTTGTAGATTTTCTCCTTGAAAACATAATTGTTACACTTAACATCTTCTTTCATTTGTCGATTTGCAAAATAATCTTGAATTTTACAATTTGCCTTGTTTGAGTTTTGTGCAGGGATTAACATGCAAATGGACTAGTGCACAAGAACCAAGACTAGTGCTGGGATATAAGAGCTTAATCAAGACTGCATTAGGCTTAGGTTTAGTTAGATTCAAACTGGGTTGAATTGGTCAAGATAAATTGAGCTTAAACAACAAGAAAATTACATTCGCCTTGAGTGAATCGTTATAACGATTCGAGTAAATATTATAACGGTTCATCTCAATACTCAAAAATATTCTAAGGCGAAAATATTCTAAAAGAAACCAGAGTGTATCGTTATGTAATGATTCGATGTCGTTACAACGATTTGGAAAACGTATAACGATTTGATAAATCGTTATAACGTTTCAGTTCAGTTGATCCAACGGCTATTCTTTCTAAACCGTTATAACGATTCGTAAACCGTTATAACGGTTCAGGCCGAAAAATAGTTTCTTCAGAAAATCTATTTTAAAAGGATTACCTCTCTCACTGAAATAAATCTGACTGAGTTGGAATTTGATCTATCTAGCAAAATCATTACTCTAGAGAGCTTACTAGCCATATACAAAGTGAGAGAGATAATTCAATAGATTGATACACTCAATTAGCAAAATCCTTGTTCAAGCTCAATCTTACTTCTCTCTATTCTCCCAACTTGATCTTTCGTGATCTTCTTGAAAAATATTCTTTTGACCTGTAGTGCTCACCTTTTCTTGAGTGTGTTGTCACTCACCTTTTTTGAGTGTGTTGTCACTCACCCTTTTGAGTGTGTTGTCACTCTTGTTACCGATAGGCTTGGCAGCCCATTTTTATAAGGGACCAAGTTCTACAAGTGTAAAAACCATTTTTAAATATATCGGCTCAACCTCAATTGTTAGAGGTTGAGGGTCCCGGAGACGTAGGCATTGTTAAAGCCGAACTCCGTTACATCTTGTGTTCTTGCTTTATCTTTACTTTCTTTTCTCACGTTTCTTTGATTGCTATATTCTTGTGAGAATTGAATTATTTTAAATCGTATTCCGCTGCCATTACACTTGAACATTAAGCCCCCAAACCGGTTTATACATTTCTACCTTAGGTTCTTTACATTCTTGCACCTTCTTGACCTTTCAATTCCAACACCTAGGGCTTTCAATCATTAACAATAATGAATAATCTGCAGTACCTTTCAGATACCTAAGTATTTTTTTTACTGCTTTCTAACGGGACTGTCCTCGATTAGCTTGATATCTACTCACCATTCTAACAGCGAAACTAATATCCGATCTAGTACACATCATAGCATATATGAGACTGCCTACAGCACTTGAGTAAGGAACTTTTTCCATTTGTATTTTTTCATTTGGAGTCTTTGGACACATTCTTAAGCTAAGACCTTCTCCTTTTGCTATAGGAGTATCAATGGATTTATAGTCTTGCATACGAAATTTTTCAAGTACTTTTCTGATGTAATGCTCTTATGATAGAGCTAATATCTTCTTGGAACGATCTCTTTCAATCTTCACTTCAAGAATATATGTTGCTTCACCCATATCTTTCATATCAAAATTGGAGGATAACAATTCTTTAATAGTTTGCACATACTCCTTATTGTTACTAACCAACAGCATGTCATCCACATAAAGTGATAGTATCACAAATTTATTTTTAGATCTCTTAACATACACTAAGTGGTTTTCATCAATCATTTTAAAATCGAATGATATTATTGCTTGATAAAACCGAATGTACCATTGTCTGAAGATTATTTGAGACCATAAATAGATCTCAATAATTTGCACACTTTGTGCTCTTGACCTTCAACAACAAAACTGGCAGGTTGTTCATATATATTTCTTCTTCCATATTGTCATTTAGAAATGCGGTTTTGACATCCATTTGATGCAACTCCAAATCTAAACTGGACAACAATAGCTAGTATCAATCGTATAGAAGTAAATCTCACAACAGGAGAGAAAATTTCTTCATAGTCTATCCCTTCTTGTTGTGTATACCCCTTAGCAACAAGATGTGCCTTATACATGTCAATCGAGCCATCAGCTAGACGTTTAACTTGAGAACCCATTTGTTCCCAATTGCTTGCGTCCTTCTAGGAGATCAACTAATTTCCAAACATTATTTGATCTCATTAACTCCATTTCTTCTTCCATTACTTTCATCCATTTCTCTTTAGTGAGACAAATAAGAGCCTCTCGAATTTTTTTTGTCTCTTCTTCATCTTGCATGACAATCATGTAAGATTCATTCTCAATTGGAAAATGATGTTTAGGAACTCTAGCATGATTGTTATGTCTTAATTTGTGATTGTGCTGAGCTTGCCTCGACATCATCTGCTAATTTTCTCCCACTTTGATGAGATATTATTGGAGGTTCAGGAATACGCACTAAACGATTTGTTATTATCAAATCATATTGTTCATCTACCTCATATAGAGAAAAACCCTGAACTATCTCACCCTTTCTTGAAAATTCATTTTCTAAGAAAATGACATCTCGTGACTCAAATTTTGTTACACTCTCACTTGATTGTTCACCAATGAACACATAACCTTTGGAATGTTCAGAGTATCGTATAAATATACTATTTTTACCTCGTGGACCTAATTTACCATGTTGATGAGACATATCATGAACAAAAGCAGCACATCCTCAAGGTCTCATATTACTAAGATCTAATTTTCTATTATTCCAAAGCTCATAAGGAGTAGAAGAAATAGATTTAGAGGGTACATGATTTAGAATATAAACAACAGTCAACAATGCATCACCCAAAAAAGTGATTGGCAGATTTACTTGAACCATCATTGACCTAACCATTTCTAAAAGAGTTCGATTTCTTCTTTCAGCTGCTCCATTTTGCTGTGGAGTATATGGTATGGTCAATTGTCTAAGTATTTCTTTTTCTTCGCACATTTATTTGAATTCATCAGATAAATATTCGCGACCACGATCTATTCTTAAGGCCTTAACCTTTCTGTCTAATTGATTTTTAATAAAAATAATAAACTTCTTAAAGAATGTAAGAGCTTCAGATTTATGAGATATCAAATAGACATGATCATATCGTGTATAATCATCAATGAAGGTGATAAAATATCTACCTCCATGTCGTGCCCTCATATTCATTGGCCCACAAATGTCTGAATGAATTAATTATAATAAAAATTCAGATCTAGTTCCTATTCTGAATAGTTTTCTTGCCATTTTTTCTTTTAAATAGTTTTCACATGTTGGTAGACTAACCCGTTCAAGATAGCCTAGTAAGCCTTCTTTGGCTAATTTATCCATCATTTATTATCCAATATGACCTAATCTCATATGCCATACATTCACATCAATATTATCATTAGCATACGTAATTAAAAAAAATGAGTATTATAAGAAGTCATTATATTAATAACATCTAAAATAATAAAATCATTCGATACATATCCATAACCATAACCATAACATACATCATCCAGATACAACTTAATACTAGTACTGCACATGTTCAAAGTAAATCCAAATCTAAGAAGAACAACAACAAATACAAGATTTCATCGAATTTCAAGTGCAAAGAGAACATCATGTAAGAGAAGGGTTCGACCATCATGTATATCCAACTTGCATGCGTATATACCCTTGGCCGGTGCACGAGAGTTATTTCGTACATAAAGCCATTTTGTTCCTTGAGGAATTCGACGAAAATCCACAAATAAGTCACGATCTTTGGCTACATGGTTTGTTGCCCCTAAGTCTACAGTCCACAAAAGATAAGAATCAAGCATAAAAATAGAACTGAAAATATATGAAAAATATGAAATATTTTCTATTATCTGTACCTTACGGGGCTCATTGCATTCACGAGCATAGTGACCATTCTTGCCACAATTAAAATATTTGATCTTGGCCTTGTTATGCTTCTTAGAACTGTTCTGAGAAGTCTTTCCCTTGCCACGATACTGTCCCTTATACTTTTTTCTTGCTTTCCCTTTCACTTACCATCATTTGACTTACGTTTTTGGCCTTATTCTCCATGAGAACTTGAACCGGCCAAATGCACAATAGTTTCAGTTTCCTGAGGTTTTGATGCCTCAATACGATCTTCCTCAAGTTCTAAATACCTGACAGCATCGTCGAGAGTTTTAATACCCTCATTATGAGTTAAATTCACCTTCATATGTTCTCATGTATAAGGAAGTGAACAAATCACTGCTTGAACCTATTGTTCATCAGTCAAAATATGGCAAGCATCCTTCAACTCACTAATCATATTTGACATCTCCCTGAGATATTGACGCATGTTGTGATTAGGACACTTCTTGTAAGTGTCAAACTTGATGGTGAGTTATCTTAGTTTGGTAACATAAGTTCCACCAAACTTCTGCTTCAAAGCAAGCCACATCTCTTTGACAACTTCATATTGCCTGAACTCACGCATCACATCATTTTTCATACTGCTCAAAAACGTAATGCGAGCAATGGAGTTCTTCTTTTTCCATGATTCAAATGCAGCATTGTCACTAATGTGCTTGGGAGTTGTACATTTCTCTGGTTCAATTAGAATATGATCCAGGACCGTAAGAACCTCTTATTCTTCCAGGACATACTGAATTTTCATGGCCCAAATTTCATAATTTTCGCCATTCAGTTTTTCACCCTTATTAAGTTTTGCCATAATATTCCTAGATGCAGATGTCATTTTGCTAAGAAATTTAAAAAAAAAATAAACTAAGTACATCACACAATTTTGATGACTTAATATAAATTATTTAATACTTAGCATAACACATATAATTTTGTAACAAACTCAAAATAATTTAATAATAATATTTATAGATTAAAATTGAAAGATCATCAAGTTTCACAATCATCTTTTAATTCTATAAATTTTATTAATATTAATTTTTTTACTGTACAAAACTCCCACAAAAAATTGATAAACAACAAATATATAAATAATATTTTAATTTATAAAAATTCTGATATTTTTTTTAAATCGAACAAAAAAATTGAACTTAAAATAAACATTCAGATTAAAAAAATTAAAAAATTATTCAGAAAAAATTTCGAATTTAACAGATGTATATATATATATAAAGGAATCACTATTCTAACACAAGTTGGAGTATGGTGTAGTGGTAAGACTATTTCTCTCCCTCTCTCTCTAGCGAAAAAATAAGAAAGAGACTTAGAATTTGATATAATTTGGAAGTATAAAAAAATATCATTCTCAATCAAGAACCTCTCAGTCCAAAAATAAAAAAATTCGCATAAGTCAAGAAATTTGGAGCAATTTTTTTTCTTTGTATGGCTGTGATTTATTTAGATTATAAATTTGTCCAATCCGATTGTACAAGATCCGAAATAAAAATATATGTTGATTTATTTTCACTATGTTGCTATACATCTCCAAGAAATGCACTTATAAAATCTCCAAAACAGTGAATTTTATAAATATCTTAAAATAACTAAGATTTCACTGAAAAATTTTTCAGATTTATAAAATAAAATTGCGATTCAAATCTGAAATTTATATTTATTTAATTCTCGAATTAAAAAGAGAAAATAATTATTTCTATCAAAATTATCTTATTTAAAACTAATTTTACATATGCATAAAACTCACTAAATAGTGATTTAATAAACCATAATATATGCTATAAAAGCTCTGATACCAATGTAATATTTAACGGATAAAACTTACAAGTTGCTCCGTTAATATCTTCGTGCGGAAGCGGTTCTGACCAATACAGCACTATCACTGGTTCTACAAGAAATCACGAGCCGAAACCTGAAGCCTTGTATTTTTCACAACCTAAATTCTTCAAGTCTTAACGGAGTATCTTTTCTCTCTCTCGATAATAGTGACAAATTCGTTTTCTTTTCTTTTTCTGATAAGTGAGAGAGAGAGTATACTGGTGTATATTTATAAGCCAATGTATCTACTCAATACACTTGTTCAATGCACCCCTCCAGAGCACCTGTTCAATGCACCCCTCCAGTGCATCTATTCAATATTATAACAGATTGGGTTTAGATTCGATTTCCCATAATGGGCGTATTGATAATTAATCCCAACAATTTTACTCAAAAAGCACATATGTGATCCAAGTATATAACTTATGTGCTTTATACGTATATAATATGGCATATAAGTTTTTTTTTATGTATATTATATGTATAGTATATATATGGTAAAATAAATCTTATATTCTAAATCCAATATTAATTATAAGGATATGATTTATATTATTCAAAGATCATGTCTATAAAATATGATAATATTTGGTATTTGCTTCATCATTTATCGAGTGACTTGAAATTTCAATGATATAAAGCTTTATATCCTTGATGCAATATAAAAAATATGGCCCGTTTTTAAAAATTATGAAATATAATATCTTAAAAGTAATAATACTAGGTGCTTTACAAGATCTTGACATGTGGAATTTATTAAAAACTTAAAATGAAATACGTATTTTTGTGCCATTTCTATTTTGATTGAGATACAAACATTTATATGCTAGTATATTTCTAAAGTAAAGCTATGACATTTTTTCCACAAATTGTTTCCTTCCATAACGTATGTAACTCTATTTGTTTTTACTAAAGCAGCACATATATAATCCAGATATATAACATGTGTGCTTGATATGTATATAATATGACATGTGTGTTTTTTATTATTTATATAATATGTATATTTTGTGATATCATACAAAAGTTGATATGAAAACTATTTTTTTATTCCAGTACGCCAAATTTAAAGAATTTTCTAATTTTAAGACTATTTTTTATTGTTTGGAATTGGACTAGCAAAGTAGTTATATATGATACATCATGATAAATGTTTTCTTGACAATAAAACAATATTTCAATTCTTTCAAGAAAAATATATGAGTTTGAAAATCAGAAAGAAAAATTGTAATATTAAATCTTATAAATCCATACAAATTGATCATCCAAATATATATACAAAAATAATAATTCAATTAATGATTTTGTAATTTTTTAATTAAGGATATAGCACATCATTTTTAAAATAAAAATTAGCTTTGACTACCCCCACTTATTACATTTTATTGACGACCTAAAAATACATACTTAATCTCTTAATTTCAATTGCATATCAGCTAACATAATGCATTAAAAACAAATGGGCCCCACTTTTCCATATTTATGTATTTCTTTCGCGAGATACATCCCTAAAGTTTCCTTAAATTTGTTGAATTGATGATAGCTTCATTGTAGGGGTGTCAATGGGTCGGGTTGGGGTCGGGTCAGGTCATATTATTTTATTATTTTTTTAACTCGATTTGATTAAATTCAAGTCAAAATTTTTTGATCCATATCCAACCCGACGGGTCACGGGTCGACCCAATCCGTGTAAAATAATTAAATATTTTTATATAATTTTAAGAATTAAATATTAATTAATTTATAATTAATCTTAATCAGTATATAATTAGTATATATTTAAGCTTTATTAGTACTAAATCATAAATTTAATTCAAAAAACATAATTAATCGGGTTAGGTCGGGTTGATCCGAATCCGACCTGACCCGATTCGGATCAAAAAAATTAAACTCATATCCGACCTATTTATTTTCGAGTCATATTAATCAGATCGGATTAACCCATCAAATCGGATCAATAATTGACACCCTAGTTCATTCAAATATGTTATACCATCCGCGTATGTTGCAGGCTTGCAGCTGGAGATTTTCTTGCTCTGCGTAAGGGAATTAAATCCTCTCCTTTTCGATATCCAACGGTGATTTCAAGTTAGTGCTACAGTACTTTCGAGTTTGATAATTTTCCACCGTTAAATCTGAATAATAGGGTCTTCCTCCTCCTCTTCGAAATGAAGAGGAGCAGATTCTGATCGTGGTGAGTGGAATAGTTAATTGCAGACGAAAGGAGAAAGAAAATGTTATCTATCCTCCAGTTTGTTTGTTGTCCAGTTCACAGCTGGTAGCTCCCAACTCACCAAAAAATTTGGAGACACCTCTCTTCTCCTTTCCTTTATTCTGCTTCTTAAATCACGCCTTTACCACCCTGCTTTAATTTTTACTCCATAAATTTATATGTAGCTATATACTAAAATTTGTAAAAAAAAAAAATCCCTAATATTTTTTTAACGGAAATAACTTAAATTTAACGACAACCATCACATCAAAATTACTCCAGCCGTTGAATATTTTTTGTTGTACTGTAGCAATTCTCTAAGTTGTGTTTGGATGGAGTAGAATAACACTGTTTTGAGAATAGCAAACATTCAAACACAAAATTAAAATCGAGAATAGCAGCAAAAAAATGTTAATCCGTTAACCCGTAGAAAACGTTGGGTTAGCGGATTAGCGTCCATGAGGTAAGTGAAAATAATATATTTTTTTTCTTTTATATTAGTATGGAGTAGTATTAAATAAATATTATTATTAAATAAAATACTAAAAAATAATTAATTATTTTAACTATTCTCTCCACTGTTCTTGTATTTCTATCCAAATAATATTTTACTAACCCGAAATAGTAAAAATTAGCATTGTTCTCACATTTCCCGAGATATCACTAACCTCACACTATTCTCAATTACTAATCCAAACAGTGTTATTCTTACACTAATTCTTTCACCATCCAAACACACCCTTAAGGGTTCGTTTGGCAAATCAAGGAATAGTTTTGGAAGAGTGGTAATTTTAGAAGAGTGGTAGAATAATATCTTTTTGGAAGAGTGGTAGAAGAGTGATATTCTTGACTATTCGGAAGAGAGAAAATATCGTTTGGCAGTTGTTAATCAGAATAGTTAAAAATAAAAATAATAGTAGTAATAATAATAGTAATAATAATAATCATCATCATAATTCATAATTCATAATTATAATCATAATAAATAATAATAATCATAGTTATAATCATAATAATATAACGAAAATATAAACATAATCATATATAGTAATATAATAATAATAACTATAATTATAATTATAATCATAATCATAATAATAATAATATTTTAATAATAAATAATCATAATTTTAATGATATAATCATAATATAATAATATAATAATATAACTATAATCATAATATAATAATATAAATCATAATCATAATCACAATAATAAATAATTATAATCATAATAATATAATCATAACTATAATCATAATATAATAATATAATACAACATAATAAAATAATAATAATAATAATAATTGACATAATCATAATAATATAATAATAATAATAAATAATCATAATAATAATAATATAATAACAAAGTAATTATATTTATATTCCTAATATAATAATATAATACTAAAATCATGTTTATTATAATATAATAATAAATAAATAATAATAAAATAAATAATATTATAATACTAACAATGATGATAATGTATAATAATAACATAATATAATAATATAATAATAGTAATAGTGATGATAATATAATAATAATCATAATCATAATTTAATATAATAATAATAATAACAATAATAAATAATCATAATATTAATATAATAATAAATTATAATCATAATATAATATAATAATATAATAATAATAATAAATCATAATCATAATATAATAATATAATAATAATAAATCATAATATAATAATATAATACAACATAATCAAATAATAATCGTTATTCCGACGAGAGCTAATCCGATATACCACTTATAACTTGATATACTTAATTAGCACTCTTCTACTTAGTCTAAAATTTGTTTAACAAATTAATTCACCGGAATAACAATCATATTCTTACTTTTTGCTATTTCATACATTGCCAAACAAATCCTAAAAGAATGTACAGTAATTTGCAAAGCGTGAGATTTCTTTAAGTTCAATAAATAAGCAATTTATTATAGCATTTATCAATGACCGAAAATTATCATTAAAGTAACTCCAAGTTGAGAATATATTTTAATATTTAAAACAAGAGAGTTGAAAATAAAAAGCGTTTTATAGGCCTGTTCCGTGCAATAACTCCATATTATTCTAAAATTAATATTAATCAATTTAATATCCTCACATCAAAATTCGTTTCGATCTTGGAAACAAAGTTTTGCTGCTGTTGAGAAACTTTTACATTTATCAGTGAAAAAGATTGTGACAAAATTAAACGGTCAAATAGAATGATAAGAAAATGACCTTTGTTTCTATTTTATTTCCCTTCAAACATAATATAAAAATAAAATAAAATAAATCAGATGCACCAAGCGCAATACTCAGAATTTTTGAACATATTGTCTGAAAGAAAGATAAAATGGAAGAAATAAATCAGATACTCGGAATTATAACTGTTCACCAGTATCATATCACATGAATCTATAATTACTAGCACGCCCATCAATCTTTGGAGATACAATATATAAGTAAATAATAATTAAAAAGACATCACACAATTGATAATAGTTTGATCCAACGCAACCGTGACAAACAACAATATGTCAAGAATGAATGAATTGTTTTCTACATAGAAGAAATACAAACCATCACAGTATATAATGAGTCATTAACATGTGGGGCCCATACAAGAAATTATGTTACACACTTAAATTTGGTGTCAGCTTACCATTCGATCAGATGCGGTCGATTGTCGGTACATGAATAGACGCATCCATTCGACCTCAGAAAATCCAGTCCTCAATGTGGGGGGACCTTTCTCCTTTGGAGCTCATGACCGAACCATTAACCGTTTGCAGTTGCAACTGCAGTTGCAGCATCTTGTAATCCACTACACGAGCAATGCATTTGCACTTGCGGCTTTCTGCACGGGAACATGATCATGGGGCATCATGTAAAAAGAAAGCACGGCCATGCATTTGAGTAATGCCTCTGTGAGGGACCACACTTTTGAGTGGGACATGCCATCCAACCGTGGGACCCACTTTCATATCATATCATTTGCTTATATATTTAACCGCACCTAAACTGTAAAATATTTGTTAAAATGTGAAATTGTGAAAGGAAATTGCTGTTGAAAGACTAGACTTGACGCATTGAATTATGTATATAATCATCAAAATGGTAATTATATACGACTTTTGGATAGACACGGAACCGATTTGAAAAGGGTCTGATTTGTGTTGATAGGATGCAATTTATTGCGGTTCCTTTAGCTTTAAATTAAGTGATATGTGACTACTTCATACTAGTATAAAGAAAGATGTTGTACCGAATAACATTTAATATTTTCAACATATTTTTGTGTTTAACAATAGCCAATTTGTTTACGCAGAAATGATGACAATGTTGCAAGACATTTTTTTATATTTTTTTTTACAATTTTTTTGTTATTTTTTGGAGGAGATCATTATTTTTTGACGAACCAAATTTATCAGATTAAGATATTTAATTTCTCTCCATATGAAAAAATAGCAAACAGATATCTAAAAATATATAATTTGATTTGCTAATATATTTTTATATGAAGTGAACGGTTTGAATCGGTCATATTCATTTAAAATTAGTGAATTAAATCGGAAACACACTACCAACTGTGATTTGAGAAACACAATATCCTCACTCTATATATATATATAGCTGAAACTAAATATGAAAGTATCAGCACCCAGTAAAGCTTCGATCCTTCATTTAATTCATAATGCATAATTATCTACTTATTTTGTAAGCCGATAAAAAATAATTAGGACCAACTAAAGGGTGGCAACTTAAATAATGAATGTAAAATTCGTTGAAACAATAATCTTTGAAATAACCATGCAATGACAATACGTGGGACTTGTTCAACACCAAATAAAAGCGCCATAATACTGACAGGTTTAATAGAAAATTCAGGGAAAGCAATAAGAGTTATTGATGGATAAATGTATGAACTCTTGAATCACTTTTGACTTTACTCCATGGTCCAGCCTGACAGATCATGCTTTAATTTTCACCTTTTATATCTCTCTTTTCTTCACTTACATTTATTTGACTTTGGGGGAAATGAAAATGGAAAGAGTCGGAAAAATGCTGGAGTGTTTGTTGAATTATTGTCATTTTTATGCATGAAATTGAAAATCCTTGATCTCTTCAGATCAATTAATTGTTAAAAACTTCAAATATTGCTGGAATTTTATATTAGAAGTTTAAAGTCCTACTAGGTATCAGTGTTGTAATAGTTTTGATCCTGATGTCTGACGGTCCAAAATTACACAACAGGCCACTGCGTATCTACATATAATGAATGGGTCATTGGCCTTTTTTTTTTAAAAAAAAAAACACACTATTTCATAAAAGAATTTCTGCCCTTATCTAAAAAAATTACTCATTATAACCCCAAATTTTAGAAAATTCATAAATTTATATAAAAATTATGAGATGCAATCAAATAGTTTAAATTGTTGACCCCATAAAATATTATTATGCCTCCTTTTCTGCCTCTGACAACAGTGCCATGGTTTGTTGCTTTTTCATGGCGTCATGTATGAATCCAATCCAATCCATGCATGAAATGAAAGGGTTATTTTATGTATAAAAATAAAAAAATAAAAATCATAAAAGAAACAGCTATTTAAAAAAATTATTATGAATTTTTGAACTAGCCAATTGAGAGAAAATTACCTTGAAATACAGAAAGATCACTGAAATTTTAGTATGTTACTTTGGATCTTTTGTATTTTAGGGCGTTTTTCTCTCAATTAGTGAGTCCAAAGTTCATGAAATTTTAGTATATTATAGAGCATTTTATGATCTTTTCAAAAAATATAAGAATATTATTCCGACAAACGACAACAAAGTTATAGACGTCGGAAGTTGATAGTGAGACTTAGACTGCGGGCTGGGTTTGTGGCCTAACCTTCTCTAAGCCATTTTGGGTCATAAACTGAGTCAGCGGCCTTCTTTTTTGTAATTTTTTTAAAATAGTTTTACTTTTATAATTTTATTTTTTTACTTTTATATATATAAATAACTCGTAATGAAAATAAACACAGATATTAGAGGTCGTGGATCGCATCTATAAATAATTAATTTACAACATGGTATATACCAACCTTATTCTTTTTTTTTCTACGTTAAGAATAAGCCGCAACCGGTAACTGAGCTTATAGAGACGGAAGGGGTGCATCCCCTCAAAAAAAAAAAAAAAAAAAATTCTGAGTGAAGATGGAAGTTCAAATTATCAATTTTTCATTATCTGTAAAGGGTCGAACTGAATTTTGAACTTTATATTTTCACTAGAGAATATTATCTTTGTCACTATTCTTTCAAAATTTAAAAAATTAATATATCTATTGTGAATTTAAGATATTTTATAATAATTATGAGAAGGATACCTCTTTCTTTTTCTTTGTTATCTTTCATCATGCGTCCAATTTTATTTTTTTAATGACATAAATTTTTAAAACTAAAATTAACAGATTTAATTTATATTATATTTTCTTTAAGACATAAAATAAATTCAATTTTTTACTTTCATTTTATATCAATTGATTTTTGTATAATAATTCTAAGAAGATTTCAAATGTCTCTTTTTTTAATCTTCATCATGCATCCAATTTTATTTTTTAATGATGCAAATTTTTAAAATTAAAATATCAAAATAAAATTATTAGATTTAATTTATATTATATTTTCTTCTTGACATAAATTGAAAAAAAAAATTGAGAGAAAGATGAGAGTTAGTTCTCAAATTTCATTTTGTATTCATGAAAACTTGAACTTATGACATCTTGAAGATCATCCTAATTGGTCAATACTTGAGCTACTAGACTATTTGCATAAATGGACAAGTTAAAAAAATATCCATAAATTATTCATATTAGCGTATTTTTGTAAGCTTTTAATTTTCTATAAAAATAGTATTCAAATATTATATTTTTTTATCTGTATATAAATAATATAATATGGATCAAATCTAAAATAATATTTAATTTCATTTTTTTAATTATCAAAAAATAAAAAATATATGATGGAAATATAAAAAATAGAGTCATTTCAACTCTCCTCTTTTATTATTAAATCCCCTTCAAAACTTACAACCAAATATCATAAGTCTAACTAAAATTATTTTTATCCCCGCCCCCTCCCCGAAAATTCCGGTCAAACTCTGCGACTGCTAGCATTGCGTCCAATTTCATCAATTTGTCGAACTGGTTAGAACATTCAAATTTCACAATACTACAATGGTATCGTAGTAAAAAATTGAAGATTGACTGGAAATGATAATTTAATTACTCGCATATAGCTTAACATGTGACTGATGGAGTTTAAAAAAAAGAATCTGGCCTTTCTTTTGTCAAGACTTGGTGACTTTTGGGGCCGTTTCTACAAGACCGTTGTAAAAATCAAACCAGTTACTGTTCAGACTCTCTGAAGAGAGTGGTCTCTGTACTTAAGAGCTTGGCCAAGTCTCAGGTCAGCTGTCCCTGTTTTGACTATTGACTTGGAAATCACAAAAAAATAACTGAGAAACTTTCCACCAATAAGGAGCATTTTTTGTTGATAAAAACTGTAATAAGAAAAAAAATTAAAATTTTACAGCTATATCCAATTTAAGAAAAGTGGGAATTAATAAAAAAGGATAAAATAAAGTACTAGAAGTACAAATTAATCTAAAATTTAAACCGAGTGAAATCATATATTTGTACCAATAAGTTCCTCGGTCAAACTCATTCCCTTGCATCTAAATATTACGTTTCTAGAGGAGAAAATCAATGTAATAATTCTTTCTGGTTATAGTGAGCAAGCGACATCAATTCTTCATTTTAATTTACCATTTTTTTTTAAATGTACTATTTACAAATAGAAAAGTCAAGTCCCTGTAAACATTCAATGAAAAAAAATGAAAAAATAAAAGATGCCATACCTAATCAAAGAGCAGTGTTAAGCTCTAGACCTAATTCTTTTAATTTATAATTCCGTTTGCTATGGTGCATTATCTATCATATCAATCCACTTAAATTTAGTTACCCTCTTTATTTGTGACGATGTGATGTCTATTTATTTATTTATTTATTTTCTTTCATTAAAAAAGTGGAGCGTATCTTGGTATAGCATATAACTTTAATTATTATTATACTATTTTAAATATTCCAAAGATATTGATTTGTGCCAAATTTTTTATTTTTATAAAAATAGGCTAATATAAAAATGTTATTTTTTCATATGTTTCAAAAAAATAATTCCAGTACAAGATAGAATGTAATTAGATGCAAGCAAAACTTTATTCGTCGACATCTACAGTCAGTAACCAAAGAAAAAAAAACAAAAGAATATGCTCGTGAAGTGAAAAAAACAAACAACTCCATCAAAGTAGAACAAATATTACATACGATCAAAACTATACAATCCAAATCCAAAGAAGGTTGCTTGACGAATCAAGGACCGAATCAGAAAGCAAATAATACGGGTTCCTGTGAACTGAAAATCAGGACAAACCATTAAAATTTTGGAATTGTGCAAATGGGTCCAAAAGGTGACTTGAGCCTAGCTAGACCATGCCTTTAAATTTTGCTTGAAGGATTAATAATTTGGGACCATTTGCTGCTGTTTCGTAGACACACCTAATAGCCAATGCCCGGCTTTTTATGTCAAGCAACACTTGAGTAGAAGCTTTCGCCATAATTGGATCTTTTGGCTACACTACAAGCTATAAAAAAAATTATGCCTTAGGCTCGTGAGAAGTATAAATACCAATAATTGTATCTTATTTTAATTGAGAAGTATTATATTATTTGCAATTAAGTGAAATGATACATTAGCGAGTCATCTTAATATGCTATATTATTATACAAAAAAATTATGAAAAATTGTTGTGCATGGATTTTGATTGGTTTTTAATGTACTAATAATTTAATATTAATGACTTTAAGCTTTGATAAGTGTCAATCGATAATACTGGTATTGGAATTTATAGGTATGGTGGTTTTCTATATTTCGAGTCAATATAGAGTGCCTATTTGCAGTGGCAAATAGATATTTAAAAATCAATATAGACTAATATTTTCTCATTTTTATTTCGTGCGATTTGCTAATGACTGAAATATTTATTTTTTCTTTGCTAAAAATTTCAATTGAGTACCCATTAAAAATGTTTATAATAAAAATCTACTAGAATACTATTTTTAATATTTTTATTATATTTAACGATTTTTATAAAGATGGCTATAATTTACAAAGAAGCTAGAAGAAACTCAAAGAAAACTGTGAGCGAAGCAAGGGGTCAAGTATACACGGAGCTGTATCGGAAATTAGATACGAAAGAGGGCGAAAATAATATCTACAATATGGCTAAACTTTGAGAAAGGAAGACAAAAGACTTCAGCCAAGTTAAATATATTAAGGATGAGGCTGATAGACTTTTGGTGAAAGATGAGGAGATTAAGAACAGATGAAGAGAAAATACTTCGACAAGCTATTCAACGACGAGAGTGAAAAAACTGTGATCGAGTTGGACGACTCAATTGATACCAACAGGCGATTTGTTCAGAGAATTCAAGAGTCTGAGGTGAAAGAAGCTTTAAAAAAGATGAAAACAGATAAGGCGTTAGGATCAGATGACATCCCGATTGAGGTATGGAGATGTCTTGGAGATATAGTAATAGTGTGGCTCACTAAACTATTTAATACCATTTTCCGATCCAATAAGATGCCTGATGAGTGGAGAGAAGAAGTATATTAGTATCAATCTTTAAGAATAAAGGAGATATTTAAAGTTATACTAATTATAGAGGAATTAAGCTCATGAGTCATACCATTAAGCTTTGGGAGAGAGTGATCGAGCATCGTTTAAGAAAACTGACAATTGTCTCTAAAAATCACTTTGGTTTTATGCTTGGGAGGTCCACTATGGAGGCGATTTTCTTGATAAAACAACTTATGGAGAGACATCGAGAACAAAAGAAGGACTTACATATGATATTTATTGATTTAGAAAAACGTATGATAAAATACCGAGAAATATCATGTGGTGGGCGCTCAAAAGGAAACTAGTCCCAACAAAGTACATTACCCTTATTAAGGATATGTACACAAATATCGTGACTTGTGTCAGAGCATGTGACGGCGAGTCCGATATATTTCCTATTAAGATATGATTACATCAAGGGTCAGCATTGAATCCATATATTTTCACCTTAGTGATGAACGAGATCACAAAGAACATACAAGGAGATATTCCTTAGTGTATGTTTTTTGCTGATGATGTGGTGCTGATTGATGATAGCAGAATTGGAGTCAATCAGAAACTAGAGTTATGGAGATAAACTTTAGAATCGAAAGGTTTTAGACTTAGTAGGATCAAAACTGAATATATGAGGTGTCAGTTCAGCGGGGAAAACTCAGATGACGGAGATATTAGTTTGGATGGACGAGTAGTACCCATGAATGACACATTTTGGTATTTGGGATCGATATTGCAGAGTGAAGGAGAGATCGATGAAGATGTTAGTCATAAAATAAGAACTGGATAGGTAAAATGGAGATAAGCATCTGGTGTTCTTTGTGACAAGAAGGTCCCAAACAAACTAAAATGTAAGTTCTACATGACGGTGATTAGACCCGCGATGATGTATGACACATAATGTTGGGCTACAAAAGGACAACACGTCCAAAAGATGAGTGCAGCTGAAATACGGATGTTGCGTTGGATATGTGATCATACAAGGAAAGATCGAATTAGAAATGATGATATTAGGGACAAACTTGGGGTAGCACCAATTCAAGAGAAGCTAGTCCAAAATCGTTTGCGATGGTTTGGTCATATCCAATGAAGGCCTCCTGAAGCACCAGTACGCAGCAGTATTCTAAGTCGTCTTGAAAATACAAGAAGAGAAAGAGGTCGACCGAGACTGACATGGGAGGAAGCAATAAAAAGAGATTTGAAGGAATGAAATATATCCAAAAAGTTTATTTTGGATATGAGTGCTTGAAAGATGGCGATTCATGTACCTGAATCATGATTTAGGAGTTAGAGTCTAATAGTAGAGTTATAGACTTCATTTTCTTAGATTTTTAGGATTTTAGGATTTAAAATTTAGAATTAGTTTTTAAAATAGAATTTTAGGATTTAGAAATAAGTTTTATAATAGAGGTTTATTGTGCTATTATTATTATTGTTATTATTGCTATTACTATTAACATATTATCATCCTCATTATCATCTTTATTTATTATTATTATTATTATTTATTTTCTTTTTCTTTCATCATATTCATTATTATCGCTTATATTTGAGATTTTTGATCTTATGATTTCTTATTGAGTTTCATTTCTAGCCTACTCCAATTTATTTGGAATTAAAGCTTTGTTGTTGTTGTTGTTGTCAAAAGGGTCATATTCAAAATTCATTAGAAAATAGTAAAGGAAACTATAAATATATTATTTAGGATTTTTATATAAATATTTTATCGAACTATTTGGCTTGATATTTCAAGCATGAAAAATAGAAGTTCGAACTATTGACTAGCATATAAAACGAAATACAAATTGAAGTGTGTTAACAAACTCAATACCTTCATGTTATATGTTCTATTGACAATTTTTTTTTGGTAACTAGAGATAGGAAATAAAAAAAAATGTACTATAACTCGATCTCATTTATTTTTTGAACGAAAAGAAAGTGTTAGGTGAAATAAAAAATCAAAATTTTATATTTATATTCTTACTGGTCAGATGCATGTTCAGAAATAACAAAAAACAGAAAAATTCATACAAACCATAATTTTCTGCTTTCTTATATGTTATCAATACATGACGGTATTTTTTGTGATCACCATCCAATTAAAATTGATTTAACTTGTAAGTTCAATTTTGCAAACAGAGGGTGGAATTTCTGTTTGTAATTTGAACCGTCTGTAAACACTGGATATACGGCCTTACAATTTCAATTCCTGAGATCGACACAATGAATCTGAACCTAACAAAATCAGGAGTAATGACAAAAAGATATATTTATGATTACTATATTTATCAGTGCGAACTGTTAGCGTTCATTGACAATAACAGTATTAAATTTATAACACAATTCGTCAATTCGGCAAACATTGAATCAGACAATTAACAGTGAAGGATCAAACCACCTGTAAATAAATGGGAGATGGCGAAATATATTTTTCATTTTTAAAAGAAAAACGATTGAAGGATCAAGAACAGAAAGAGAACAATCGATTTCCCCCAACTTAACTGATATATGTTTAATATTATTGTTCATTTTAAGCATGTTATTTTTCACTCTATAAATTTTTATTAATCATTTTTTTCAGAATTTATCATGAATTAGCTCAATTTGTAATGACGTGAACATTTCCCAACTAGGGGTTTAAGATCCGTTTATTTGTTTTTGTTCTTTTTTTGTTCTCAGGCGCACTCCAATTGGATGTGATCTCGGTATATTTATATTTATAATTGTTTTTAAATTATGACGCCACAATGCTCCTCGTTTCAAATAATCTAATATATTTATTGTGTAGCTTACAAGAAAATTCTAGAATACCACGTCATTAACTCTCGCGCTCACTGTATTTGTGGCTAATGGGGGGTCGTGTCTTTTGTCTAATGGCAATATGGCATCAATTTACAAAAAAGGATAACGATAGAAATTTATATATACTATAAAACAATGTGTCGTCACCCTTGATAACAGAGTTGAAGATCTAGATGAATAATTTTATTCAATAAAAACATATTAAACAAGGGACGGCGTATGTCATGTATGCTAAGAAAAATATTATTCATGAAAAAATAATTTGATATTGTATAAATTCACACCAAGAACTGATAAAGATAAAGCATATGAACGATTATTAAAAAAAATAATGAAGATTAAATTATCCTTTTTTCGCATAATTAAGGGAATATAAAGCATGTTATTTAGCCAAACGTCACAACAGTAGACCGTTGAAACCTGGATGATAGCTCACTGCTGCCTGGCTAAAATTTATATGAGATTAGACACCCACTTGCTATTAATTAACCTATCTTTCTAAACTATCTGTACATAAAAAAATATAAAACAAAACATAAAAGAATAAGTATAATTATATTATCTGTACCAACTGTAAACTACCTACTTCTACACGGATACCATGCTACAGCACTGTTCAGGATAATCTATGCCACATGGCACTGCCATGTCAGACAATAGACAGTGTCTTATCCTCTCGAAATGAATAGTGATTCATCTATTGTATAAATTAATGTAGCGGTTCATCGTACTTTAATTTGTAACTCGCTATATAAGAAGATTAAAAGAGTTTGGAATCTCTAAAATTGTGCTAAAATCGATGCTTTTCACCTTTAAAAGCTCCATCCCGTCTCATCCCTCCCTTCGCTTTCTTCATCGAGAAAGAACAAAGAGGGAAAGAAACAAAAAGCACAATAAATTACTGTCCAAAAATCGAATTCGATTCCACTCTTTCTCTCTCAAGAAAAGCGATCCTATTCTCAAAATCGGAGACTACTTTGTATCTCTCTTTTTTCTTTCAACCTGCGCCGATTTGCGATCGACTTGTGATCAGTTTGTTAGTTTCAGTTTTTGACCGATCGCCTTCTACTCTTTGTTCATTGTCGCATTTCGCGATCAGGAGTTATTATTGGCATCGGTGTCTTTAAATGAGTCCTTGTAGTAATACCACTAGTTACTTCCTCTGAATTTTCTTAAGCAAGAAGTTTTTTCTTCCCTTCCATTCTATAATTTCAAAATTAAGAGAACATCATTATACCATTTACAATGAAGGTTCAGCCGATTGATCCTAATTTTACATCTAACAAAGTCACCGATCATGTGCAAATCAAAACCGCGCCGAAATCGAGGCTGAAGCGCCTTTTTGAGAGGCAATTCCCTGGTGTTCTTCGCAGCAACTCGTCAGAGAAGCTCGCCAGTTCTGGTGAGGCGGAGGTGGGAACGATCTGCCTAGACAAGATGGTGATAAATTTCATCGAAGAAAATGGAGATGGGAAGGGAAAGTGTGGGAAGAGTAGGTGCAACTGCTTCAACGGGAGTTGTGGCGATAGCTCAGATGATGAATATTTCATTGTCTCCGGCGATCCTCCGGCTTTCTCCTCGAGCGACGCCACGGATCTCATCAAGGTAGGAATGGTTTAAGCTTCATTTACAATTTTCTTTCAAGATCGTCCTTGAAATATTCATGCTTTTCATTTCAGTCCCTGTGGTTATTGTTCTTGTTTTTCTTTGGATGTACCGTGTTTTAAGCTGAAATTCAGTTCACACACTTCCAACACTGCCCTCAAAAACCTCACGGAACTGAATGGAACTATTTCTATATATAAACTGGAACTATTTCTATATATAAACTGGCCGTTTTTGTTGTACAGTATCTGGTAAAGGCAAAGTATACAAAATTAGGATGATTTCTTAACTTTTAAATTTTCATTTCAGAAATTCATCATTTTTTTATAATTTTGATTAGTAAAATGCTGATTATGAAGCATCACGGTAGTTCTACTAGTAATGACACTAACAAAACGGGTAAAGAAAAAACCCATTAACACAGTTCTTTGTGAGCATATGACGGATAACGGGTTGGAAAAACGATAGTATAATATTTTAATTTGGTGCAAGTTATCCATGGCAATTTGCATATTAAAATTTTCAATTAATAAATAAATGCATGTTGGTGTTTCTTCTTATCCATGGCAATTTGCATATTAAAATTTTCAATTAATAAATAAATGCATGTTGGTGTTTCTTATTTTCTAATCCTCTCTGGCTGAAAGTTAAATCCGTCTCCCTTATCCCCAACAGGATCCAGTTCCCCAATCGGCCTATTCATTAAAGAAGCATTATAATTTTTAATTGAGCAATGATGAATGAGCTTATCTATTAGTTAATTAGTTTAATCTCATATCTCGAGGGGTTTTTGCTTTTTCCGCAAGCAGGGTTTGGTGGTCTGCGCCACGGTGTCAGAGAGGAATCTCCTTGCTGACGTGGCAACTCTTGTGGATAAGCACAAATGCTGCAGGCGCGTCGACGAGTTGAGAAAGATCGTGGCCGATGGCCTCAGATGCAACGGCTATGATGCGTGCATTTGCAAATCCCGCTGGGAGAAATCGATTTCCATCCCTGCTGGTAATAAATCCATCCCATCCATTATCTCTCAAAAAGAAATGGAAGTGAATAAAATTCACAACTCGCCTTTTGTCTATGTTATCTATTAATTATTGTATCTCATTTTGTCAATGCCACTGAACAATATTTTAAGTACATAATATTCTCTGTGCTTCGTTAAACATGTGAAAATTACCCTACTTGGCGTGTTCAAATTGGAAAGATAATTAATATTCTACCAACTACATTAATAATTTGATATACTCACTGAAATGGTAGGTGCTAAAATTCTCTTTTGACAATTTCTACAACTAATGCAGGAGAGTACGAGTACATAGACGTGGTGGTTGATGGAGCAGAGAGACTTATAGTAGAGGTTGATTTTCGGTCACAGTTCGAGATTGCTCGGTCGACAAAGGGTTACCGAGCTGTGCTCCAATGTCTACCATTGATTTTTGTAGGAAAAGAAGAACGGCTACAACAGATCGTGGCTGTTGCTTCAGAGGCGGCACGACAGAGCTTAAAGAAGAAAGGATTGAGTTTTCCCCCATGGAGAAAACCTGAGTACATGCGTAACAAATGGCTTTCTAATTATGAAAGATTGATAGTTTCAACGGATGGTGACAATGAGGTTAAAGAAGAAATCCCCCTTGTTGGTCTCCAAGATGATCAGAAACCAACGGCTGTGATTGGCTGGGAGCCTCCGCCAGTTAAACCTAAGGTTGTACAGTGTAAACCAAAGGTGACTGGTCTGGCATTCATGTTAAGAGAAAAGGTGTAGGAGGCTCAGTTTTAATTTTTTTTGTTTCTTTTTTTGAAGAATGAGTTTCCTTCTGAGAAATATTACAATTCGGGAAGGAAGAGTAGAGGTTTTTTTTGTTCCTTTCGTTTCCACCTGTGTGGGATTTTGGAGGAAGAAGAGAGAGATTGAATGTGTTGTTTTTATGTGAAGAGAAAATAGGAATAGGTAAAAACGTTAATAGAGTTAAATAAATGGCAGTTCCCTTAAATTTTTGCAAATATTTTGATGGGAATTGGTGAGGCGGATTAATTGATTTGTGTTCTGATCTTGTACATTGAGTCATTGACATTGGACATTTTTTTAAAGGCAGCTGCTGACTGCTGTGCTTTCTCTGACGCAAGTAGAAGCCTGGCTGATATATTGTTTTGTTTGCTTGGTACGAAACACGGAGGAATGGGTGAAAAAAAAATTCTCTTCACTGCTTTCTGAAAAGTGGATGGGCCAAAAGGTTAAATATTGGCAGGGTGAATTCAATTAAATTTCTGATCTAGATGATAATTTACAAATCGGCACCGCAAAGTAAAAAATTGATGTCAGCAAGAGCTTGAGTTTCCGATTTTTCTAGAGTTCAATGATCTTTTGAAAGGATTTTGTATTATGTAGGTCGAACTGTTTATATTTTTTAGAGTTTAATTTCATAAGATTATTCAAGGCCAAAGAAAAATCATAAGATTATGTGTAGGAGTATAACAAATTATCTTTATTTTTTTATATTTCGATTTTATTAGTTTAAATTATTTAAGTTTTAAATATTTATAAAGTGTCTATTCGCGTATTTTTTTCGGATTTGATCATTATTCGTCATAATAAATCATTTTACATTCTTATATCCGGATTTCGAATTGTTACCTCACCTCACACATAAAATATTATATTTGTCAGTAGTCTAAAAGTTGATTATCTTATATTTCAGAAATTTAAATTTATTAACGAACATAATTGTTTAACACAATTTTATTAGAAATATGCGTAAATTTTAATAATTTTCGTACATCAGATGAAAATTAATTATAATCTTGCATTTTTTTTTTATCTATCCCGCTTGGCTGCTTGCCGTTACAGCTTTTCCAACACTTATCCAAAAGTTAAAAAACCGGGGCGGTAATTTGTTGTGATGCGAACTTTCTAGAATGAAAACATATTTTAAACTTGCATCGGTTTTTCAACATATTTAAATAATTTTGAAGGATCTTTATCTATTAATTAATAAGAACATGCAACTAGGCTGTTGAGTGTAGCAGTAAATCTTCCCAGAGCTGGACAACTCAGAAGAATGAAAAATAAAAAATTGAGCTCCTGACGTCTGACTTTGTAATACAAAAAAAAAACTGCCGATAGCGGCAAATATATCCATTTTTTTTGGACCAAGAAGAAAAATACAATTGTGGATGGATCAGTGGGCTGAACCCATTGAAATAGTGACGACATGCTCTTCCATTCTTATCACTCCAGCCATGTACTTAAAAATAAATATAAATAATAAATAAAAGGGAAAAATAATAAACATAACAACAAATCACAATTCACTACATCATAAAGTTTTTGTCGCCTTCTGAACACAAGTATCAAAATACCCTCCATAGTTTCATTAATATAGGAGACGGATCGAGTTTTCTTAATAATGAATGGTGATTAAAATTTTGATAATTTTGAAAAAAATATATAGATATTTTCTTCTATTCACATATAGAGGATGATTAAAATTTTATGTAAATTTATTATTATTTAATAATTCATCAATCTAAAATGTGTTTACAATGTGTTTACAAGTGGGTGAAGGTAGGCCAACAACTCTATTGGATTAAAATGTTATGCATTTGTAACGATTTCAATTTAATAATTTTTGATAAACCATCAAATGATAATAAAATTATATAAATTTTAATTTATCATCAATCTACAAATAGAACAACATATTTATAATTTTTTATTTTTCAGATTTTTTTTAGATTTTTTTAAAATTCATTATCAAGATAGTCATTGTCTAATGATCCCTTCTCTGATATAAATCCCCTGAACCAGAGAAAATAATAATAATAATAATACTTATCAAACTCGATCCTTCTCGAATCTTTCTTTAATATTTTATATTATATATTAATTACACTTTTAAAAAAATAAAAAAATATCAAAACATAAAATTGTATTTTAATATTATTATACAAATATAAATTTATATCAAAAATATATAATAAGTAAAAATATATATATATCAAGTTCATATCCGCTCACCCTTATTCGATCCTTACATGATCCTTATTCGGCCTATAAGAGTCCGAAGAGTTTGCTGACCCCTTAAAAATTAAATTATTAAAACTTAATCCTCTAAAAATATTTATTAAATCAAGCCCTTTCGTTTGATCTTGAAAATGTTTGATCCGATCGTTAAGAATATACTTAGCATACGCTCACGTTAGCAGGAAATGGCATGGCTATCTAAAATGCACCGTGCTTATCGCCTCGGTCTTCGTGCAGTCTGATTTTAGTGTACGGTACTTAAAAATTGAAACATAATACATCACATCACATCATCACATGCCACATCTAAACGTCGCATACAAACAAATTGCATTGAAATTTTGTACAACGCCACGCAAATTTGTTTGCCGGGCCAGGTTCGGAGTCTTCGGACTCAACCCATCATGTCGGAACTGTGACCACGGACTCTGAATCTCTGATGCCTTTGCAATCATATGTATAATTGATCCTTTCTTTAATTTCTTTTTTATTTTTTCCTTTTTTTTTCAAGTCATGTGTCCAGCAACTTAAAAAAATCATATGTATAATTATTTTTTTTCTAATTGTTTTCGGAAGATAATTATTTGAAGTCTATGAACAATTATTTACAATCATACTACCTTAGTTCAAAATGCTGACCGTTGATTACGAACCGAAATGTTCGATTTCTGGTGTTATTGTTCATATTAAAAAAATTAAATTTTTGGTCTTCAAGTCATAATAATCAACAAGGACTCCAATTATTGCAACTGAACTTGATGGACATTCGGCATCTTCATTTTTCTCACAAGGACTCCAAATTTCGACTAATTGAGATAAAATAAAATCTTTAAATTTGTCATTTGCAATCTGACTTCAAATTATTAGAGCATTTTCATCTAATCTGTAGATAATTTTCGTGATACTCACAATTCAAGTATAGAGACCTGCAACATTTTTTTTTAAATATTAAATTAATATATTGTCCAAAAAATTTCACATGATTTTTCTGAATTTATTTTGCAAGTGATAAAGGTTTCTTCAATTGTAAAATTACGATATGATATTCTCGAAGTTATTTTTTTTTACTAATCATTGAAGTTCATGATGCTTGCAATTAGAGCTTCTTTTGACATCAAATGCCTTTAGACATGAAACAAAAAACAAAAAAGATTCTATACATTAAAATGCCGTGGGACTCATATAGTCAAACTGCAATGCTCAAGGAATTTGAAAAAAGTTGTTGAACTGATATATTCTAGAATTTTTTTTGGTAATTAAAATAATAAATAATTAGAATTAGATAAAATAATTTTAGAATTTAGATGATATAGTCAGGATCGAGTTTTAAACTTGATCCTAATTTTTTTTAATTCTGGGAAAAAAGCAAAAAAATTGCCTGAAAAGAGTTTTAAACTCGGACCAAGCCATTCTCAGCTATATCATGTGAGCTCTCTCTATCTTCTCCCTATTTAGGATGAATTTGAAAATCGATCTAGGCAAATAAATTTTTTTTGCTTTGTTTCCTAGAATTAAAAAAATCTAGGACCGAGTTAAACTCGGTCAAAACTATACCATCTAAATTCTAAAATCATCTTACTAAATCCTAATTATTTATTATTTTAATTACTATAAAAATTTTTATTTATGCATTGTAGTTACTTGCAAGTATTTACTTTATTAAAAATAAAATAAAATAAAGTTTTGATATTGGTAGTCCGTCATATAGGTTTAAAAAAATCTTGGGGTCAATCAGCCCAGACTAATCTGTGGTCGCAATTCGGACTAGCCCTGATCAGGATAAAGCTCGTGTCTAACTCATCTCTCTTCTAAATCCAGTCCAATAATTATCCGATTCACCGCTCAATTTATTTTGACCCCCTCTAATTTGACCAGTCCTAACTCTTAAACCAACCCGACTCATACCAACTCATGATCCGACCGAACCGGACCCTTCCCCTCGCCCTAACCCTAACCCAGATCTACTAGTGACTCCCAATTTTTCTTCTTATTGTTTTTACCTGTTTTGGACTGGAAAAGAAAACAGAGAAAAAACGCTTTTGCATCTGCCAGCCCTTTTTCTTATTGTTTTTTACCTGTTTTGGACTGGAAAAAAACACAGAGAAAAAACGCTTTGCACCTGTCAAAGTGCTGAATGCATTCGATTTTAGATGAAGCAGATCATACAACAATAAATTATTTATGTATATACATTGACTAGTGGTGCACCAAGTATATCCAGATTTTTGTCTGAGATGCAACGTGGTCCACCTTAAACCTTTAATCCTTGAGCTATGCTTATTTAAGAACATTTTTCGTAGAACAAGTTTTAAATCTTCGAACCTTTTCTGACCAGCTAGACTGATTAAGGTTTTAAATTTTTTAAGCATGTCATATCATTAATTTTTTTATTATTTTATTTAATTTTTTTCATCTTTTTGAATCTAAAAATTTATATAAAATAATTTCTCTTCTCATTTAAAATAATATGTATAATGTATTTAAGCCAATTTTTAACTCTTAAAATGATTTTTTTTATATGATCATTTATAAATTATTATATATTTAATAATATTATTTATCATTATAATAATTATTATAACTTCCATTATTATTTAACATTTAAAAATATTGTGTCTAAATTTTCTTTAATGTAAAATTTTATTAAATATATTTAAAATTTTATATTATTAATTATTTATTTGAGAATTATATTATCGAGGTAAAATCCGAATTATAGCCTTAATATATATTAGATAAAGGAAATCAAAAGCAATTACATGATATCTGATACATGTACTAATCCTTTGCTTTCTTTCTTTAGTCTTTTCCAATAAATTAAACTTCTAACAAAAAAAACTATAATTACGAGAAACTTAAAAGAGAGTACATGTTTGTGATATTTTCAAACTAATAAAATTTATCTAACACTAAAACAGATGGTCAGCCGCAAGTGCATGACCTATTGTGTAGTAAATATGTATCAATTCCACATAGACTAGTTTAAATCATCAATATTGATAAGTTTCCTAAGCTAGACAAAAAAAAATCTGAAGTTTTTTTATCTAAACTAATCAAAACATAAACTAAGGATTATCTTGAATAGAATTAAAAGTTTATTGAGGGTAAAGAAAATCTAGGGTTTCGGCATCACTATCCACCATGTACAATAATCATACTATTCATAAGTTTATTCTTAATTTAGTGAGGGTTACCGTCTAATTCTGAAAAATAATAAAATCTAGGCAGCAACTTGAATTTAATAATTTAAACACTAATTAAACTAAATTAAACCAATTTAAACCCTAAAAAGCTAAATTATGAGACTAAACCACATCCAAAATATAGCATGTAAGTCATTTTATCAAACTCCCTCAATCTGGAATCTTGCTTGCCTCAAACAAGTCTCAAACTCAATTTTTGGTCTAATCTCTCAACTCAACTTTTATCTAAACTAGATCTAATGCAATAATTCTGAAAAATCAATCGAAATCAAAAAAATTAAATCAATCAAAGACATGTATCTTTACTTTTCATAAGACATATCAAAAATGTTATCAAGTCCATTTTAATGACTTAAAATCCACAAGAACATTAGACTTTTTCGGCAAAGATAACTAGATATAGGGTCCATATGACTTTCAAAACCTAAATATGAAATCCTTTATAATTTTACCAAACGAGCGATTTATTTCTCAAAAAAAAAGAAATAAAGATGGAGGATATAATGTACATTGGACTCTATTCACAACAAATTATAAGTATACATATTTTATTTTATTTTATTGACTAATTAATAATGTCCTTATCTTGTAGATTTATCTAGACTGTTCAAGATGTATATTGTATACATTCACTCGTGGCTTTATTAAACCAGAGGAGTGTCAATCAACTTAATTATAATATTTTAATACTAATTATTATTTTTTTCATACTTGCTTCATACTTAACACTTAATGAAAATTTACAACTCTTGAACCAACTAAACTTAAATAAAAAGCTAAAATAAAGAATAAAATAATATAAAACTTGTTGGAGGGAGATATAAGAAAATTTTACGAGAAAATGTTAGATTATTTATCAAAATCATAATTTTTTTCATATTTAACGCTCGAAAATACTAACAAATATTTTACCTAATTATCTCTTTTAAAATTATCATTATTACTTGGTTTAAGCTTTAATAACTTTGAAAAGTGTGCCCTCTAGAATCTCTTATGAAATTATATGTCTTTATTCATCAAATTTCTCATTTCAGAATTTTTTTCAAAATTATCCCTAAATTTCCTAAATTACTTCTAAATACTAACTAATGCAAACCCTACATGTAATTAAGCTAAAAACCTAACATGCAACTACTTGTCATGCAATACAAAACCTAGATGTAAACGGAAAAATCATAGAAATCATCATCATCACACATAACCAAACAACACTCCCCCAAGTTTAATTAAAGTATTGACCTCAATACTTTCCATCAACATAAAAATAAAACTGTTAGAGTTTGAAAAACTTATAAGATATGGTATGTGATTCGATTAGGGCTGATCATCTCATCTCATTGTTCTAGAGGTTGTCATCTCATCTCATGTCACTTTTTTTATCTTCACTTTATGTCCCGCAACCGCATCATAGTTTTTCCAACCATGCTTATGTCATATCCTCAAAATGTGCTTTAAAATATTTCAAAAGGTTCACATGATATGTGATAAGATGTTTTGATTTTTGAGATAGAAAATTAGAACAAATTTGGTTTGAGTAGGGGTCTAGATTGACATTTAATAAAACTTAGTTTTATTGGGACCAAGGATTTCATCATGGAGGGATGTTGGAAGTGATCTGAGTTCAATATTTGGTACATTGACGAGTGTTTCGACCTCGGTTACTTCAGATTTGTATGTATTTTTCATATTTTTTTTGTCACTAGATTTCTCATACATTGTCAAAAGATGTTCCCCACCAATAAGTCGAAAGAACTCAACCAAGTCAATCTCTAATCTCCTTTCTCCTCAACAATGTCAGTCTCATCAGAATTTTAAGTTTGAACGAAAAGAATAATTTCCATAATCATCATTATCCCAATGAGTTTATAAATCATGATTAGAGTTTATTTTAACTAAAATTTGAGGTTCATCAAATGAAGATTTTAGTTTTTCATTTTGGTCGCGCTCAAGCCGTTCATTAGTGGTCTTAATAAAATTTTTGATCATTATTTCAAGATTTAATTTTTATGGGGCTGGTTGATAATTGAAAGCACGTTGACAATAAAGAGACCTGTTCAAATGGGCCCTTAGTCTCAACGTTTGCAAGAAACACGTTCAGCTGTTCAATGTGATAATAAAAAGTTTCACCACTAAAAAAAGTCAAAATGTACTGAATATTTGTGATTTTTTTTGTTTGCATCCACTGACCTAAAGTTTCCTGGCATTGTTGTTAGTTATGTTTACTATCTCGAATCGGACCGTTTCATGTCTGATTCGTCTTAACTTGTGAGGATTCAATCTGCGAGAGATTAAGACAGATTAGATCGAAATTTTTTATTTTAATCTATTCTAACATGGATCATCTAATCCGTACTAATTCATGACCCTTGATCCATATTAATTTTTTACTATGAGAAGTTTGAACCACCCGGACCGAATCAAACCGTTGTTAATATTCTGATCTGTAATGATCCTCCATTGAGAGCCCAGAGATTGGCTTCGAAGGGGGTAAGAATCAGACGATGACGGACATTTTAAAAAGTACATGCATAAATCCTGAAGAGATAAAATGTATTTCTATCATCCGATTTCGACGAATAAAAAACTGCTCATTTTTTTTACGAACAACGGATCTCGAAAGGCCGCTGTCAAGGCTTAAAAGAATTTTAAGAGAGAGCTATGACCACTGTACAATTAAAAAAGTACGAGAGCTTTAATTTCTTTTTAAAAATGTCACGCAACGTTGGAGCCACTTGCTCAGAAACTCAGAACCATACTGTAGTAAATGCCTTTGAAAAAGTATGGTTCGCCTATTCTTAATTGTACGGCGTTTCATTGTGTTGTTGAGCAAATTTAGTACTAGTTGATTTTTAATGGAATTCAAATTAGTAGCTTATGTGCTCAATTTTTTCTTTTGACAAAATATGCGTTCAATTGTTGCTGGAAAGAATTTGGATTTCAGTTACCCTGAATATATACTGAGAGGATTGTAAGCTTCTATGTCGCTCATAAAAAATGTTCATTTCTAGTAGGATTTTTTTTAAGTAAAACAATTTTAGGAGGATTTATTGACGTTCAATTAAATAATTGTTTGGCAGTGAGGATTTAATTTGAGGAGGATTTATTAGAGTTTTATATTGCACCTTTCTGTTCATTCTTTTAAATTGTATTACATGATCATTGACAGATCTAAGTTTTTTGTAAAGTGTTTTTAATTCTATCTAATGTATTAAACGATCATTGATAAATCTGGAACATTTAAATTGAATCTACTGTAATAATCGATTATTTGAATTAATTTGCACAGTTTAGTTTACTAGCAAATTGGACGTACCTTCAACGAGCATACCGTTTATATTTTTTGTTCAATTTTGAGTAAATATGGAAATACACTATCCAATTCCAACTTGAATAATTTCCACATGAATTTACATTTTCTTTGCATCCTGCGCCTCATTTAATCTACTAACAATAATGTAGTTAACAACTTAACATGGAGAGGTTAAAGATACACCTACAAGGCTACACCTGTGGGGTTTCATGAAATAAAATTTGTACAAGGCTCATTTATCTTTTTTTTTTTTTTTTTTTACCTCTAGCTTATTGTAGAATCAGACAACAAACCGGGGGTTGTCAGTAAAATATTATTTCCAGTGTAATGAGAAACATAATGAAGAGATACAAAGAGTTTGCTAAATTTTAGTCCAATATTTACACGTGTTTTTTTGTATGAAATTAACTATATAAAACTTAGTTTTGTTGTGGATTACAAAAAAAAAAAAAATTAGCAAATTTCAACCAGTTTAAAATATTCTCGAATAACGTTATACCATTACCCCCAAAAAAAAGTCAAAATAAAAGGTAGACTGAACTTTCCAGCAAGAGCGGAGGGAGAAAATTTACAAATGAGAGCCACTAATATAACATCAATTTTGGGTCTTTATTGAATCTTTTAAAATATGAGGTCAAAATAATTATTTTTTTCTAAAAGTATGGGGTCGATTTTAAAATTTTCCTTTCTAATTTGTTAGAGAGAGAGAGAGAGAGAGAAAGTTGCTAGCAAAATAGTATAAATTTAAGAAAAAGGGACGGGGGTGATAAATTGACCCCAGTATTGTTTTTTTGTATATTTTGCTAGAAGTAATTTTTACCTTTTGACATTGTTTTTTGATATTATTTGGAAGGTCTGATGTGAAAATGTTTCTGACGATAAAAGAATCAAGTACTCCAGAATTCAGGAGGCCATAGTGTGTTAGTGTGTGACAGTGTCAGTGTGAGTCACAAAGGCAGTAAGGCACTAAGGCAGGGGCGAAAGAGTAAATACAATATATCTGACAACATTCATTAAACAACGAGGTACAATAAAAATTACATTAACTTTTTCAAAATCAAAGCCAAACTATAGTCTAGCCTATCTAGCCTCTCCTATCTAAAAACCTAGGCACATATTATTAGAATCATTACCTCCGTTTATTTTAAGGGAATGGATGTCAAGGATTACTTTGATAATTTTTACAATAAATATGAAAAAAAAAATAAAAATAGAAAAAAACTTTATAGATATATTTTTCTACTTATAAATTAATAGTGAATAACATTTTATACAATTTTATTATTGTTTACTAATCCATTAAAAACTATCAAAATGTTATGTACTTTGCAACGGTTCCAATTTAATGGTCATTAATGGACTATCAAATGATAATGAAATTATATGAAATTTTAATCATCAATCTATAAGTAAAAAAATATATCTATAATTTTTATTTTATTTTTAAGATTTTTTTTTGAAGATCTATTTTAAAAATTATCAAGATAATCATTGTCGACTGATCCTTTCCCTTATTTTAATTGCATCATGATCACCTAGAAAGCTACAATTACAAGCCTCCATCTCTGTCATCTGCATTTCTAAATATTAATCTTAAACCATCTGCACAGAAATGAGTATATAGTAGATTAGTATTATCCACAGAAGATCCTTCAAACTGCCCCATATTAGAACAGCTGTCAGTCCCTGATTCGCTCCCGAGCGTGCTGCTTAAGAAATGGGACATGTAGATGTATGCTTCCAAGTTTCAAGTCTCCGCTATTTAGCCCATTATAAGAAAAATAAATTGGTGAATACTTTTTTCTTTTTTCTTTTCTAAACAAATGTCACAAAATATAACAATATTTTTTGTTAAAAAAGGAAAGGTAATGAAGGAGTTATAATTGCTGTCTATAAAAGCTTGCTTATCCCTCATTTTGTATTGGATTCTTTTCTTTTTAAAAATATATCTTTCATAATTTTCCGAGTTTTTTTAAAACAAAAGAAAACCATATATCAAGAGTTTTCCCTAGATACTGAGTTCATTACATAAATTATTATTAATAATTATTAGTCTTGAAAATTGGACTCATGTGTCTATAAGTGCTATATGCAGGCGTTCTTTGAAAAGTGATGAATATTAAGAAATAAATATTTTCTGGAGTCTGCATTTTCAACTCAAAATGTATGTAGATTTCGGTACAACCTTTTTGTGATTTATTTTCAAATAGAACAATATACCATCTAGAAAAATTTTAATTTCTATTATATAATTACTCCCGGAATACTTTTGTATTAAAAGATTCAAGGGTTCGTTAAAAATTCTCGGTCGTCCGTGAGAAATTCCTAAAGTAAATGCAAAAGATAAAATTAGAATTCCAAAAATAAAGCAAAATTACATTATTGAGCTCTCATATATTTATTTTTCTGACACATTATTTCATTTTTAACCTTTTTAAAAATTAAAATTTCCAAGGGCTGTTGTGTTTTTCACTAAATCACACCTGACACATTTTTCACTAAAACGAAGTTTTTTAGAAGTTTAGATTTTACGTTTAGAATCATCTGCGCTGCTAAGAATTTTAGAAAAATGAGGGATAGTACGTTTTTTTTTTTGGAAAATTAACCCATGTGGTTATTAATTTATTATATATAATATGACCACCTTCGTTATTCAAAGTTCAAACAACATTATATAGTTCGTTATAAAAAATCAACACCTTCAAAATATCAACTATCTGGCCAATTGAAGAATGAAGAAAAGAAAAATAAAGCAATCTCTCATTGCATAGAAATAGTCCTGCACGGCAAATGGTCATATCTCGTATTTTCTGGACTGGAGAGGTATGATATAAACGAGACTTGAGGGGCTGCCCAGCTGCCCGGTTTTGTACGATACAAATTCGGATTCAGAAAATATTCGGTAAGGTAAAAAAAATATGATTTGAATATAATACGAATATAATTTATTCTATATAATAAAAATAATGTATTAATATATTAAAATTTTAAAAATATATAGAAAAATAAAATTTTCATTTAAAATAATATATAATATATTTTATTCATGAATAATCCATGAAAAAAATATTTTTTTCTTAAAAATTATATTATATATTAAACTGATAAATTATTTATAAAATATTCAACTATAAATAAAAAATAAATTATTCACCAATAATTCTTACTATGCTCATCTGACCATCCGGGATATTCGAGCTAGCTCGCGAGCCGGCTCACGAGCCAATGCATGTGCGTTGACTCAATTTGATATTTAGATTTAATACATCTATAAACTATAAAGTTAGTATATGTAGAAAATTTGTATGATAATTGGTACAAAATTGTTATATCAACAAACTATTTTTTCAATGACATCTTCGCTACATTAATTTGAATGGATGGACCAACAAAAAACTATCGAGTCAGATATACGAATCTAATTATGAGCGAGCAAGAGACGTCTTTAAGCCGCTGATACGGTGAGATGATGAGAGATGATGAGAGAGGAGTTATCGGATTAAAGTTCGACAAAAAAAATTATAAAAACTATTTTTTATTCGAGCTGAGTCGAGCCACGAGCCGAGCCGACCCCAACTCAAACTCGGCTCATTTAACTATCGAGCCAGATTAGCTCGAGCCAAATTAGCTCGAGTCATTTTAGCTCGAGCGATTAGCTCGAGCCGATCCGAGCCCGAGCCGAGCCACGAGCCCGAGGAAAGGATACCGGTCACGCAATTTCCTAAATGGAGATGTCCAGTTGAGATCTTTTGTTGCTAGCTATTGTTATCTGTTGAGTTGATGTTTCGAGCATTGGTATAATAGTGACAAGCTCGTGATTTGGGAAACGTTCGGCGATATCAAAAATTCGACGTTCGGTATAATACGAGTATAATTCGGGAATAGTTTGTTTCATATAATATAAATAAAAAATATATTATAATGATAAAATATTGAAAATATATTAAAAACTATAAAATTTCATATAAAATAATATATAATGTGTTTTTTTTAATAATTCGCGAATAAAACGTTTTTTGACCAAAAAATGCACTATATATTAAATTGACGAATTATTCGTGAAACACCCGACTATGGGTGAAAAATGAATTATTTTCGAATCTTGTTACTATGATTGGTATGATTGAGAAAATAATTCGTGATTTATTTCATTTTCACATAATATAAATAAATTATATAACAAATTTTCAATTTTCAAAAATTATGTAAAACATCGTGATTCATTTAATTGAGCGGTGAAAAGTAAATTATTCATGAATAATTCACGAATTTCGAGCGGCAATTTAGGTCAAGCTCAACACAACTAATTTTCTTTCTAATGAAATATCATAAATATGAATTTAAAGTCCGTCAACAAATGCATATCAAATGAAAACTAAAGTGAGCTCTTTGCCTACTTTAGCAGTTGATCTTTGATAATGTATTGTTTTTCTTCAAGAAGAAAAAAACGAACTAATTTAAAGAAAATATCAAACGAATAATGTGCCATAAAAAATCTATTATGGACCACATGTCATAACAGGTATCCAGAATTTTTAAGGCTAGGTGAAGTGAGTTAGGCCAACAACTTTGGTTCGGTCAGACACTGTGGCTGAGTCCAAACTTGGGTTCTATTCTGTCAAGTGGTAGCCTGGTACTGGTGGATGCATAGGAAGGTAGAGGGACCGGCCTAGATAATAAAACAAAATAATAATACAAATCATACAATGTAGCATCAGACAAATGAATAGTTGGTTTAACAAATATAATAAAGTTAAAATGAAGTAAAAGTTAAATCATTTTAGACAATGAGGTTTGTCAATGATGAAGTAAATAGATAAAGTAGTTTGTATAAAAATATTAAAAAAATAATGATTTAAATTTAAAACATTCATGAAGGAACTTTAACTTGATTTCATTTTAAATTAATTACATTTGATATTTTATGTCACATCTCAAAATAATTAATCGGGATTAGGGTGATAATCCCGCACGTATGCACGACGAGACGTGCGTACGAAAAGGCTATATGAAATAAATAAATAAATCACACAGAATAAACAAAATAATAATAAATATAAATACATGACGGTACAGTCCAGAATAACAAATAGATACAACGCCAACATCGGCGGAGGATGACTCCATCGGAATGGACAATAAATCTCTCAAATAAAACTCAAAAGAAATAATCAAAACCCGACATCCCGATGAAATCCTAAACGACTATCCAACTCACAAGCAGATGCAGCGAATCACTTCTGCATCGCGCATGACTGTCTCTAGCACTCTCTCCAAAATAAATCTCAGTACCTATAAATCTGGATTCCATAATCACCATAAAATGTGAGTAATTTAAAATTACTTATTTAGATATTACACCAAGTGACAAAATATGATGTAGATAATGATTTTTAGAGTAATAACTTGATGGAAAATACTTGAATGCTCCAACATGATGTCCCCAGCTATCCCTATCATTTATAATAAAAAGGAATCTCTTAAAAAACAAAATCGCAGAGCCCATATGTAAATGTCCAGTCTAGGTGATGATGAGAGATGGAAACATGGTAAGTAGAACTGTATCAACTTCCATGACTTGATATTTGGTGGACCATGCATATTTACATTCTCTCAATTTATACAAGCTCTTATTATCTCCATTTCATTTCATTTTGCCGTTAATCATGAATCATGATTATTTGGCCTATGTAAATTTAAATTGTGTACGATTGATTCACTGAAATTCATTTTTTTAATGATATAAGGTAATATTTGGTAAATTTACTCACGCACTATTATCTATCAAACATTTTCTATTTTACTGAGTGATCGAAATGGACGGTCCTTTCCTGTATCAGATTGAGACTTTCCATGAAGTCCTAAAAAATATTTGATCTAATTTTGGAAGGATTTCGTACCATCAATATACGGGAGAATCACTTCATATTTTAAAATTTTATTCCATATATGCGTGGGTAACATAATTGCTTTAGGATGAAGATGAACCCGGATAAATCATATATATGTCCAAATTTCTGATCTGCGTGCAATCTTGTTTATTTATTTAGAGGTGCTTGATTGATTTGCATAATCTCCTGTCAAAATATACACCCTTTCCTTCATCTTCACGCTTTCCTTCTTTTTCCACGGAAAGAGCAAAAGACTCTCTCTCTCTCTCTCTGCGGCCCCCGGCCCACAAGAAAAGCCCTAAACCCCAGTCTCTTCTCCCTTGTTCTTTTTTGGTTCTGTTTTGTTGTGTTTGAGAGAACCAGTCTTTTTCTCGCTCGCTCCCTCGTGCTGTCCGCAGACCACGGCTCCAGTCAAAAGGTAGGTCCTCTTATTTCCTTAATTCGATCATTTTCTTGCGTTTTCCACTTATTAACTTTGGATACTGCTAATCTTGTTTTACTGGTGCCTTTCCTTTTATTGATAGTTACTTTAACATTAATTTTTTATACTAATATTGGCGGGGACTACAAAATTCCTATCTATTTATGGTCATTATGTTTTTATTTGTTGAAGTTAATAACAATCATGGCGGATGTGCGCGTTGAGAAGATCGCTGCTGCTATATGCCTATATCTGAACTGGATGACATGAGCCAGCCTCAGAAGACAAGCTTCATGAAGCTAGTGACTCAACCATTCAGGTAATTTGCAGTATATTTTGTGAGTCAAAACACAGATTATTGTCACTTAATTCGAACTTAATTGCAGAATGAAAGAAAATAATTAATGGAAGTTCAAAGAATTTTATTTCGTGTTGATGGATTGATGCAGACTGATGATGCAAATTGTTGATGAAATTGATTGCATTGACCTGTCTATCACAAACAAGCAGGGTCTGCAACTCAGGTATAAATGATGTTCTATTTGTTAATTCCATAACCCAATTTTTCAGTTTCTTTTCCCTGTACAATTCTGATAACCTCTTTACTAATAAACAGCACATTAAAAATCCCATGGTTGTTTGTGTCCCCAAATCACGCCTTCTTCCAGTAAGAAATACAGCAGACTTGTTCCTTCTACAGGTAACTCATATTTACTGAAATGATGGTACAAATCTAACTATCCGCTTTATGAAAAACTGAACACCAGATAGGACGAAAAACTGAACACAGGTTGCTAAAATTAAACAATAATTTGAGTTTCAACATGTGCAGCTAGGCCAGCAATGCATAGTACCTTCCAACTTTTTACTTATTTTAACAGGCCAGAACGAATCATTTTGGTAGTCCAGTACAATAAGCCTCGTTAGGCAAATAAAAAATGATAACAAAAATATGTGAAGTGCATTCAAATGTCCTATCCAATTGCATATGCAGAACAATAGAACCACTGGTTCTTCCAACATTAGTTTGTCTTCACAGAAGACAGGTTTGATGCACAGATAGAAACCCAAATCATCTCAGCAACCTGAGGACTGTGCAAAAGAAAACATTCCAAATTTACTGGCAGCATATTCAAGAACATTGGTAAGAAAAAAAATGAAATAGATTCTGGCAATTCCTACTAAGAAAAGAAACGAGGAATGCACCTAGCCGCCCTTGCACAATAAAATTGGACCAAAATAATGCACACACAACTCCGCCTGTGTGGACTAGTTTTTGCACAGTCTGTCCCAAGTCAGAATAAAGGAGGAGGGTTGCGGTGGGTGTGGCGAGCTCTGCACTAAAACAGCCGATCTTTATGGAAATGAAACCCAGTCAATTTTCGTTGGGACGTCACCCTCTTAGCGACGCGTCATATTGGAACCCGGATATGGTGATAAGAGAACAAGGGCCGGGTCGTCACCGCCTTAGTGGCGCGCCATATTGGAACCCGAATATGGTGACAAGTGAGCGAGGGCCGGATCGTCATCACTTTAGTGACGCGCACGCATCGGCGCCCGGATGTAGTGTCAAATGAACAAGGGTCTTCGCACTTGACTCGACGAGTGTGAGGGGCAAGGAAGCTAGTCGGGGAAAGTAGGATTCGTTTAGGTAGTTGGAATGTAGGGTCCTTAACAGGTAAGCTAAGAGAGTTAATTGATACTGCGATTAGGAGACGCGTTGATATCTTATGTGTTCAGGAGACTAAATGGACGGGTCAGAAGGCTAAGGAGGTGGAGAATACAGGCTTTAAATTGTGGTACACGGGAAAAGAACGAAGTAGAAATGGTGTAGGCATCTTAATTGATAAGAGCCTCAAGAATGGAGTTGTCGCAGTTATGAGACAAGGGGACAGGACCATCATGATCAAATTGATTTTTGGAGATTTGGTCTTGAACGTCATAAGTGCGTATGCCCCAAAAGTAGGTTTGAGCGATGATGTCAAAAGACGATTCTGGGAAGACTTAGAGGACATGGTTAGAGTAGTGCCTAGCAGTGAAAAACTCTTCATTGGAGGTGATCTTAATGGTCATGTTGGCACATGTAGAGTGGGGTTTGAGAGGTATATGAGGGTTTTGGATATGGCGAACATAATTAAGAGGGAGAAGACATCTTGAACTTCGCTATAGCTTATGACCTCATGGTAGCGAACACCTTTAGAAAGAAAAAATCGCATTTAATTACTTTCAGCAGTGGCTAACACTCGAGCCAGATCAATTTTGTCCTGACTAGAAGGGAGGAGAGACCAAACTGCATGGATTGTAAGGTTATACCTGGCGAGTGTGTTGTCACACAACACAAACTTTTGGTGACTGATTTTTGTTTTCAGGTATGCATTCGGCGAGATATAGGCATGAAAATAACGAGAACGAAGTGGTGGAAGTTCAAAGTGGACGTTTATCAGGTATTTAAGAATAGAGTTATTGTAGAAGGATCGTGGAACGAAGGTGAGGATGCGGATAATATGTGGAAGAAGATGGCGACTCACATTCGGAATGTGGCTATAGAGGTGTTTGGAGTAAATAGAGGAAATAAACGTGAACCTAAAGACACTTGGTGGTGGAATGATGAAGTACAAAAGGCTATCAATGAGAAGAAAGAATGTTATAAACGTTTACATCACAACAAGAGTGATAAAAACATACAGAAGTACAAAAAAGCTAGAAGAAACGCAAAAAAAGCTGTGATCGAAGCAAGGGGTCAGGCATACACGGAGTTGTATCGGAAATTAGATATGAAAGAGGGCGAAAATGATGTCTACAAGATGGCTAAACTTCGAGAAAGAAAGACGAGACTTCCACCAAGTTAAATGTATTAAGGATGATGCTGATAGACTTTTGGTGAAAGATGAGGAGATTAAGAACAGATGGAGAACATACTTCGACAAGCTATTCAACGACGAGAGTGAGAAAATCACGATCGAGTTGGACGACTCAATTGACACTAATAGGAGATTTGTTCGGAGAATTCAAGAGTCTGAGGTGAAAGAAGCTTTAAAAAAGATGAAAACAGGTAAGGCGTTAGGACGAGTAGTACCCATGAATGACACATTTCGGTATTTGGGATCGATGTTACAGAGTGAAGGAGAGATCGATGAAGATGTGAGTCATAGAATAAGAGCTGGATGGGTAAAATGGAGACAAGCATCTGGTGTTCTTTGTGACAAGAATGTCCCAAACAAACTAAAAGGCAAGTTCTATAGGACGATTATTAGACCCACGATGTTGTATGGCGCAGAATGTTGGGCTACAAAAGGACAACACATCCAGAAGATAAGTGTAGCTGAAATGTGGATGTTGCGTTTGATATGTGGCCACACAAGGAAAGATCGAATCAGAAATGATGATATTAGAGACAAACTTGGGGTAGCACCAATTCAAGAGAAGTTAGTCCAACATCGTTTGCGATGGTTTGGTCATATCCAACAAAGGCCTCCTGAAGCATCGGTACGCAGCGGTATTTTAAGTCATCCTGAAAATATAAAAAGAGGAAGAGGTCGACCGAGACTGACATGGGAGGAAGCAATAAAAAGAGATTTGAAGGAATAAAATATACCCAAAGAGCTTGCTTTGGATAGGAGTGTGTGGAAGATAGCGATTCATGTACGTGAACCATGATTTAGGAGTTAGATTCTAATAGTAGAGTTATAGACTTTATATTCTTAGATATTTTTTTAGGATTTTAGGATTTAGAATTTAGAAATAGATTTCAGAAATAGAGGTTTAGATAGAATTTTAGGATTTAGAATTTAGAATTAGGTTTTTAAAATAGGATTTTAGGATTAAGAAATAGATTTTATAATAGAGGTTTATTGTACTATTATTATTATTGTTATTATTGCTACTATTATTAGCATATTATCATTATCATCTTTATTTATATATTATTATTATTATTTTATTTATTTATTTTCTTTTTCTTCCATCATATTCATTAGTATCACTGATATTTGAGATCTTTGATCTTTGATCTTATATTTTCCGATTGGGTTTCATTTCTAGCTTACCCCAATTTATTTGAGATTAAAGGCTTTGTTGTTGTAAAATAATGCACACACTTATGCCTCAAAGTACTTTTAGAACCCCTAAATAATCTCTGGCTTAGTAGTTGGTCTCATTGTGTACTAAAGCTGTGGTCTGTATGAACTGGTTATACTTTTTAAAAGAAAAAGAAAAAAAGTAAGATTCTACTCTTTAAAATCAGATTATTCAATTTAAAATGATGCATCTAAATTGGTCCATTAATAAATATTGTTTGAAAATAACTCAATGTGAAATAATAGAGCCGATTAACAATTTACCATTATAAGCTGAGTATATCACAAGCTGAAAACTTTTACCTTAATGTGATCTTTAACCATAACAATTAAACAATGAGTGTCTTCTACTCTTTGTAACTTGAAAATTGCACATGCTAATAAATCAAGTAATTTTTTGGGAGCGCCGCAAACTTTTTCCAATTGTACAGAAAGATTTATATATTAGAAATATCTTGATCATTAATTATAGATTGGTAAATACAGGGAAACAAGATACATAGGCATAGGTAATTTTGAATGCATTCTATATATTTTATTTGGCGATCCAGATCTCTACATGTTTCACAATCATAGCGCATTATAAATGGGCTAGTTCTAGAATGGATCAAATTTTATATTACAAAAGAAAGAATAAGAATGAAATTAACGGTTGTGATTCATCTAAACACAATTAATATAAAAAAATATTTTCTGTATCAAAACCACTATATATGATCAAATTAAATGCGGTCTGATTTATGTATTACCGGGGGCGACCATTGAAATACTTTAATTGGTATAAATAAAATGGCGTTATGTCCGAGGCCGAGACTTTCATAAACGAACCACCTCTGACCGGTTGATATCACACACACATTTAATCTAACAGTCCAATCCTACTCTGTGGCAATCAATTTAATTAGTTCTCAAGATCACTTTCATTATTTGATTGAGCTGCTTTTCGTCCTTTGATGATTCATCTCATCTCTTCTATCGTTGCTTTACTTCTGAAGCCTGTGTACTTAGCATGAGTGGTCTAGGAAAAAGGAAAATACGTGCCCAACACATATTACTATGGGTAAGAGTTTTATGCTCTGTTTTAGTTATGAGGTTAAATATGTCTCTAAAATTTTCCATTCTCTAGCGTGGTTAAATTATGAGTTTATAGTAAGAAAGTGATCAGGACACCAAAGTTTTTCTTTGGATGGATATAATGCATATGAAAACGAAGTAGTGGTTATTATCACCTGTTTCTTTTAAGAAACAAAAAGTCTTGATACGCCACCCCAGTATCAGTAGGGTTATAACTACTAAATATCATATTAACCAAAATACCAATTTGACATAGACTAGTGATCTCAGGGGCAGAGGCAGGCAGGAATTTTTTGTATGGGGTCAATACTTTGAGCCTTTATATAATTGTTACTTAATTGTATAATTTTTTAATGTATGGGGGTCAATGGTGTAAAAAAAATTGTAAATTTATGGGGGCCAATATTGAGCGAATTTCGTAATTTTTATCGAAATATAGTAAAATTATGTATAAATTGTGATTTTTAAATAAAAATGGGAGTCAATTGACCCCCATTTTCTTCACTTACATCCACCCCTCACTGATCTCATACCAGCAATTACAAATTTGCATAAAAGACTAACAAAACAAGTGGAACTTCTTTATCAGTTTTATTGTTTTTGGGCCCCCAAAAGGCAGTTCTTCTCGCTTGTCCCAGAAAACACCCTTTCTTGGCGATAAGTCGTTTCATTCAAGCTGTAACAAAAGAGAGAGATATCTAAAAATCACAACTACTTAGCTAGTAACTATGTTGCATTACGCCTAATTTTACTCGGAAAGTAAATTCCTAGGGCTAGCAATATCTGTCCTACACCCATCATCTTCCTCTAATTGTACCAATGCTAATTCTTCCTTTACCTCTAAAACCTGTACTGGTATAGCACTTGTATCAGGTGGTAATACTAAATGTTAGTTTGATTGTAACTTATCTCCCTTAATTTGACACCAATTTCTAGCTAATGATATAATTGAATTGCCTAGACTTCTTACACTTTTACAATTCCCACCTGGAAAATTAACATATTTCTCTCATTCCATATTACCCACAGTACTGCTCCTTTCACTAATTCACATGTTTTTGCATCTTTAAGGGGAATACAAGCATCAATCATCCATAATTCTGAAATTGAAGTACTTTGGAAAGTAAAATTATTATAAATTGAAATCCAGCACCAAAGAGTTTCAGCTATAGATCAAGAAGTGAATAAATGATCTACTGTCTCTATACCAGCACTGAATATGCATATGTTATCACCTTGCCATCCTTTTATTAGTAATTATCTTTGATTAGTATCCTATTTCTCTGATCTAACCAAAGAAATATTTTATTTCTCAATGGCCAAGGGGCATACCAGATAAATTCCATATGGAATTCAAATTATGATGGTAAAAAGGAAAGGTATAAGTTATGATGGATGAATACCGCCTTCCCTAAAACAGATAACTTTCATATGGAAATCCATCCATTTAATTTTGAGTTTCATACTTTCAATTCAGAAAATTAGTATCTTTTTAATTTTTCATATACAGAAAAGCCATTGGTGACATTTATTTCTTCCTTTTTTTCATGATTTCAGTACTGGCAGGGGACAAAAATTCTTCGGAAGTCAGATGGTCTTCCCAAATCAAGAAAGGACAAGAATTCGCCTGTGCTGAAGGTGAGTTATAGAACTGCACAAATATACTATTTTCATTGAAAAATGTACTAATAATTATAGGCCTAAGGTCAGGGTTCTGTACCAGACATATGCTTCATGTTAGGTTTTCTATATTCCAAAGTCAACTTTCTGGTTGGAGGAATGAAAAAAGGTCAAAAATAGAGTGAAAGAAAATGAAAGTTGGATGCACTTTTCTTAATTCTCCATGCTATTTGATACAGATCAATGATGATACCTTTACATCCAAATTCTTCATCATATATGCCAAGAGTATTGAACCCAACCCTGATCTCCTTTGCACCACCAAGTACTGAGGCTTTTACGGGGACTGTGAATCCAATTCTGTCTGTACCAGTTAGAGATACAGACAGCACAATTAAAAGAAAAAAGAGTAAAAAACCCAAATTCAATGAGGAATCGCTGCTGCTACAGACTCGAGAAAGTGTGAGAAACTGAAATCTAATGAGGAATTTTACCATCTGTCTCCTCTGATTGGCTACCAGAAGGATGGATTATCTTCTAACATATCAGCGAGGGAGGCAAATCAGCTGGCACGAAGGACGGTTTTTTACCCTTCTATGCTTTTTACCATATTAAAATCAAAAGTTATATAAAGTATGTGTAGGATGAGAACTTAGTTGGAATAATTGAACAGCAGAGTATATGGTGAAAACCGGATAAAAAGTATCAGGGGATAAATTCAACTGATATATGTGATTTAAGTTTCTAATATCTGTGTTGGAGTTTAGAATTTTCATGGATGTAGGCTTGATATGATTTTCATTTGTAATGATCATTAGTTCCAACTTCCAAATTTTAATATAGTAGAAGTTGATTTTGTTGGTTATTCTGTTTTCTTGTAAGAAAATTTAGCGTCCTCGTACAACTTATCTGTGAACCTCCTTTTATCCATTATAACAGTAAATGTCTGCACAGAACAAGAATTTTGCAAACATTTCTGTGAACTCCCTAGTTCTTCAAATTTATAATTTCATGTTCTGTTTGATGAGCAACGTCTCCCCTTAAATAGAGAATTGGTTTTAGGCGACTGATAACAATTCCCATTGATTTGTCCCCCGCATGATGTCCCCAAAAGTTTGACCGCCTGTGGTTAAGCGCGTCAACCAACAAATTCAAATTTTCATTTAACGCTGCGATAGGACTATTTATATGTCAGAATGTGTTGCTATTTATATAAGTTACATGTTATTCATTCCTACTCTTATGTTTGATAACTTTATATGAAAATTGATTGGAAGAGCAATGGGCACCGTTTTAGAAGAGCCATTCATTTTTTTATAAGTTTGATCATGGAAAATTGGTTTCCAATGTTTAGCTTATATTTTTTAAAAAAGAAAATAGTTATAAATCCGTAACAAAAAATATAAAAGAATACACTAGTGACAGATTATGTATAAAATTTATTGAGAACAATAATGTTATTTCAAAAATTTTAGTTTCAAATTATTTATAATTGTGAGAATAGTTGTTTATACTAATCGAACTAGTTATTTATAATTACTAGTTTATTGCTACTTTTAAATGACTTGTAATATATTATTTTCATATTTATAATTAGTCGATATTCTATTTTAATATATTTATGTAGTTATTAATGTATAGCACAATGACTATTTATAATAACATTTCAGCGTTATTTATAGTATTTATTTTTATCTATTTATAATTACAATTCAAAAGTAAAACAAATGTTAATGAATTAATTTTCTAACGGACCCTTAAAAAGACACTAATCACAAAACTAGTTAAAAAATTATGTTAAAAAAAATATGAATTTCAATTTATGGGATTGAGAGTTTTGTTCCTATATAAACTCCCCTTTTAAAAACTTGGCGACATATCTAAAATGATTCAAATTAATAAATTTCGAATACTCTTTTGTTTGACATTTCCCCTTAACACATTCTTATACTAAAAATATGAGATCCAATCACCCAAATTACAAATTTACTATGGGAGAGGACAAGTGACCCAATCATCCAACAAGGAAAAGCAATCAACAATAAAATAAAGAAAATTAGAAGAGTGATGGAAACATGTACGATCCGTCAGAAAGAATGGTAACCATGAGAGAAAAAAAAAATAAGAAAGAGAGCATACAGATGTTGTAACTTTGAATTTAAATTGGAGTCTGTTATTGATACGAATGGACGTTTTAGCGCTTGAGTTTTATTTTACTAAAAAGGAAATAAATAAATAAATACGAATTAGTAGTCAAAAAAGGAAGGAGGTCGCTGGGGACAAAAAATGGGGATAGAATTGTGGGGATTATGATATTTTCCCTATTTTTTATATTGTGTGCATATAATAGTTATTGATTCCTCCATATTTTTAAAATTTATTTTTTTAGTATACTAATTAGTTCTGCATAAACCTGTTTATTTTATAAAAAATAAAAAATAATTCTGCATAAACTTTTTAATAAGTCAAAGAGATATTCTCAATTTTAATTATCAGATGGATATTCAAATAGTAACAAAGTAAGTTTGTATTTGTAAAACAATCAATCCCATAAAAAGAAAAAAATATTCTCAATACGGAAATAAAGGTATGAGACAACTAATTATTCCATTATCATTTATTTTCATTTTGGCGTGAAATTGAGAGTTTTAACACCATTTTGAACTAATATTACTTTTTAATTTAATTTGAAATTGAATTTTATGTAGTTGAATATACATCAATGCCTTAATTAAATTGCCCCTGCAAGAAAAACTCTTTGGCTTCGTCACGTGATTGGAATGCATTGCATTTGCCTTACTCATATCATATGTGAACTGAAACGTGATTCTATTCATACCTTTAAAATTTTACTGTTCGTGTAAAACTATAAAAGGGCGTGATAGAAACAACTCAGAGCAACATGATTTCTCTCGCTCTTTATTATGCAAAAGCGTGGCTGTATTTCTCGCCGAATATATGGAGTCATGAATTTGCACAAGCGCCAACAATGTCAAACAGTATACTACTCGTGTGGTTACAAAATAGTACACCTTGGTGCCATGTTAGTGCAGTAGATCACTAGGTGCAGAATTAATTTCGTATGAAATGAAATAACACAACTTTTTCTCTGTTTGCATCTCTCTCTCTCTCTCTCTCTCTCTCTCTATCAATGTGTGATGTATCTTTGAGCTTAGAAGAACTATTTGTTTGTGGGACGCATGAAAGGTATCTTCGTTCTATCCTATTTGAAAGGTTGAGAAGTTGCCACACTTGAAATTTCTCCTCTATGATCTATCTCTTTGACTCTCCATCCACAAATCAGTGGTCACGTTTATTTAAATTTTACGCCATGATGTATTGTCAGTGAGTGGTCCAACAGCCGGGCCCATTAATGCCCAAACAAGAACTTCAGCAAATATCTTAAAGAAAAAGTTTAAAAGGCCTAGGTCAGACAAAATAGGAAAAAAGAAAGCATATCCCATGAGAAAGAATAAAATAGTGAATTTACAACACAGCAAACTGTTCTCATATTTATATAAACCAAATTCTACTTCTCGTAAAATATTTTTCTTTTAATTTGCTCGGTTAGACAAAATTTGAGTATCAGCAAGAGAACTGACAACCCAACTATAAATTGGAACCGACTGGTACCGGTACCACAAGGCATCCTGACTGGTACCGGATCAATTACAATTCCCTTAATTGGCATGGGGTACAGCAATCATTAAAGAGCAATTATAGTTTCCATGTCGCTTTCCACCAATGCGAAATATTTTAAATTGAAGTGGTCCATCTAACTAGTCGAATCTTAATCAAGGAAAGAACAGGCTGATAAACAATGATTAATGAAGAGTTTATTTTGTACTGTGGTTAAAGTACATCTATCTAGCTGTATCGTGCAGTTGAGTCTAGTATGATGAGTTTACTTATTCCATGCACATGCTTCCTGATTTTGAAATGTTTAAATTGATTAAAATATTTTGTTTGGTCAGAACTCAGAACTCAGAAGACTCAGAATAAAGCTGAACTCCTTTTATGTTTACTGTATAAATTTATTTTAGTGAAGTCCAACTTGTATTTTTATATATAGTATACATGGGTTTCCACTTCCTGAGAATTCAATTTCATATTCCAAAGTGGTTATTTGTTGAAAATAAGCAATTATTGAGTTACGTCACATCTACAGATCAGCTTGTGGGTTGTGGCCTTGAATTATGATTGAAAGCATACACTTAACAAAACAAAACTGGAAACATGAATGCTATGAAAATGGCTGTAGAATAATAAAATAATGTTATTGTACCAAAAAAACATTTATGTTTGTTACCTCACATTACTATAGCAAGAACTCATACAACAAACGAACATCAACCTTTCAATATAACAAAACAACTAAATCCCAGAACCCCATTATTCAAGAGCTTCCATATAAAAAGCATCACACAGGATAACAGAATACTAATGAAACAAGAACAAAAATTATACTAAAGCTGTATTCTCTCCAATCTAATCCCAAGTACGGAATTCAGTTCAATTCAACACAAGTAAAATCAATTGGACGAACTGCATGGATTTACTCCTTTCCATCAGCAGCACGAAGTGATCCAAGTTGAACTGGCGCTTGGGTCTGGACCACCTTCGACGAACCGTAAACTGACAAGTCGATTCCCGTAGACTTCTCCTTCTCCAGCTGCTCCTTGATCCAGAAGTAAGTGAATCTCAATCCATCCTGCAAAAATTATATTTATATATAACTCAGTAAAAGAGCAAAACAGAGTTTGTAAAATTTAAATATGCACTAGGATATCATGACACACTGCGAGATGTCTAAAAAATATGGAGATGTAATTTAAGGTTGCAGACTGAGAAGCTTGCCAGTAGTAAGCTCTAAATGCTTGTGTTATCGTTTTTAAAAATAATTAGTATAATGATAAAAAGTCCTCACAATAAGAAAACTAAGAAAACAAACAAACAAAATAATATAAAACGGATGTGAAAATGACCAAAATTTACCTTGAGCTTCATGGTGGGTGCCCAACCAAGCTTCTCCTTGATGAGGGTATTATCGGAATTACGCCCACGGACTCCCTCAGGGCCAGGAATGTGGTGGATCGGGAGGTTCTTGTTTTCGAAGCTAAGTACAATGCCAGCCATCTCATTCATGCTCACCATTTCATCACTTCCAATGTTAACCGGCTCACAGAAATCAGACTTGGTCAACCTAATCACAGAATAGATGAAAAGAAAAGTTGAGCAAAGTTACATGAGAAGGAATTCTCTTTTTGGTTGCTAAAAATTGAACTCGAGCTGAAATTAATTACAAATACAGACTTTGCGAGAGAAATGCTAAATGTAAAATTACATGAGCAAAAAAATTATGTGAAAAAATGTTATTACCTCAAAACACCCTCAACGCACTCATCAATGAAAGTGAAGGAACGGGTCTGAAGACCATCTCCCCACATTTCAAATTTGTCGGTTGAAGTAAGGGTCTTCCGGCAAAATGCAGCTGGAGCCTTCTCCCTTCCACCTATAATCCATATCAAAATTACAATGTTTATTATAAAAAGAAACTTGTGATGCCAACTATGTAATCATTCCAATTAGTTAGGTAATAATGAATTTACCTTTCCATGTGCCGAATGGGCCGTAAATGTTATGGAAACGGCCAATACGGCATTCAATGCCAAAATCCTTATTGTAGTGCTTGCACAACTCCTCAGTTGCCAGTTTCTCCAAACCATATGCATCTTGAGGCTACATATGCAACAAATAGGTTAGCCATATATGCTGAATTAAAATGTATTAAGTTGGTGTGAATTGTTCCATCTTTTTTTTTAAAAAAAAAAGCAAGAAGAGAACACTGAGGCATGGAAATAATAGGCACCTCAGCAGGCCAGGCATCTGATTCCTTCAAGCTGACATTAGTCTCCAATTGCTTAAACTCAGGGTAGATGCATGCACTTGAGGCATAAAAAAACCTGCAAGAGATGTCATTAAAAAAATTAATCTGACCTATGTCTTATACTCAATTAATGTCAATGATAAACTAAAGAGTGAAATGGAAAAACTTCACCTTGAACAAACAGCTTTCTAAAATGCCTCGAGTACTTTCTAACAAAAATTGTAAGGATTAATGAAAACCAATTCCTTTATCTCATTAATACCCCATTGAGCTTGTTGGCGCTGATAATATTATTGTACATAATTACAGTAATTAGAGTTGATAACTCTATACCCCCTAATAGAATTCAAAAGGGAATACTTTACCAACTGAGTTACCCAAAATACCCTTCTGGCTTGCGAATTCATAGGAGGGGCATTGCAGTAATTTTCAACAAATTCTATGGTTTAATGGATATGCTAAATTCCAAGTTAGAACTGCCTATTCCTCTCGCCACAAGAACTACAGAGAAAATCATGCTTTCTTAAATGCCCAAAATGCAATTATTCCTATCCAATCAAAAAATCATCCCAGGATGCCATAACCTAAATATTCTTTATAAAAAATGAAATGTATGACAGTGAATTTATTATCATGAATACAAACCTCTTAACACCGTTAATCCTGGCCGCCTCAAGCATGTTGAAGCTAATCATGGTGTTGTTATACATAATGACAGAGTGATTGGACTGGATAAAACCCATGCCACCCATGTCAGCCGCCATATTGAACACGTGGTCGACTCCAGTGGTGACCTTCAAGCAGTTGTCCATGACACGCAAATCGACCAAGTGGAATTCATGGCAGAACATGTCCTCAGTCATGTGCTCGTTCTTCTTCCAGTCGGAGGCAATGATATAGTGGCCCTCTGACTTCAATCTTCTGGCAATGTGGGACCCGATGAAGCCACCGGCACCAGTGATAGAGATGCGGAGCTTCTCTGTCGGCCAGTAAGGCTCCCTTTCCAGCTCAGCATAGGTGTACTCACCATAGATTGAATCATTTCCTGTGCTTCCCATTTTCTGCATTGATTAAGAGAGAAATTAGGAAAAATAAACAGACGGCTCAAGTAGATGCGTGAAGAGAAGCGCAGAGAGGTGCTTTACTATAATCCGAGCAAAATTCCAATAATTATGTAATTGTAAAGGATACAAAAATCAGAATATTCTACAACCAGCAATACTTCTAATAATTTTCGTATATAATTTCAACAGAAACGATCTGAGCACAGGGAAAGGCAGAAAGGGCGGATAATAAACGAGGTTTAAGCAAAGAAGGAGAGGAAATTCACCAAAAATATCACAACAAATAAATGCTGTATATATTGAGAGAAATACAGAACAGAACCCAAATATTTCTACCATTATCAGTACCCTAATTCAGAATAAAATACCAACTACACTGAATAAGAAAAAGGTCGCGCCTTTTTGCTTCCATCGGAGAAATAACAATAACCCAGAACCAAAAATTATGGTTAAGACAAGAACAATAACTGAGATTAAAGATTGCAAATAATTTGGGAGAATTTACGAGATGAATCTTGATACCTTGTAGAACTTGATACTGAGTCAAAGAATCGTTAGGGGATAGGAAGTCAAGAAAGAGGGCCTGATGGGTGCGGGAGAAAGAGGCTCCTCACCTTCTTTATATAGAGTAGGTGAGAGAAAGTTCAATGGCTCTATTTATTTATTTTATTTTTTAATTTATGGCTGGAAATACGATGGGTTCCTCAAATACAAAGGTAAATAAAAAGAAAATTTGAAACTCTCTAAGTTCCTCATTTTTCTTTTGAGAGAAGTTCCTCCATAATGTTATTTGTTAGAAGTGCTGAAAATGTATAAAGGATAAAGCAGATGATGAAAAAAGTTGAGACATCTAATATGTTTATTATTCTTTGTTTTATCGATTCAATTATCTTCTTTCTTTTAAAAAAAATGTAAAGTCTTAGATGAAATTTGTTGAGAGCACTAATCATCAATTTAGGTAATTGAAAGAACGATGTATTATTTGATTGTTACCATAAAAGATTTGGATAATTTTCATTTTTTTATATTATAGGTCGATATTAACTCTTACAGGTAATTACCATTGTTTATATTTATCCTGAAATTCAGTTTCCGAACCACTGAGTAATTACCATTTCAAAAAATATATAATAAGTTAATTATATTAGTGGTAACAAGGATAATTTTTCTTTTTCTAACATCAAGTTGTTTTTTTTCTTGCAGATTTGATGATTTTTTACTAATCGAAACGTGTTTCTTTTTTTTTGTTGATATGGACATAATTTTTTGCTGAAGTAAAAGTGACGTCATTTTAAAATATATACTTGATGGAAAGTATATTAGAATGACCTTATTAAACAAAATCAAAATATGAAATGATTTCTGCGGGATACCTTAAAACTCGATGGTCAATTTCTTATAAAACTATTTTTTGCGGGTTTGGTTGATATAATAAAAAAATAAAATAAAACCACGACATAAAGGTACTCTCAACAGAATTGCCCATTAATGAAATTTAAAACAAAATTTAATTAGACGATAACTTGTATAAAGAGTCATCATGCATGGATTTATAAGGACTAAGGAGACTTTAAATGTGTCAAAAATTTAGCCCTCATATTACTTTCAAGCATGTAAATAATGCCATTTCTATTTAATTTTGTAGGAATTATTAACTCAGAAATGAGTTCCAAAATTTCTCTCCTTCTGACACGCTAGATTTATTATGTCAATTAAAGAGAATTCTAAATATAGTTTTTCTTGTAGACTTGATAACAAGTCAATAATGATATAGATACTGCCTGATATTCTCTTTTGGAAGTAAGTAGATAAATGATTATTTTAATATTTTTAAATAAAGAAAAGTATCCCATAAAAATAATATTAATTTTGCATGACATTTTTTAGTAGGATGATTTTTTAGAAAGCAACTCAAGTTTTAACTCACGAGCTTAGATCTCGCGTGAAATTTTATTTTAATGTTTGAAATTTAATTTTTTTTTAACAACAAGCATTTAAATTTTCTTTTTAATATATATACGTGAGAATTGTGGTGGAACGTTCCTCGAATCCTCGAAAAATCACCAACAATGTAATTTAACATATATAGCTTGCTGCGTTGCTGGTTTTCGGCCGTATTTAATGGCATTGACCTAAAATTATAGTTGTAGTTCCCTATGCAGGCTCACAATTAGTTATTCAATAAAGGTCAAGATGGTAAAAATCAGATTAATTCGATAAATATGTGCGATCCATCGGATCTGAATTTAATCTAATATGATTTTTTTTAAAATAGTCAAATTGATCTAAATATGATTTAATTCGACTCTACTTGAGATCAAATGATCAACGGTTCAATTAAAATCGATTTAAACTCTGAAAAAAATTAATAAATAAATTGATCTGACTCGATCCAATGCTGATCCAACCCGCCCCCTGATTGGCACCAGAAACAAATAAAATAATAGAAGTCAGTCCTTTTCAACTTAAATACCAATGAGAAAATCATATGCAATTTCTCGTTTTTTCCAGTCAATATAATAATTTTCTTCAGTAGTTATCCAACCATTATTTTACGATGTATTTAACAAATATTTATAATGAAGAAGTATTAGAAAGAGTAAAATTAAGTTATCAAACTAAATTGATCATTTGATGTACAGTAATTGCGTTTTCATATACTTATTTTTGTAGCCCCGTTCTTTCATTTTCTTAGGCTCCCAAGTCCCAACCGGAAGCACATCTTCATTTAGCCGTTTTGTTGACTCATTGCATCTATGGCCGCGATGTACGTTGCCATAGGAGACCTCAGTTCATAATTTTGACCGCCGCACAGTCGCACTCAAATCTCTCCTAGTCCTAAGTTCTAAGCTTATTTTCGGTGGGTCCCGCTGGCAGTCTCACGACATTGTCGGTTCCACGACTCAAGCGTGGAGCTCGGATTCCCAGATCCAATATTTTGGGATCGAATTACTGCGCCATGAGCGCGCCTCTTTCTAACTATAACACTTGCACCGTCCGGGGCGGATTTAGGAGGACCGAATCAGCACCGTCCGGGGCGGATTTAAGAGGACCGAGATTTCGGTCCTCCAATTCTACTGGGAATTTAAATTTATTATATATTTTTATTCTGTATAGTATATTGACTCTTTTTAATTTATTAATTTTAATACTTTAGTGATGTATATCCGTATCTCGGCCACTCTATATAAAAATTCTGGCTCTGCCCCTGTACACCGCTATGGTCTTCTTTGACATGGAATGATGGAGATTACTAATTCTAAGGGGCGATTTGGTACACCCATTTTTTCGAATGAGGTGGAAGAGTGATCTTCCAAAGAATTTTTCTTTCATTTTATTCTAATTTTTAGAGATAGTATTTGATACCATAATATTAGAAGAAGAGAGTATTAATATTTTAATTTAATATAATTTAAATATCAGTACCTTTTCCATTAAATGATAACAATAATGGTACAATTAAATTCAATAATAATTTATTATTAGTATAATAATAATTAATTTAATTATTACAATATTACTATTATAAAATTCTAAATATTTTTTGCAATTATCATGGTAATTAAATTAATGTAATGATAATAATGAATTATAATTACTATTGTTATTATTGTTGTTGTTGTCATTGTTTTTGCTAAAAATATATATAAGTATTATAAAAATAAAATATTTTACTATTATTATGACAGTACCAAATTAATTATAAGTATAATTATCATTACTATAACGATACAAATCTGATTGTCTATAATATAATATTAAATAATTATTATAATGACAATTATATATAATATTAAATAATTATTATTACTAACTTTATTATAATTATAATTAATTTTATTATCATTATGGTTATCATTAAATAATATAATTATCATTAAAAATAATTAAACAATGAGAAAAAATAAATGACATTTTTATAATATAAAGTAGAAGAAAGTTGATTAAATGGTGGAAGATTTCTTCTTTCACCTCTTAGGTGGAAGAAAAATATTCCAATTTTGTTGCTTTTCTTTCATTTTCTTCTACTAATGTTTGGCAATTTTCTTCTGAAAAATATACCTTTTTCACTTTATTCCGAAAGAAAATGATAGTACCAAGCATCCCTCATAAAAATGTTATTCTCACCTCTCAGATACAACATTAATCATTCAATCTATTCCGCTGTCAAATGAGACATATATTTTTAAAGTAGAATATTTGAAAGCTGATCCTTATATATTTCTAAACACATATTCATTCTTTAAAATGATGTGCATGCGAATTTGTACTTCGTTTCAATTAGAAACATTTTCTCCCCGAAACATGATAATAGACATAATAAGATTATTATTTTTAAATCATCAAGATTGATTTCAAACAACAGATTCAAATTGTACTTTTTGATATTTCGACGAACCAAAATTGTTATTTTAAACCATGAAAATTTTATTAAATATTAATAACGATTAAAGTAGTGATCATAAATCTTAATTTCAATTATGAATAACGTAACGCAATAATTAATAAAACTTAAATATAATAATCTAATTTAATTATTTTATTTTATGAATTATAAATAAATAAATGAAAATAAAGTTTATTTACGAATTTATCTAAGGATCAAAAGAATAATCGCTTAAAATAAATTAAAATAAATCAAAGAATTTAATTTGTCAAATAAATGTAATCGGAACATTAATAATGGTTTCTGGATTTAACCCTATTTGGATTTAACAAATGAATATAAATGATTTACAATAACAAAATATTGAAATTTCCTAAATTTAATAACCGATAATGAGTAGAAATCTGATTTCCACACCAAAGATCATAAAATCCCATCCACAAAGAATCCTATTACCCACTACATCTCTCTCTCCTCTCCCTCTATCTCTTCATTAAATCCCGCATTTAATACTCACCCTCTCTCTGTCCCTCTCTTTACCCCTTTCTCTCTCTTTCCCCGCCGCTCAGCTCTTCTCTCCCACTTTTTTTCTCTCTCTCCCTGTCCCCTCGCATTCATTCCCCCGTCCTCTCTTGTTCTCTCTGCGGCGCCACTCTCCCCCATTCTTCACTCCCTTGACGAGGGTTTCCCCTCCGCCCTGTCATCTCTCACCTGCTCCCCTCTGTCACCGCTGACCCTAGTCCCTCACCTGTCCCTATCGCTCTTGCGACTCTGCACCCCTGCAAACCCTATCAACTCTCTGGCGAAATCGCCCTCTGTGGCCACCCTACCTTCTCTCTTGTCGCCTATGTGACCGTTGTCCCGCCCCTCCCCTTCTATATAAGCAAGGCGTGCGCCCTCCTACCCTCTCTTTTTGGCTCTCATGCGTTGAGAATAGATTTATAGACTAATAAGAAAAATGGTAAGCTACTCTCTCGGTTGCAACCGAAATACAAGGAGGGGGAGGAGGGTGGTGGTCGTGCTTACTCGAGTGAGATTTATCTCTTGGTTCCCTTACTTGCTGATTTGGGCCCCTCTGTCATGCTGGTAAATCCTAACTCACCTTTGGCCCTTGTGTGTTGTATGTCGTTGTGATGATTGTGCCTCTGTGTTTGGTTTGTTTTCCGAATGGCTTGAATTTGTTTTGCTTTTCCCCCCTTACGTTGCACTTTCTGTACCTGGCTGCTTGCTTCTAATTACTGATATAAAACCCTAGAATTTGGAGGATGTGGGTCCTCTGTTCTGACTTGCGCATATGGGGCCCTTGGTACACTGGTACCAGTTGGTACCAGTGAGGTGAGGCTGCCCCTCGCCATTTCTGGTTGTGTTGCTCATGAATGTTCTGTTCTGGTACGGTTTGGTAAGGGCTCTGTCATGCTGTTTTGTCTGGTTTCTTGTTGGTTACTGATTTCTGGGTTGAATTTAAGTTTGTGCTTGTTGCCTGCTTGTTGTGATGCCTTGTTGAGTCTAGTACAATGGTGGGTAGGTTGCTATGTGCTGAACTGTGCTGATTTGCCCCTTGTTGTGTGACCCGTGATTTCTGGTTCTGTGCTACCCCTGGGTACCTGTGCCACTAAATTTTTTGTAATATGATTTCTTATTGGTTGTACCAGTATTGGTACAACCCTGTGTCTGGTGCTGTCCCTGCTGCTTGTGTTGTGGTTTGTTGCCTGTTGTCTCGTCAGATAGTATTGGGCAGTTGTGGTGATACTTTGTTTGTCTGTTCCTTCTGGTACTTACTGCTGGGCTATGATTAATTAGGCCAAGGAAATTATAATAGGGAATTTAGATTAGTTATTAGGCACAAAATTTGTTAATACGAACTCAAGAATAAATGAATAGTTATTGGGCCAGTAAATGAATTTAATTAAAAAAAAACCTAATTAGGATTAGTGAAATGTATTAAGGCCCAATAGCTTAAAAGTCCTAAGATAATAAGGTAATTAAATTAAAATATGACTAATTAATTGGAAGCTGCCCCGAAAAGTTCGGCGGTATCCATGAATTAAAACGTAAACTTAAATAATCGGGAAATGATTAAATTCCCTGACTGCCCCCGAATACGGGATATTAGTGCATATGCACAAATGATTTGGTAGTCAGCGTATGATCCCGAACATTAAAACACCAATACATTTATAGCATAATTTTCTTTAATCTTATTTTTATTTTATTTTTCGTTTATTTTATTTCATTTATCTCTTTTCTTTCATTTTATTTTATTTTCAAAACTATTTTCTATAACTTATAAAATCTAATAATAATACTTATATATGTAATAAAGTAAAATATATAATTTAAAAACATAATAAATATAATAATTAGGATATAATTATTATATATTAGAATATATATTAATCGATTTCTCTATTTTTATATAATAAATAAGAGAATATCAGAATATAATATTATATATATTATATATTATATATTAATTAATTTCTCATTTTAAATTAATTGATTTAGTAATTAAATCCATAAACTCGAAACTAAAATAAAGAATCAACGTATAAAAGTGATCAAGAACGATAAACACAATTTAACGGATCAATATGCGAACAACTAAAATTTCCGACACCGCATGTATGCAGTAGAAATGCTGTCGAAATTTTAAGAAAAAGACGACGAAACCCGAACGAACGTTTAATTAAATTATCAATCTAATTTAATGGTTAATTATGAAATAAATAAAGTTGAAACTAATAAACATCTAATTTTAATTAAAATAGGTGATATTATCGACTCGGATCCACTCGCGGAGTACGAGGTCACACCTGACCCGACGTACGCGGACGCCGACCCCGAGGCCGGCGGTTTGCCTCCGGAGTAGAGCGACTCCGCGATCCTCGCCAGCACTCTCAGGTACGGTTTCCTGGGATTTAATCTTCTTTCTTTAGAAATAGGAACCCAACCCGAAAATAAAATTATTTTTAAAATAAATCTGATCTGTGGTGTTTTTCTGACCAAAATTGATTAGAGACCCAATTTGACATGTCATATGCATCCGATAAATTGACCAGCATATTCGAGACATACCCGCATTCGCATGCCATATCATGTCATATTGCATGTAGACAGATAGGAGTAGGATTCGGGAAATAGTCCCGAGATAGGATTAGATAGAATTAAATAATTCAAGTTGTAGATTATAATTATTAGGAAAATATTATTACTATCACTAATTATTATTTAAATCAGGTAGTTAATCATGCATTAAATGCATGGGAGTACTGAGAGGCGGGCCGGGTAATTCTCAGTCTGAGGTTGCCTTGCATAACCAGACCATTGTGGTTACGTACGGTGACCCATAGGCCTGTGGGACCCATCCGATCTGTATATGTACTGCGTATCTTTGTCTGTCGGATTATCTACCGATCCCGTCATTTGGCGGGTTCGGCTGTGTCATAGTGTTTTCTTTTGATCAATACTATATTTTTATTATTCCTAATATGATTTAATTTTAAATCTAAATTTGAGCGATTAGGATACCATGTCCTTCAGTGTTTAGTGTGGGCGGCCATATTCGAGACTGGAATCTATTTCGTGATATTATATTATTATATTTATCCGGCTTATTTAGGATCCTGGTATTGTCCGAAGGGCTTTCTCCTTTGGCCCCTAGTTGGTACAAAGAAAGTCGGGATAAAGTCCGCTGGCCTTAGTGGGTACAATGTAGGCTCCCATTTGTTTATATTTCATTTTGATACCTTTACGGGATGCGGTCCTCTGACCCTTGGTTGGTACAGTGTAGGCTCCCATTTGTTTTTGATTTGTTAATTCACAGGTAGTTATCTCATTTTTACGATATGGCAACTGAAAACATTCTATATCCATTTGCTTCTATTTTGTAAGGTAAATTATCAGATTCAGCAGACCAGAGTACGTGCTTTATAGTTGTTCACTCTCCTAGGGCGTTATCGCCCCAAGAGCCCAAATTGTCGTTTGTGCGGCGTTGTCGCTGCACAAACATAAAGTCCTAAGTTAGTAAGTTGGCACTGGTTGTGCCCGCTTAGGCAAGGCCCGAGTTAGTAAGTTGGGCCCTGGTTGTGCCCGCTCGGGATGGATCTGGCATATTTACAAATCTAGATATTTATTACGGGTGTTTGACTCTCGTACCTTATATTTTATATTATATTATTATTTTCACAGAATTTCTATTTCGGGTTTCTTTACCATTTCATGTCATAATATGTAGGTCAAATGTGCATGATAATATTATTATATTTAACCATCAATATTATATTGCATTTCAAACATCAGTATCGGTTTTTAGGTCCAGTCTAAGAAAGAAGATCAAATCTTAAGGCTGGATCTAAATCTGTACTGAGTAATTTTCAAAATTACCCACGTTTCCACGGTGGTTGTGGGATCCAAGTATTTCAGGTTCGGGATTCTCTTGGAGTGAGTGCTAGAGACAGTCATGCGTGATGACAGAGATGTTTCGCTACATTTACATGTGAGCCGGGTAGTTAGATAGAGATCTTTGCCCATATGTTATCTAGTATATTTTTTAAATTGTTTCTTCAAAAAAAATATTTTATTTAAACTAACGAAATAAAAGAAAAAAAAATGTGAAAGATAATTTATTTTGAAAAGTTCAGAAATTAGATTAGATTTTATATTAAAAGTTCAAGAATTTATTTAATGTAGTTTAAAGTTCAAGGACCTTTTTATTAATTATTTTGAAGAAGAAGTTCAAAGGTCGATTTGGTGTTTTTTTAGAAAAAATCACGGACTAACTCATTATAATTAAAATATTAAGGACTAATTTGATTTTTATAAAAAGTCAGGGACCAAAAGTGAGTTGTCTCTATTTTTTTCGTTGCACGTTTGAAATTATATCGAAGAATCTCTTATATCTATTCATTTAATTAAAAAGTTGTGTTTAACCATCATCATCTTCAAAAAAATTGCCAGCAACACAATGCTCTAAAATAAATAAATCAAGCACAACTATTATTATGTTTTAAATCATTCAGGAAAGACTTTTATGGCAGGAGTGGAGCTTCATGGAGGCGGAGGACAAATGCAATCCTTCAAAATTTTAAATGTATGAACTTGATAAATGATTATAATATCTTATTGAATAATCATATTAATTAGTCTTTCAATATTTATGTGTTATTCTTTTATTAACACATGCTTCGTCACTATTTAAGGCACTATATATATTCAAAGATCTAGAAATATTGAAGCATCCTTAAGAATACTCTATACACCTTTCAGTTCTCATAACCCAAACAACAATTCCCATAAAAAATATAGAGGTCTAATAAATTTAATTATTTTGATGAAGCCGAGTAAAAGATAATGGTGGTGGGATTTTTATAATGAAAATGTTAGCACTCAATTACTTGCTAATTCTCTGATTCTTTCTAACTTGTAATGAAACAAAACGTGTAATGAATAAAGCAGCATTATTTGCTAATTCTCTGATTCTTTCTAACTTGTCACATCATGAAATTTTAAAAACCACTTTGCACAGAATGACAATTTGCATTAGGACCAGATTAGCTGAATTCTAAATTCTCAAGGTCAAGGTCTGACCGCGCCTTGTGTGAGACAGTGAGGTGTGCCAGTCAGCAGTGTGCCAGCCAATATAAATTTGTTTTCTTTTTGTTAGTTCAGAGGTACTAAACTACATATTATATTTTAATATTCAATTCAATAAACCTTTATTCTTCAGCTCTTATTGTAGCATCTTTTCCAAATGATAATTTGACAGCCTAATAAGTGATCTAGAGCCGCCCTTTATTTTATTTTAAAAAAAGGCTGCTTCTTCAGAAGGCCCACCACCTAATAATCAAATCTGATATTTATTCATAAGCAGCAAATTTCTGTAAATATATGAATTGGACCAATAATTATTCAATAAATATTACTCTAAATTTAATATTTAAATTAATAAATAGTTTTTTTATAGTCTACATTTTACGTATTTTAAAATATATGACTTTAAAATAAATATATATTTTTGAATAATGATTGATCTAGACAGTGAGGCAGTAGATTCGATTCCCCTGTATTAATGCTGCTCGTATGTGTACGGCGTGAAACATGCCCATCCTTTAGACGGACCCGGATCCATCACTTCCGGGTCTAAGCTAGCAAAGCGTGGTCCGTTCGATCACTTCGAGATTCGTGCTAATACTTTAAGATTCGAGTTAGCACGAATCTCGAAGTGATCGAACGACCACGTCTTGCTACGCACTGCGTGCCGCGTAAATGATCCGGTTCCTCCTTTAGAAAAATAGTTTTCGAGCCATCAACTTACTCATCTAAGCTAGATATCATAAAATAGCTATATTCTTAACTCGATATATATCATATTCGAACTAATATACTTATATATATATATATAAATTATATATATATATATATATATTGAAAAATGAGCCCAGCGCCCCAGCCAACCCTAACCCTAAATTTATTTCATGATTTACGAATCCGCCGCTCTCTCTCTCTTTAGCTCTAAATTAATTACACTAGATAATGCATCCAATAATAATAAGGCATCATTAATTTTGAAGTCTAATTTGCAAGAGAGGGGTAAATTACATTTTGAGGGGTTATTTTTTCATGTGAGGTGTTGTGCTCAAATCTTAAATTTGGTGGTGCAAGATGGTCTTAATAAAATTGAGTCATGCATTTGAAAAATTAGGGAAGCTGTTAAGTACCTCAGAAAGTCCACGGCTCGTCTGTTAAAATTTGGTGAAATAGCAATGCATTTAGGTGTCCAAACAAATCGGTCATTGTGCACCGATGTGAAAACTAGATGGAACTCGACTCATTGCATGCTTGAATCAGCTATTCACAATAAATTTGCCTTTAGTAAATATGCATTGAGGGACTCTAGCTTTGAATGGCAGCCCACGGAGGGGGAGTGAGCAAGAGCCTTAAAAGTATGTAAGTTATTTGAGGTTTTCGTGGATGCTACCAATTTTTCTCGGGAACGATGTGCCCAACAACAATTTTATTTCTTGTGGAAGTTTATAAGGTCAAAAAAGTGATAAGTGAGGCTTATTTCTCAGATGATGTTTTCTTGAAAACTATGAGTATACCTATGTGAGAGAAGTTTGAGAAATATTGGGGTGAAATAGGATTCTTATGTCGATTGCTTTCATACTAGATCTTAGATTTAAATTGATGTCGGTGGATTTTACTTTTAAAAGACTATACCCAGCTGAAGAAGTAGGTAGTCGAATTGAAGAAGTGAGCAAAACTTTGCAAAATCTTTATGAGAAGTATTCAAAAGATCATAGGGCTAAGGCTAGCAAGGCTGCTGATAGGTAGTACAATAGCTGCTACCCCGTTGTCATACAAGGAAAAATGATGATTTTTATGCATTTCTTAAATCTATAGATGTTGAAAATCCATCAAAATCATATTTGGAAATGTATTTAGGAGAACCGAGGTTTGTGGTAGAAGATGAGGAGAGTTTTTTTGATGTTTTAAAATGGTGGAGTCAAAATTATAGTAAGTTTCCTATTTTAAGTAAGTTGACACGTGATGTGCTTTGCATCCCAATAACGACCGTAGCTTGTGAATCAACCTTTAGTGCCGGAGGTCGGGTATTGATTGATTATCCTCACTTAAAAAAGATATGGTGGAGATTCTAGTTTGTGGTGGCGATTGGATAAAAGCTACTTCAAAAACCACAATACAAACACTAGAGGTGAAAGAACTTACTCATTTTTTATTATTTATAGTCTAAAATCTAAATGTCGATATTAATAGTTTTTTTTAGCAATCTGCAAAAGAGGAGGAGGACTTGGACATTCAAATTTCAATGAGTAAATTATCTGTCAATTGACCTTTTGTTGTCTTTTTGGACATTAAAGGTAAATTATCTTTATTTTATTGGTTAAAATTCTGATGTTGTTTTGGGTATTATCTAGAAATGTATGAATGCATTTATAAATAACTAGTTTTGTTCTGTTCAGTCAAATACTGAGCATTATTTAGTTCTGTTCTGTCAAATACTGAGCATTGTTCTGTTGATTTGTTCTGTCAAATTTTAGTAGTAACTAACTAGTTCTGAAATTTTGGTATTGTTCTGGGTGTAGTGATGTTGTTCTGGTGTTGTTCTGGTGTTGTTCTAGTGTTGTTCTGGATCTTCTTATGTTGTTGTTGTTCTAGTGTTGTTGTATTATGAATTTATGGTTTTTAAACTTTACGGTTTCTGATTTGCTATGTTATGTATTTGTTGTGCGTGTGTTAATTGTTATGCTAGTGCAGAATGTTATGTATTTGTTATGCGTGTTTTGAACTTCACAGTTTTATTTGTTGTGTTATGTATTTATTGTGTTGTGTATTTATGTATTTGTTATGTTATGTATTTGGTGTTGCTAGTACAGAATGTTATTGTTATGTATTTGTTATGAATTTATGCTTGTAGGTTTTGCTATTTTTTTCTCTTTAATTATTGGTTATGTTATGTATTTGTTATTTTATAGATTATTTTGTCAATACTATTTGTTTGTAATTTTCTGTATTTATCTGTTGTATTTTCTTAATTGCTTTGTTGCTATTCAGTTCCAAAAAAAAGTCCCATTTGCCGGCTGTTCAAACGAAAGTGAGGAGGTAAGTGAGAAAACGAGCTAAATTATCGAGTTGCGAGCTGGTTCAAGCTGAGTTCGAACTAGAAATTCAGCTCGGAAGTACCTTGTGTAACTCGCTTGATCCAGCTCGTATAGCGAGTGAGCTGAGTTTGAGTTGATGTCAACTCGCTCGAATTCGGCTCAGTTGCAGCTCTAGTCTAGGCATGGTTATGCGGATCTTGTTAGTTCTTTTTTAATATCACACTGTATATTAAGTCAAGTCACATGAAGATGATCGTTTTATCTGTTTATCCCACCAATTTTGACTTAGGCATGGAAGTTGCATGGAATCTTTAAATAATAGTTTAATTCATTATTTTAATTTTATGTGTACTTATAAGAGTTAGGTGAAAAATAAGAGTATTGCATAGAGAGAAACAAAAAAAATTATTAACAGTTTTTTTTTTTTTTTTAGTTAATGGGAGTCATGCCAACTAAATTTAAAGAGCATACTTGTAATAATTTTTTCATTCATGTGGGTTTCAAATTTGTAACTTTTCCTTTATTTCTTCTCTTTTTGAAATGGTTGACAGCGGCTGTCAGTGGCCAAACCAGTAACTACTTGTCACAAATTTCATACAATTTATTTTATTACCGTTTGATAGTCCATCAAATACCATCAAATTATAATTGTTGTAAATTATATAAAATTTTGATAGTCCTTGACAGAGTATCAAACGATAATGAAATTGTATGAAATTTGAATCACCATCAATCTATAAGTAGAAAAATATATTCATAAGATTTTTTTTTCTATTTTTTAATTTTTTGTATTTATTTAAAAATCCATTGTCAAGATTGTCAAAATAACCTATTGTCAAATGATCCCCATCCTTATTTTTATCGCTAGAGAAAAATACTGATTTTGAAATTAATATAGAGAGTTGAATAGCACAAAAAAATTAATTAATTAATAAGTTAATTAACCTTGCATATGACATATCCGAAGAAAAATTCTCTTACCTTGAATTTATTAGTTATGAAATTATGTACAAAAACTTTGAGAAAAAAGATGTACAGAGCTCAAAGATTAAATTAGCAAGTCAGAGGGCCTTCTGTTTCATGATATTTCTTTGTATTCCCCCCTTAATTCAAGTATGAAACTTTTCTTGATCTGAAATATTAACAGCACGTGCCATGAAAAGAAGTGATTCTCCGTAGATCAGATATATTGGATCAAAAGAATGTTCATCGATACATATATATTAAGTATTTCAATTGAGCATGATATAATGGATACAGATGATAAATAATGGTACTTTACAGTGAGAATTGTATTAATTAATGTATTAGGTTCCTAATATATATATATATATATATATATATATATATATATATATATATGTTAACATGAAGTGAAAACTTTTCTAAAAATTATAAGTCAAACTATTTCAAAATACCCTCTACATGCCTATGATAAATTTCTCATAGTTTAAAATGAACCACTAGAAATGTGAAGGCCACTCTGTCACACATATTTGATATTCCTTTGGCTCATTATTTTTTATAACAAGGAGGAATGATAGTATAACACGACATTGTAACTCATTTGTAACAAATGGACACGGAATAAATTATTAGCTCTTTGACCCATTACGATATTATTGACACACACAAATACAAATAAATATTTCTTCTCAATATTTGACAAAATTTATTTAATCGAGCCTAGCTATGAATCACGCAAGAATTTTTATTTTACAAATTTAGTTACTTTAACTCATTGATAGTGCGTACAAATATTTTGAAGAAACAAATAATTTAACCTAGCCAACGAGCAAAACTACATCTTAAAAATACCTATATATCTTAAAAATACCTAGCATGAAATCCAAAACAGACCATTTCCGTTTAATTTCTCTCCCTGTATTTTTCTCAAAACAGAAGTTGACATGTTACTAAAAATTAAGTTTGCTAAAATATGTGTCCAAAAAATATATATGTGAGGAAGAAGATTCTTTTTTTTTTTTGGTTTGAAAAAGTGAACTAATAGCTCATCAATTTCAATCAGGAATTTTCAAATAGTTTTATGGGACGTCTTTTAATTAATAATGTATATATGCCTCTATCGTTTTCTCCGAAAAAAAAATCGTTTGATCCAAGGTCCCGCTTTTAATGGATCCGGTCAAATGCACTGCCATTTTATTTATTTTTCCTATTTATTCCTAGTTAACTTCCACTGGTGCAAAAAGATTGAACTTTGTAAAAAAAAAGAATGAACCGTCAGGCTGTGATAATTGATAAATCAGTATGCGTTGACTCATGCGAGGTAGAATTAGAGGTGTCAAACGTGTGAAACGGGAACAAAACAGGGTTGTTGTGTTTCACATTTCGTTTGTCTCACGTAAAAATTTTTGTTTCATGTTTCATTCGAGCGAAACGTAGCGAAATATTTCATTTTTGTGAAAATTACATTATAACGTAAGAAATTTTGTTTGCATTCCACGTTTCGCTATTCCAATGTAACAAAAAAATCGTTTTGTTTCACGTTTCGTCCGAACAAAACGTGATGTGAAATGTTGAAACTTTGAGTAGGTAAATTACGTATAAGATCTCTTTATTCGGAGATGGTAAACTTTTACTTTGAATGAGGCCACGTGCCATAGATTGTATAGTCATTAATATAAAAGAAAAGATGCCACTTATTTATATATTTATTATTATTATTTGGTCTTTTGAGAAAGAAAGGTAAGGATCCAGCCCCAAAAGGCATTTGCTCTCATCAGCATCGAAAATATTATTAAGACCTCTTTTCCATATTACAAGTTATTAAATACGTTTGAAACGATTTTCAGGACGGGGTTCCATATTAACTGCAGAGATCACAAAAAAAGGGGGTTTGTCATGATTTCGCACAGTTTGCAGTCTTTACATAATTCAAACTTCACAGATAATGTGTCGGATTTGTGCTTGATATTATACCTAACAAAACATAATATATACGTATATGTTGTGCTCTGAATCTTAGATGATAAAGCCCGAACAAAGAAAAGTTCTTCACGATAATTTCTAATTTGTTTTTCATGAATTGAGAACCAACAATTGGTCAAATGGTAAAGATAATATCTTCTATGTATTGTAGGCTCGGAACTCGAAAAGATTTTGACGAAAATAAAAATTGAGTTTTATGTTAAAAACATATTTTTTTTTCATGAGCTTGCTCTTTTCATGTCATCAAATTTGAGATTTCTTACATAATAAAATTTCCAAAAATGATGTCTAAGATTTTGTTTCAAATAACTATTGTTAAAAATTTTAATAATAAAACTAACTGAAGGCTAATATCATATCTTATATATGTGTAAAAAATACATCATTTTAATATTATATATATATCAAACGTTAATAAAATCAACGGACCAAATTTTATGATTTAGCCTCCTTACTTGATGACTATTGGAATGAAATCAAAATTTTATGATTTTTTATATACATATAATTGAAATGATATAAAATACATTCTATGATTTACCTTGATAAATTTATACATAAATAAATAAATAGACACAACGGAAAACCAATGACCACGGTAATTGAGTTTCTCCTCTTGATAATATAATAACTTGTTAAATTTGTGATTTCTTAAAGTGTCACATCATACTTTATAATGTAGATACTAATTTTAATAATGTGATGTTAACAATTTTAGAATTATCAATCCTGAAAAAAATAATTCGTTTTATCATGACAGAAAAATTGAAATTACAGTTATACAAAAATTATGAAATTGCAACGACAAAATATGAAACTTTATCGTGACAAAAAATTTAGTTTTTAGAAATAATAATCTTCTCGTTTAAAATTTTTAATTACGTGATCATACAATTAGTGAACAACAGTATCTATTTTCATGAGGTTGCAGCATTTGAATTTAGAAAGCATTAAACTGCCCACCGAAACAAAACAAATTGTTTCCCAAGACGCCCGTTTCCACATTAGTGAACAACACGAGTATCAAGTTGCCCAGCTATATGCATTGATATAAAATGCCATTTATGCAGTCGCATATGTGTGCGGTTATCTGAATAGGACGAAGTTAATATGTGGATGAAAATATGCGGTCGGGAATATGAGGCCGCATATACGGTCCGCACATGTGAATATAAAGACGTCTGTTAAAAAATAATGTGGACACTTGGGTAGAAATATGCGGACACATACGAAATTATCTTTTTTTCTCTCTTTTGATCTTGTGTTTTGTTTTGCATTTGATCAAATAATGAGTTGTATTATTTTATTAATTTGTGTTAAAATTTATCTCAATGAACTTATATTATTTTGTTCGTTTTTGTTATAATGTAGTATGATATGCATTTTATAAAATTAATCCGTATATGCACCCGCATATCATATATACGGTAAGCTCTAGTTTTCCGCATGTATATAAAAATCTTAGTTATACGTATCATGTATTCATGTATGTGAATGAAATTAAAATGGGAAGAATGATAGACTGATAGGAAATTTGTCTGATAGAAAATTAAGTCGTTTCATAGAATTTTGAAAATTGACCGACTTTATCGATATAGCCCATGTTTAGTTGGAGAATAAAGTTAAGGGACATAACTACTTATGTAAAGTTATGATGTCATAAATTATTTTTATTTGGTCGAGCAAATGAAAGAATAAGAAGAACTTATGTCATTGCATTAAATAAAATATAATATATTATCAATAATTCAATGAAAATAATATTATGATGAGGATGATGATGTCACAATATATTATAATATTAATTATTATTTTATTATTAATAATATTATTATAATTATTAATATTAATATTATTATTATAATTATTATTATTATTTCTTCTTGTTGTTGCTACTTTTAATAATATTTTTATTATTATTATAATAAAGAAAATTAATAATAATATATTGAGAAAAATAATTATATAATTATATTAAAATATATTAAAGTTAATAATCACAATAATAATTTAAAATAATTAATTACCATAATAAACATCATGATGATTGTGACAATGATGATATTGTCACCATATTATATTATTATTGTTATTGTTAAGAAATTTATTGTAATAATAATAATAAAATAATAATTAATTGACAATAATAATATGTAATGATATAAAATATAATAAAATTAATAATCATAATTATATTTTAAAATAATTAATTATAATATATCAATATTTATAACTAAATAATTATATAAAATTAACAATAATATATGATAGTATCATTGAATAACAATGATATATAATTAAAAAACTAAAATTAATAATGATAATTTATTAATAATAATGTTATTAAAATCATATTAGACTAATATAATATAATATTAGAATAATATTATTAAAATACTAAGAATAATATTGTTATAATGATAAAATTATAATATTATTAAAATATTAAAATTAATTTAATAATAATAATAATAATAATAATAATAATAATAATAATCACAACATTATTAGTATGAATGTGTGTCTCATAGAAAATAATTTGGAGGAATAACTTAAGGAGCCTCTCTAGGCTCCTTAAATTATGGAGCTACAACTCATTATTTATCTTTATGTCTCCAATAACTATTCATGTTTGGCTCCTTAAATGAGATATAAGTGGTTTATTCTTCATTTATTCCTCAACCAAACATGGCCATAAAATTTTGAAAATTGTTTCACAATAGCGACGAGATATAACTAATTTTCTTTGTCTCGTAATTAAAACCCTTGAAAAATATGTCAACAACCATCTTTATCTAAAGAAAATTGTAAATTAGATATTAACTATATTATGAAAAAAATAGCGATTGATTTCATTGTCATTAAAAAAAATTTTTTTTTTTTTGACAAATTGTAAAGAGTTGCTCAGTTGCAACCATCTATCCGGATTTATTTCCACACTAAATTTTATTTTTCTTTATTCTAAATATGAAGTACCATTAACCTGTTCGTACGTTAGGTTTGTGCATTAAAATGCTAATAATACTTGTGCTCAACCACTATCGAAGTCTACTGTAAGGGGTCAACCAGGGTTTAGCTGGAGGCCACAATCACACTTATCCTAGCATAATTACAATCTCGTCAACGCACCTAACAGCTATTTTTCTGTTTAATTAATGAATGAATTCAGTTCTAACCGAATGGTTCCACATAAACCATTCATTAGTTCATGGTAACCTAACAGCTAGTTTTCTGTTGATTGTTCTAACAGTGGTTACGATGGTACAATTGGCACAAATGTACAACACCAGCTAAAGTGCACTGGAGTCTGGACCCATGAAAAGATCGATATAAATTAAAAGGCCGATAAGATGTTTGTGGCCACTTGCTGGGCCTCGTTTTATAATACAACAAAGAGAAGCCATGTATACAAACGCGTTGGAGTTCATCGTATATTTTATATTTACGTTGAGTTGTTTTTTTGAGAGAGATGAGATTTACGTTGAGTTGTTGAATATATGTTAGGGAAAATTCTGCTTTCGAATAAAAATCAAGCGAAACATAGAACGAACAGACGGGTCATCAAAAGAAACTTTTAGGCATCGAAAATTTCAGCTCATTTTATAATTCTATATATAGAAAGAGACTTTTTAATTTTATATTTAAAAAGAGAATAAATTTGCCAAGTTTTTTAAATGTCACATCATTTATATTTAATCAAATGACTCATATTATTGTTTCTTTCTTCATTTAAAGTGAGGATATAATATTTCTCTTTCTTTATTTAAAGAGATGCTATAATATTTCTAAGGTACATTTATTAAAATATTAAAGTAATATAACTCTTTTATTTTTTAATGAACAATTATATAATTAAATATAATATTTATCGTTAAATATATTTTTAATATTTTAAAATATATATTTATACTCAAATTTTCCAAACAAAAGTTATTTTATGGAAAAAATTTTATTTTAAATATCCGATTGTTTATATATGCTATATTTTTCGGGATGAAACCCCAGCCCTAGAGTAACTGTTTTTCCTTCCAAGTTCTAACGAGTTGCACAATAAAAATTTGCACCCGCAGCAGTTCTATTTGGGATTTGTTATTAGGTTGTTTTATTTGTCCTGAAATACTTCCTTTTGAGAAAATCACATGACAACAGGAAAACACTCTAAAATCCATAAAAATAAAGTAGAAAACAGAAAAGTATATTTTTCAATCCTCATCAAGCCAGCCTTATATATATGTTGGCACCAAGCCTTTTTTATGAAACAAGATCAGTGTTTTGCACAATATTTATTGGATACATTAATCGATTCGTGCCACAGATACCATGTCATTTGTAACCAAATTAGTCAATTATATACAGAGGTGCTCAATTTAACAGAAGGTCAGGAACAATTTCTCCAACAGATTCATCTCAATCCTTGCTGAAACACGAATCATAAAATAACCATGAAAATCCGGACCGACGAACATACAAACTAAACATTTTTTTTGGGGGGTGTAAAACCTGTCACTAATCACTATACCTACCTTTTACAAAATCAATGGCCCTAAGGTTTGGTGGCAGTCTGCAAGTAAGCCTGGACCTTGTTAGAGAAGTGGTTCTCAAGCCTACAATATACAATCAAAAGATCAAAACAATAGAAAAAGAATCATAACTGGTACGATACAACATACCAGTTAAGTATCAGCCAAAAAACATAATTGCCATACCGAGTGGCGCATTTGTAGTAGATGGTCTCAGGTGCATTATATGTCCGAGCATTGTGGAACATTCTCTTCACATCAGCAACAAACATCTCAAATGTTACGTAGTACAGTTCTGATTCTACTCTCTTTAACATAGTCTTCAAATCTGAAGGAACCAAAGAATGGCCATGGTTGAGTTTGTATGTTGACAAAAGTTACAAAAAGAGAGATGCTGGACAATAAAGATACCATGCAAAAACTTAAAAGTTCAAACCATAGCACATATGATGCATAGGCAAAACTTTGATAATGTAGGGATTAAAATTGTGCACTGAAATTGCAAATTTACCCATTGGATCTTTGATAATGTCATAATAATCAGGAACCTCACGCGCATCAACTGGCTCCTTAAATGGCCATGCATCAGGATGATCATTCATCGTCTATAAATAGTCATAATTAGTTCAATTCAAGTTGCACAGTTCTGTGGGCTGTGGCATATGAAATAATAGGAACAAATAAAAATAAAGATAGAGACTATGCCTTCAAGAGAGCACGCATGAAGTTATTGAGATGCTGACGATACTGGACAGAGTCAACCATGGTATTAGGTGTCTTGAATCTTGAATGGCCCCACTGGTCAGGTGTCCATCCTGCTTCCTCTATTGTTTTTACGAACAACAACAACAACAACAAAACCTTTAATCCCAAATAAAATGGGGTAGGCTAGAAATGAAACCCAATCTGAAAATCATAGAAATCAAAGAACTCAAAGCTAAAATATCAATGATAGTAATACTGATAATGATAATAATGATGATGAGAATTATGATAATACTAATAATAATAATAACAGAAACAATAATAATCATAATAGCAAACAGTAATAATAATAATATAATAATAATGTCATCATTAAAAAAAATTAGCAATGAGCAAACTAATTCAACGAAGGATAATACATACTAATATGTGTTGCATGATGGGGTGGGTTCCAGGGTGGGGCATAAGTTTACAATTGTTCCTATTCATACTAACAGTTTCATAATTTTTCCTCAAAAAAGAATAGTATTATAGGAACATTTTCAGAATTTTTTTGTGGTGGGGGCAAATGAAACATCTGGTTTTCTAGGAGGTCGAAGAACTGAAAAAAAAATACAGTATATGGGTTTTGTTTAGTTTTTCTGGTCCTATTTTTAAATGTTTCAGAAGTGAAATGGGCTACAAGTCCTTTTTTCAAAAAATGAAAGAGAAAAAAAGGGAAAAAAGGGAAAAAGTGCTGCATGGTTCTCAGTTCAAGCTGTCACCAAGCAAATTCACAATATCAGCCTATGATTATAAATCGTGCATATGATTGAGTGTAGTAACAAAATGAAAAGGGAAGAAGAAGACTGGAGCTGAGGGGTGGGGTAACAAAAAGCAGTCAACGGAACTTACTGAGGCCAGGAATATCATCAACTTTCAACATCTTTTTTGGAATGCCAGCTTCCTTCTATTCAAGATATAAAAAGAAAAGAGGACTTTCATTAGACATAGTTGAAAATTACTAAAAATCTTACTCTTCCATGTTAGAAAAATAGTTAACAATTCATGGTTGTCCATACAGTGCCTTGATGTGATCTCTTTCATTTTCATATAGGAGAATAAGGGTTATGGGAAGACATTAGTATATACAGAAATAGAGACCTTTTGGAAGTCGATGCCTTCATAGACAATATGGCAGTTTGAAAGTTCTCTAATTTTCTCATCAATTGCCTGAAACAGGAAAAATATTACAGAAATAAGCAAAGTAAATGGGGATAAAATTTTATACTTCTATATTATGGAAAATACAAAATAAAGAGAAATTACATTTAACCAGTTGACCTGAAACTATATAAAACAATTTGTTTACTGGATTACATTACATGTGAAATTTCTGATACATTTTAGGATTGGATTGTAACAATTGAGAAAAATCTTATAGACAGTAAAAATGTAATCGACCTGTCTTTGCCGACGAATCATGGTAGCAAGATCAGTGTAAGGAAGCTTTGGATTGATTTTGCATTCCATTAATATCCCTCCATCATAATCCTTGATGTATCTAATAGAATGAAAATTAACAAAACATGTTAAGATTCTAGAAATGCAATGCCTGTACGTGTTTCCACACAAAACACTATTTTTCCTCACAAATAACTTGGTCCCATGAGAGTCATTTTGTCAGCGGTGGTCTGGTCGTGCTGGTTGTTAGGAAGAAACACCATGTACTATTATTTCATTTCTAGCCTACCCCAATTTATTTGGGATTAAAGGCTTTGTTATTGTTGTTTATTGTCTAGTAAGTAATACTGCACTATCATAAAAGGATGTAACTGATGAAATAATGTAAATAGTTAGTCCCAGAAAAGGGAAAAAAGAAATGTACTTTTAAGGAAAAAATATATTAACTGCAGCTAAACATAAAAAGCCTCAAAAATAACTGACAAATGAGTCCTTTCTAATAGACAAAAATCAGTGCACTGATTATTTATTTATTAGTGCATTGTATGAAGCTGATAGTCAGACAGATTAAAATAAGCAAGTTGAGAATTACCCCTGCCATCTGTTCTTGTCCAATGCTATTTCCTTTGTGAACCCCTATATTTCAAAGAAACACACAAAACAGAGAAAAAAAGCTATATTTTAGCCCAGAATCACAATTGGATTGCTTCATGTGTCTCAAGATCATTTATTGCATTGACTAGAGAAAAAAATATGATAAAGAAAATACCTGCTTTACGAAGTAACCGACAGCATTATTATCAGCATAGGTTAGGAAATGAGTGAGGCCATCAATGTCCCGAGCATGTTGCTTTAAGTGATTCATTAATCTTGTACCATATCCTTTTACTTGTTCATCAGCTGTTATTGCACAAAAAGCTATCTCCCCAAATTTCTGACTAGAGCAGTTCATTCAGAAGAAAAAGAAGAATAAAAGAAAAGAAACAAATGAGTATTTTTTACAACTGGATAATATCCCGATATTTTTTAATATAGCAAATACCTTGCATAAGGACGATATGTAATGCCTCCAACAACATGATTGTTCCGGATAACCATCATTGATTTGTGGGTTCTGCATTAGTTAAGAGAAGTTCTTTGTTAGAAAAAAAAAATAAGGGTACCGTCCACAAACTATTGACTCTTTATTGTATTGATCACCCCCCACCCCCAAACCAAAATTTTTTTTTGTTATTTGTAAATGATACACAATTTGACCCCCAAACTCAAGTTTAGCACATTTGCATGTGGTTCCGGCATTCAAGACAGGAAATAATTACAAATACCTCAAATTAAGGCACTAACCTATCCATGACAAGACGAACAATGTACTCTTTGGGCATATTTGGGAGTTGCCTAGCAAATATATTCTTCAATCCTATTAGCCTGTTATAGCAAATAAATGCGAGTAAAACAAGAAAACGACTAAGAGAAAAAAATAGAAAACAAATTGAAGAACTGCAAATACCAAATCATGTGTTGATGCGCACCATCATTCAAACAGCAGAAGAATTAAGCCTTAGAGAACGACTAAGAGAAAAGAATATAAAAGAAATTTGAGAGCTGCAAATACCAAATCATGTGTTGATCAACACCATCATTCGAACAGCAGACAAATTTAAGCCTCCCAGCCTCTTCCTACAACAGCCGCAAGAGAAAGGTTATCATAATATAGCACTTCCTGTCTAAATGCATGTACCATACACCGACCAGTAAAGGAACAGTGACTAATTTTCTTTTTTTCCCTTTAATTTAGTTAATCTACTCTGTAACAGCAACCTGAGGCTCAATCTGGTCATTTACAAGTCAAAGAAGGCATGAGATTGCCAGTGCATCCTGGCCAGCACATGCTGCCATTGATTTGTGCATTTGTACTCATTCAGGTTCTCTGATTGAATTAAAGCACAAAAATTCAAGAAATACAGTATTATATACCAGTGCCAGTGTGTGACACAGAAATCCTCAAGATTAAAACAAACCTCTCTCTTGAGACTCTCCTCTCTAGCAGTGTATGCCCCACTCGTCTGAATATTATCTGTGAATATCCCCTTCCCGTTTTCCTCCTTGACCACTATCCCTGACACCAATCCTGCGTTTCCACCTGTACTCGTCTCCTGACCAGACACTCGCTCCTCCTTAACCACTGCTCCGACACCGTCTCCCCCAGTAGGTTCCGCCTTTACCAAACCGCTTACATCTCTCTCCTGCTTGACTGGTCTAGCCAGCCTGGCCGCAGTAAAACTCCTAATAGAGTCGTTATTCCCGTTGCTACCGTTATTGCTATTAAGATTCTTATCTTCGTCCTCGTCATCGTTTGAGGTGACAACGTCATCCTCGTCAGAGTCGTCGTTCTCCGGCGGAAGATCTTCTTCTTCCTCCTCGGAGTCGTTGTCGTCGTCCGGGGTCTCGGTGTCAAACGCCGCGGCCGCAGCCGCTGCTGCAGCTGCGGAGGCGGCGGAAAACTTGCGTTTGTGGTGGTGCGCGGAGCTGGAGGCGGAGGCGGAGGCGGAGTGGGAGTGCGAGTGAGAAGGGGAATGCGACTGAGAGCTGCGCGATCGAACTGGAGCGGATCCATGACCGTCCATTTCTAGGGTACAGAGTCGGGTTTTAGGGAAAATCCTTCTGGTGTTTTTATCTTTGTTATTGCTCGGTCGCTGGTCGTTGGACGAGAGAAAGGAGATACTGAGGGAAGGATATTCTCTCGATTTTTTTTTTCTTTTCCCGTGCAGAGATCTTCAATGATTAACGCGGAAAGGAATCACTTGACAATGGTTATTTTGATAATATTGATAATGAATTTTTAAGTAAATATGAAAAAAAAATTGTATGATATGCTCTTCAAAAATTATTAAATTATATAAAATTTTAATGATCCTTAATGAAGTATCAAACGATAATAAAATGCATAAAATTTGAATCATTATTAATTTATAAGTAGAATAATATATCCATAAGATTTTTTATATTTATTTAAAAATCAATTTTCAAAATTGTTAAAATAATCCATTATCATGTGATCCCACCCTTAATTTAATCTCGATGACTAAGAAAAATATAAATATAAGTTTTGATACACAATTTATTATTATTAGATCAAAATCATTGATCGCTCATCAGACGGTTCAAATCGAAAAAAATCCCATAATAAGATGCTCGAGAGAATATCAATTCGTGGATGGTTGCAAAATGCGAGATTAGAGTAAGGCCAGCAATTGTGCTAACTACTTACACCAATAGTGCTATAAAATCCTTCTAATGTTTCATGTACTAAGTACTTACACCAATTATGCTTCTTGTATAAAACAAGCAATTATCAATTATGTATAAATTTAGTTATGTGATTTGCTTCAAAGTAGCCAGGAGATCTCACTATTACATGTATTCCTTGAGCAAGGAATACGAAACTAAGTCAAGCGAGACCAGTAAAAAAGTAGTTATCCAGAAAGAAAAGTAAACAACTGTAGAAGACATAGTGGAGGTGTCATACTAGAGGTTTGAAAAAACCCGAACGGGTAGATCCGCCCCATGCAAACCCGCGTCCCTCATCCGTCCGGGATAGACCCGTGGGTTGACCTGGACCCGTTGATGGTCTGGTCCTAGTATGGGCCGGATGTAAAAAATTTGAAAACGGAACCGTCAAACCCGTCTCGCGGTCACCGTTACCTGCGCTCATCCGCCCCGCTCTCACCCGTGACCCGCGTTCACCCGCCTCGCGCTCATCCGTCCAAACCCGCTACCCGGACCCGGCGCTACATGGTGGAGCTTCAAGGCAACGCTGCATGACGACGCTATATGGCGGCGCTCCGGTGCGGAAATGAAGCTACAACGAGAGGCCGACACAAGAACAACATATATAATTTGCTTTTGCTTTATTACTGTATTTCTTATTATTTTTTATACTCTTGTTACTATGTCTTCTTCACCCCATCAAAATCACTATTTCATATCACCATTAAACATGTAGGTTCCTCAACTTCTTAGGAACTAAATAAACCTCTTCATCTCTTCTTAATCCTAACCTTATGATGTCTTGCCCCGGATAACCCTCTCATACAATCCTGATAAGTAAAGTTATGATCATCACTTCAAACTCTCTATGTCGTACCAAACCCCTAACCGACCACTTTTTAATTTTTCATATTACTCCCCCTTCCACCCCTAACAACTTTCTCCTTTTATTTCAACAACCTCCACTCATGACACTATGCACAGACCCACCTCCATTTTTTTCTTTTACTCTTCATTGTAACCTACCTCTAAAACTTAACGACTGAATGGCCCTGGGATTACCTCGAGGATATCATGTGCCAAAATTTGTTTACTATAGCGGGGCAAGCTGAAAACTCATCGGGCCCCTCTAGTAATTCTAAAACCATCTTGGCCAAGAGACCTTTAACCCCCTCCCTAACTTTATGCATTCACATGTCTTGCCCATACTAACTTACCAAATGTTAGCACTTTGGCACTCCTCAATCCAAGTTCACAAACCCGACCACCTTCATAGTCAATTTCAAAGAACAATTAAGGTTGTTCGACTATTCTGATATCGTTCTATACCGTTTTTTTCCTACTTGTCTTGAGAGGACACCTTGAGATTGATATGCCTTTATCCCAAAGGATTCCATCTCTGACTTCTCGGCCCTTTTCACAAAACTTTTTGGCCCATTTTGAGATGATAAAAAAACAGAGGTCACATATGACGGTCTGTTATCTATTAAGCAAGCTTCTCGATAATCCATCCGAGCATATATCAATGAGTTCATAGAATCAGCCTATCGGATGTCCAACTTCAATAACAAGATCATGGTACTGGCTTCAGAAAAGAGTTTCTCAAAGATCAACTTCATTTCAAGATGCAAACATACATTCTTTACTTTATGGGAGTTCATAAATTTCATAAATGCTTATTAAGAGGAAGAAAATACTTATAGCTCCGAAAAAGACATGATGCAAGGTGATCAAGCATCTCTTTGTTGAAATTATAATGCCCAGAACTAGCAAAACAGAAAGGACCACCAACCCTAAATCGATAACTCCCTCTTGAGTATTCAATATCAAAACATCACTAGTGAAACTTAACAGCCAATATATAATTCTTTCTTGCCACTCATTGAGTAAGATAAGGAAATTCTTCGAGAAATTCATTTGTATCCAAATCCGAGGTTTTCAAGTCAGCTAAAGGTTTTTAACGTCAAAGACTTAGCTAGTTTCTTTGAGTTCCATAACAACAAGGGTCATGATATTCGAGACTGCGTTACATTAAAAGATGAGCTGAAGAAGTTGACTAGGGACAAAAAATTATGGACCTTTATACAGAAAATTATTATTAATTATGTGTATAAAAATGATGGGGACACGCTAGACCCTATGAGAACAGGAGACATAATCCCAAATGAGAAAGGACATCGAAAAGGGCCCAGATATTGTACAAACTATATGCAAGAAAACACCCAACTATTCACATGATAACCGTGGTGACAATTTCAGGAGGGGATTCAGACAAAAAATATCGTCGATATTTGAACAACGTAAGAAAGGGATAAATCTTCAAGATTGATAACATTTTCTCGAGATTTTATGTTTCTATCACTTTTTTCGGATCAGATTTCATCACCATCCATTTTCTACATGATAATGCTCTAGTGTTAGATCTAAAAATGAGTCTATTATGATGGATCAAGTCAACGGTTAAAAAGAGTGTTAATAGACAAATGAAGCTTGATAAATATCCTATATAAATCAATTTTTGATCGGATGGGCCTTTTAGTGGTCAAATTGTCCTAAATCCGAACTCCTTAGTAAGTTTCTCGAGAGATACACTATATTCCTTGGGTACAATTTCGTTGGAAGTGCAGTTTGGCTCCCGGCTATGTTCCATGTCTATTTAGCTAACTTTTTTTAGCGGTCGATGCACCCTCGCATACAATGCCATTTTGGGCAGAGGTGCCCTAAATTAGTTAGGGGCAGTTGTTTTTACCTCTCATTTGTTGATAAAATTTTCAACCCCAAATAGGATAGATTCTGAGCGAGGGGATTAAGAATTGATGGGGAGCTATGACTCGGTAGCTTTGCGAGGAGCATCCCATGTAGTGCAAATTGACCAGCAAATATCTAGTGAGAAAGAGAGTGGATTATCCACCAAACTAGTTGATGTAGCACATTCATATATATATATATTATTCTTTATTGTGTCTAAAATCAAGATCTAATTCTCAAGCTCATATTTATTTTTATTACATTTTATGTTTTTTTGTTGGATTTGATTCTACCTTGGTTAAATTTTATATTTCAGAAAAATACACACTAAATAGCTAAAAATTGAGACTCAAATACATATTTTTCATATTTTGAAGCAAAATAGAGTAATTGAACATAATTGAGAAGAATTCAAATACAAACAGAGTCAAGACGGATCATGAGCGAAAAATTATGACAAATTTTGATCAGATATTATCATGGAATAACTAAGATAATATATTAATCTTGTAGAAATTATTTTTAGATTTCCAATGGATCTGAGATCACTCAAATTAGAGTTCCGACGAAGAAGTTATGGTTAAAATATCAACCGTTGCGCAACGTGAACAGTACCCATACAGGCCATATTAGCTATTTTTATAAACCAAGATAAAGAAAAGCAGCAACTGATCTAATTAATTTCCTTTCAATTTTATTGACTTTCCACTATAAAAGGCCACGTCCAGTAACATTTAGAGGTGTTCTTGGATGCTTCAAGCCTTAGGACTGTGACGGTTACGATTCGGTATTTCTCGACCATTCACGAGGAGAATCAAGAGATTGAGGAGTCCAAACACTCGAGAGGAAACAAAACTACAATGAGAGGCCGACACAAGAACAACATATATAATTTGTTTTGCTTTATTACTGTATTTCTTATTATTTTTTATACTCTTGTTACTATATATACGGTACTTGTTTTATGTTTCTTTATTATTTTTGTTGTTTATGCCATGAGCGGTTAGATCTTCTAGTTCTTAGGGGTTAGATGTGAAATTTGAATTATGATTGCTTATTAGAGATTTTTCTCATTTTATGGTTGTATTTTGATTATGCCGAGTAGTATTTTTATGTTTGCTTGATTGTTATTGAACTACTAGGGTAGGTCCCGAGCCATGGTCAGGATATATGTTTGATCGTCTAAGATTCGAGTAGTTTACTAAAGTCATTTTAAGTACAATAGGTAGATTTGAGACCTGAGATGGTAGATCGGGTTGTGTCCGAGAGGTTAAACCCTGCTTAGATCGAGAGATCAAGCATGCCTACATATAACTAGCACTCAAACTAAGAGATCTAAGATAACATACGAGAGTTGAGGTTTATGCGAACTTTGAAATCATGAACTGAACTCAATTATCGATGGAAGAAAAGAAAGTATTATAGGATTTTCTACGAAACTATGAAGGAATATTCGTGTGTCAATTGAGGATATATTATGGTTGTCAAGACAAGTAGCGGAGCATCGACTACATGTGGATTCGACAATTAAACCGGTCCAAAAACACAAAAGGCTTTTAGGGGCTAGAATGACAATATGTTGTCAAGATAGAAGTGGCAAAGTTACTCTGCGCTGAGTTTGTGAGAGAGATCAACTACTTAGAATGAATAGTGAATATGATATTACTAAAAATGTCAAACGAAAGTTGACAGATGTGTGTAGATTACACGGATCTAAATAAGGCCCAAATAACTCTTTTCCTCTCTCAAATATAGACCACCTCATGAATTCCGCGGCCGGTTTTTGTTTCCTCAGCTTAATGGATGTATTCTCTGGCTACAAGTGAATAAAGATGTTTCTGGCCGAAAAACATAAAACAATCTTTGTCATCGACCACGGGTTGTATTGTTACAAGGTGATGCCCTTCAAGGTTAAAATTATCGGACACATATCAGTGTATGGTGAACAAGACATTTTAAAAATAATTGAGAAATAATATGAAGACGTATATAGATGATATGGTGGTTAAAAGTAATTCGATAACTAATCATTTAAAAGATTTGGAGTGCGTATTACATGACTATTTACAATTAACACTTTTTTATACTAATTCAAGAATAAATGGTACCTAGTTGACAAAGCTATTTAAAATATATAGCCGATTAGGGAACTATTTATATTATTCAATAGTTTTGTTTATATTATTTAATATAGTTTATCTATAATTACTGAAATGAATTTCTAAATGATATGTGATATGTGAGATATCTATGGATCTGAAGCTAGTTATATTTATACGAATTATTATTTATTCAAATTAAATTCATTATTAGTAGACAATGCCATGGTCTTTTTAAATGATGTCCAATATCAAGTATCATCACTTATGTCCGAAAAAGAAAAGAATCTAAATATGAAATAAATGAAAATTAACAATTTTAGTTCAGATTTATCAAGTTAAGGAAAGTAGTTAGACGTGTACAATTAGTAGTGACAAATCATAGTTCCATAAAATTTAAGCATGAAATAAATAGTATCCATTCATCAGATCATTGTGTTACAATCAAAACCTAAAGCAATTGAAAATAATATATAAAATCAAACTGCTTAATCTCAGAAAATTTTATAACTTATCTCTAACAATTTTTATTTTTACACGTGCGATATAAGGTGTTATAAAATCAGCCAAAAAAAAGAAAGTAAAAAAGATCTATCAATTATTTCTACTGTTACATACTCTGTTTTCTTTGTTGAAAAATAACAAACCTTTTGGCAAATGACACTAAAATAGATCGAAGTAAATATTTTTGAAACATAAACAAGATTCAAACACATGAAACAAACAATTTCAAAATAATCATAATAAATCATCAACAAAAACCTCAAAATCCTCATGCGTCGAATATTTAATATATAGCGCTGCTTACAACTTGCGCATTTTGATGATGGCTCAAATGCCAGAATAATATTCAGATGTTGTTTCTTTTGAGAAAATTTATTAAAAATAGGGCCTGTGGCAGATAATATTATAAAATCGAAGAGTATGTTTCAAATTTGAACAGCATAAAGACTAAAAGAGTATATGTAAATATAAAAGATGAAGACAATTCAAATTTATTTTTTGAACCAGAAAGAAAATGAAAAGGCCTAGATACTTTCCAGAAAAAAGAAAGAAGAAACTATAAATTGCCACCAAATTTGAAAAGCTGCTCGTAGAGATTTTAATTGGGGACAAGATGGTGGGATTTGTAATATTTATCAATGAAGAAATTAGGGAGCAATTGGGTAGGCATAGCTCATAAAAGCTTATTTTAAGGTAGGCATATCTCATATGATTGAGTTTTTGAATCCGGTTCAATTGGTTTGTTAAAAAATTCGGCTCTTATCCAATCCCTCTCCATTCAGATCCGATCCATTTCTTCCTTTTATAAGAATCAGACTTAATTTTGAACAAACGAGTTTTTTCAATGCAGTCTTTATCAAAACCAAGTTCTTAAATTATTTTCAAATCCGTTCTCTTTCAAATTTTATGTTCTAATTATATTTAAAATTTAAAAAATATTATTTTTTATATTTATAATTATAAATTTTATTTTATTTTTTTAGTATTTTATTATATTTTAGTTATATTTAAAATTATAAAAGAATGAAAAATGATTAAAAAATGATTTTTTTTTACAAATTCGGTCTTATTTGTCTCGATGAGTCTGATAAGAGCAGACCTCTTAAGGATTGAATTTACTTCTAAAAAATTAAGTCATTTAAATTCCGATCATTTAAAGATTTTTTTTTTAAATTCGATTCTTATCTGATTCTTTAGTAGATCCGGCCATTGAGAAGACTCAATTGAGGATGCCTACAATTGAGAAATAGGACATCTCCATTTCAAACAAACTTGAGAGGACTCTCCGCCTGCCCAAAAGATGGAATTTTTACTTAAACAGCTTAAAACTCAATAATATCTACAGGAACGGCCTAACAGGAAACTTATTTTCACAAAGAGCCTAGTTAAGGGCGTGAGTTCAACTCACGCCTTTAACTCACTTTTTCTCTGCCCGTGAACGCCCAAAGAAAAGAAATTCACGAAGATCGTGAGTTGAACTCACGTCCTTCGAAAGGGCGTGAGTTGAATTCACGCCCTTTAGGTCTACCTACCGTATTTATGTCTTCTTTTTTTATTGTCTAAGTTGTAACGAGTTCTTAGCATTCGCCGGAAATGGGCCCAGTCGAAAGGGCGTGAGTTGAACTCACGCCCTTAAGACTTTCGATTTTTAACCCCCACCAATTGCATTTATTACCCTCCATCTCCTTCTTCTACCCATCCAACCCAATGAACAACCACATTATACTCGTCATTTATCTAAAAACTCACAAATCTACTAACATCTTTCTCCTTCTACTACCTCATCCAACTCCTTTTATGAGTGGCATTTTCAAACAACAAACTTATTTCTATTGTGAGTAATATTTCTCTCTTATCTAATAATTTTCTAACTTATTTCTAACATATTCTCAATTCAAAATGTGATGTAGGAAGCATTGGATAATGTTCATCATCAATTTATTTACGGGCGGTAGTGTGCAACACGGACATCTCGGGGTTTTCTACTCGCGAGGTCCAAGATTGAATTTCACGGTAAATGAAGATATTACTCTCTCTCGGTTAAGAAATGAAATTTATAGAGTTTTGGGGCTTTCGGAGATACAATTTAATTTAAAAATTCGAGTTAAGTTCAATGCATCGCCCCACCATGTGTGTTTTTTACGAGATTGAGTTATTGAGCAACGAAACTTGGAGATTTATTGTAGAAAATATGGGTAATTGGAAGGTGATAGAATTATTTGTGGACCGGAATCAAAATTGGGAACAAATATTTCTCGACCCAGTTAACACAAGCAATTGCTAGTAGCGATCGAGACACACCATACGAAGAACATCAAAGACCATCATATTCACCAAATCCTACAATGCATATGCATCTATCTCCTAATTCTAATAGCGATGCGGATGTGGATGCGGATGTGGATGCGGATGCAGATGCATTCGAGTTTGATATCACATTAGATGACATTTCTCCTTTTGAAAGAGTTGGAAATATGATATCATCAGATGATACTCCGATTGGTAATACACTTTCGATGAACAATTTAATTTTATGAATTTTAATGATATGGATGAAATCAATGAAGATATTGTTGAGGAGGAGTTTAACATGGATAACAATGATAATTATCCCGGATGGCTACTCAAGGACCGCTCAGATTCACACCCAGTTGCATCGTTTAACTCCATAGAAGGAATTGTAGAATTTATTTGTGATGGTAACTACTTTAATGATATGAATTATGCAACTGATGATAACTTAGCAGTTGACCAAGTATTTCGTACTAAGGATCATTTGAAATGGGTAGTGCATGATTTTCATATTAGAGCAAACCGTACATTTCTTGCTAAAAAGACCAACAAGCAAGTGTATACTGTTGTATGCACGAATCAAAATTGCAAATGGAGGTTGTATGCAATTAAGTCGAAGTTATGATGACGCTTTTGTAATAAAGACACGAAAAGGACCACACTCATGTGTTATCTCGGGGGATAGACTAGAGCATCGCATATCACGGCGTCTTTCATAGCATCGTTAATACGGGAGCATGTGAAAGCCAATGTGAAATACAAAATCATAGATATTAAGGTAATGGTGGAGCAAATGTATCATTTCAAGGTTAATTATATGAAATGTTGGCGTGCGAAGGAAATTGCAATTGCACGATTATTTGGAGGTTGGAAGCAAGCTTATAATCTAATTGTTCCCTTATTGGGAGCAATGCAAAATAATAATCCGGGCACAAAAAAGTTGAGTGGTTCACTGTACCAACAAATAATTATAATTATAAGTTTTTTCAAGGTGTATGTTGGGCATTTGGTCCCTTTATTAGAGCCTTTAAACATTGTAGACTGTCATTGTATCGATGCCACCTTTCTTTCGGGTAGATACAAAGGAAGACTCATGACGGCTTGCGGCTATGATCCGAAGACCAACTGATACCGCTTGCTTTTGGATTATTTGATAAGGAGACTAATCTATCTTGGGAGAGATTCATGAAATTTATTCGTCAACAAGTTATTGGCTCTACAGGGTGGTATGTGTGATTTCGGATAGACATGCGTCAATTTTAAGAGTTTTTCGAGAAACGGGTCTTGGGCGGCATGAGGATGCTAGAGAGGCATTCCACGGTATTGTTCTAGACATATTTGTCAAAATTTTCAGCGTCATTTTAAAAACAAGGAACTTACTAAGAGGGTTAGGTTTGTTATTCGGCAAAACCAACCACGTAAGTTTCAAATGAGAATGAGAATGTTAGAACAAAAGAACCCCGAAGCGGTAAAGTGGTTAAATGATATTGGCAGAGTCGATGAGAATCATGACCCACGTTATGATCTGTGGGCATATTCTTATGACCAAGGCGGTCGACGTTGGGGAATATTAACAACTAATGGTCCTGAATCACTTAACAATGTTTTTAAAGAAGCTAGAGAATTACCGGTAACCTCTATCATTGAGATCACATTTTATAAATCGGTCAAATATTTTGCGGAGAGGAGAACCAAAGCGGAACAAATTATTAATGAAAATCTTGTCTTTGCCCGAAAGGTTGAGATGTTACTAGAAAAAAGACGATTAAAAGGAAACACACACAAAAGTCACTCCTTATAGAGATGCCCGAAAATATGAGATTATAACTAAGGAACGAATGGAGGGAAATAAAATTAAAGGTGGAAAAAAACATTGGGTTAGACTAGAAACTCGGGGAGGGACATGTACATGTCAAAAACCACAATTGACAGGTGTACCATGTTCTCATGTGTTAGCGGCTTGTGCAACACAAGGAATAAATAGCAACCAACACGTGGTCCCTTTTCTCCGTGCGAGTGAATTACCGTTTTCTGCACGTGGTCCCTTTACTACAATAAATAAATAAACCCTAGATCATAAAACTTGATATGAAATAAAAAGAGTAATAATAAATTACCGTTTTCTGCACTGTTTCACTGTTCATTGAGAAGCTTAAATGTAATCTTGAACCAGGTGGTGATGGTGGATGATTATGAATATTGGCGGCGGTCGAGCCACGCCACCACACGGTCGCATGCCTTCACGATTAAACCATGCCATATAATTATGCCATGTCCTCACATCCCATAATTCGTCATGCGACACAATGTACTTGCATTCGTGCGTGATCCATAACTCAACATAATCCGCATGCTTTACATCCCGCATTATTTGCGGCGAGGCTCGTGATGAATATTATGTAACCCATCTGGAAAATTTGGGTGCGGGGGAGGAATACGTTGCTTTCTATACCAAATTGTCGCATTACTCTTTCCGGGTGTACCACTCAACCATCAAAATAAAATTAAAGGTCCATTATAGAACCACATCTCACACTCGGTGTCAAAACGACATACCTCGGTAACTCTTGCATCACGACTGGTAGGGCCACCGGTTTACATCACTTTGTCAATTAAAGTGTCGTCCGACGTCGTATAATGTAATACTTCTATGGGGTTCATCTGCAAACACATGGGGCGCTCTCGATGTGACCCAAATGCTTCACCTTGTAAACCATTTGGTAAAAAATGAGGGTCGGTCTTCCCAGGAAATCGGGTCCAAACCCAGCATTTGCGGCAACATGATTGGTCCCGAAAGCTCATTTGCATCATTCTCCGAGAAGCCTCACACACTCTACATATAAATGTGCAAGCACGCGAGAAGCCCAACTATACAGGGGGCTATCAATATTGCGTATAAATTGGAGATACATTGTCGAATATACCGGAATGATGCGGAAACATAACGAGAGAAAATAAATCCATCATATACGCACGCGCATAATACCCACTTCTTGAGCACCAAAGGCGTTATTAGGCAATCTAGCACGAGGACGACTTATATCATTTTCATTTTCTCGGCGGAACCCATGGCTCGCACAACCAATTAGTACTCATGTGATATGTACACAGGCGGTCGACGAAATGAAGCCCATTCAAGACGACCAAAAGCTTGTAACACATCCTCCTCCCATTATCATCTGCGCAAACCCTATGATTGGATACCGTTGATTGGTAGGCCCACAAACAACTCACATCTTCTAATGTCACCGTCGTTTCACCGACGGGGAGATGAAATGTGTGTGTCTCACGTCTCGCCTTTCTATAATTGCACTTATCAAGTCTCGATCTATTTGTATAGTCTTGATGCTTGCTAGCCGATCCAAACCAAATCTTTCAAGTATTGGCATTATTTGTTCATTCGGCGTGAACCTCGTTCGTGTGGCTCTTGTATTCAATATCATCTCGGTTATCAAATAAAACTAACTATTGTTATTTTCCTTTCAATATAAAATGACAAGTAAATAACTTAAATAAAACTTACATTACGGTAGGCTCGATTTGACGCATGAATCTCATTTCTTGTCAATAATGAGCCTTGTAAGCTTCCCTGCTACGCCATCATGACGCTCACGACCACGAGCACGACCACGACCACCTCGAGCCATTTTACATAAATTAAGTAATTATCAAAATTATCTTACAACTATTTAGTACACCCTAATTTCTAATAAACCCTAATTTCTAATAAACCACTAATTCCATAAAACCCTAATTTCTAATCCCATTACATCATCACATTATATTTGTAAATTAAATAAATACTAATTCTAACAATATATTTTCTAACAACATAAATTACTAAATATCATCACACTACATCATCTCTTAATCAAACAAAACGAATTAACTAAATTAGAAATTAATATAATTTGCTAACCTTATGATATTTTTCTTCACTTATACCTTCAAAACCTTAATGGTGATCTTCAACTCTTAAAACTAAATTTTAATGGAGGGTTGAATGGTGAGAGATGAGAAGGGTTTCGGTGGGAGAACTAGAGAGGAATAGAGAGAGATGGTGTGAGAGAATTGAAGGAAGGGGTTAAATAGGGGGTTTATGGGAAGATTTTGAGTGATTTTTGGAGGATTTAGGGTTTGAGATAAAGGGGGGTGAAGGGAAAAGTCGAAAGAGACGAAAGAAGAAGAAGAAATGTGAGAGGAGAGAGATGGGGTCACTGTGGGAATAAAGGCGTGGAAAAATAAGTTGAAGGGCGTGAGTTCAACTCACGCCCTTTGGGTTTTTCTGTCGCTGACAAGTGGGTCGGGACATAAAATCATTAAAGGGCGCTGATTCCGGTCACGCCCTTTAGGTTAAAAGTTTCGCTCGGGCAGGGCGCGGGCAGACAAAAATTAGGTTCTAGGACGTGAGTTCAACTCACGCCTTGCTAGGCTGTTTGTGAAAATAACTTGCTTCTTTGGTCGTTAGTGTAATTAAATTTAATTTTTAGGCTGTTTAAGTAAAAATTCCCAAAAGATAGAGTCGCTTACAGCCAGGGTTTAACGGTGGAGGGTTTACCTCAGCCCGAGCCCCGCCCCCGCGCACAGCATTCTTATCAAATCACTAACGAGGAGATTTAAACCAACTCCTGAATTCCTAATCTCCTCACTTCTTCCAATTAGAGCTTCCTTTAATATACTCAAACACTCAGATTTTACCATTCCAATTTGATATGCTGTGCTCCTCCGATAGCTTTCTCGCATTCTCCTCTCAAAATACGACCAGTTTTAGCCGTTCAAAGCTCCGAAATCAGAAATGCGCGCTGAAACAAGCGGCCAAGGTCGAATGCAAAATCTCGCAAAGGCATCAGCGTTCGAGGTATGGTGGTTTTATCCCTGCAATTTTGGAGTCCCTTGAGACGGTTCAGAATCTAGACCAGGCTTTTAAACCATGGAAAAGACTTAATAACAAGGAGAGAACTATAATTCTGAAAGAACAAACTGATTGGAGAAGAGCAATGGAGATATTTGATTGGTTCAAAACCCATGGACTGTACGGAGTCAATCTCATTCACTACAATGTGGTGATTAGGATTGTTAGTAAAGCTCAAATGTTTGATCTTTTGATAAATCTCTGGTGTGAGATGCATAATTTAGGAATAATACCTAATAATTTAACCTATACTCCAGTAATAGAAGCTTATTGCGAACAAGGAGGGAAGAAAGCAATGCTGTTATGGGTTGGAGATATGTATAAAAGAGGGGTTTCACCTAATGAGGTGACTATGGTTTCTATTCTCAAAGCATACAATGCAAATGGTGAGTTTAGAGAAGGTGAGCAGTTATTCAGTAGGTGGATTACAGGTAGGAAATACACACCCCAAATGCAAGAAGGTTGCTCTTTGTATGCTTACAATGTGATGATGAATGCCTATGCAAAGGCTGGCATATTTGAGAAGGCTTTAGATGTATTTTGTAGGATGATAAGAGAGGGGACTGAACCTGATGCTGTAACTTTCAATACCTTAATACATGCATGTGATCAGAGTGGCAGGTTCAAAGAAGTTCCCAAATTCATCAGTATTGTAAGTAAGCTGAATTGCATCCCCAATTCAGAAGCACATGTTTCCATTCTCTCTCTGTGCATAAAAGCTGGTTATATTGTGTTAGCTGAGAGTTATTTCTCAAATGTGAAGGGGAAATCAGTACTGTTGGATATTTTAGGCTATCGCAAGCTATTATATGCATATAGCAAACTAAAATTGCTTGACAAGGCTGAAACTCTGCTCAGAGAAATTGAAGAGAGAGGGATTGTGATTGATGAATACACACAATCAGCTTTTGCTAAGATGTATGTAAATGCTGGTCTACTAAGGAAAGCCTGGTCTTGGTTTGAAAAATATGCTGATTTTATTAGTTCAGACTGTTTATCGGCCAACATTGATGCATTTGGAGAGAGTGGATTTCTTTCTTTAGCAGAGAGAGCATTTGTATGGTGCTTGGAGAATAAAAAAGTAGGGATTTCTACATTTAATGTCATGGTTAAAGCGTATGGTATTGGAAAGGAGTATGACAAAGCATGTGAATTAGTAGATTGTATGGAGGGCAAATATGGTATATTGCCAGATAGCTGCACATATAATTCTCTTGTACTAATCTTGTCAGGTGCTCAGCTAACAGAAAAGGCCAGTATATATGCTAGAAAAATGTATGATGCTGGGTTGGTACGTAGTTGCTTTTCTTATTCTATAATTATAGGTTGTTTTGTTAAGATTGGTGAAGTAGAAATGGCGGAAAACCTGTTCAATGAAATGTCCAGGTCAAACATAGAAATTGATATGGTTATATACTCCATGCTAATTGATGCATATGCTAGGACTGGAAATGTACAAATGGCTAAGAAATATTTGGATTTACTGAGAAATGCAGGGTTCAAAGTCAATTTGGTAATTTGTAACTCATTATTCAAGCTGTATACAAAGGCGGAGTGCCTTCTGGAAGCTGTAGAGATATATCGGCTCTTGAATTTGTACCCGGGTACTAGTAGAGCCAACTTGTATGCAGCAAATTGCATGCTTTCTCTATATAGTGATAATTTCATGGTGAAGGAAGCTGAAGAACTATTTGAAGAATTGAGACGAAGCAAAATTGCAAATGAATTCTCATACACAACACTGTTACTATTGTACAAGAAGCTTGGCAGGTTGAAGGAAACACTTAGGATTTCAAGAGAAATGCAATCGCTAGGATATCCGAACATGCCATTTGGGTACAATGCTGTAATTGGGTTGTATGAATCCCTACGTTGGACCAAAGGAGCCGTGAGAATGTTTCATCACATGGTGAAATCTAATGTACCACCAAACGACACCACCTTTAGGTTGTTGAGGTGTGTTTTGGCAGATTGTGGGGTTGCGAGAAAGGATATTAGAAGGTTAGAGAAGGTTAGGAGAAGGAATAGTGAGGCTGGTTTGAGAGAATGGGTCAAGTTCATTAACTCAGTTGTGAGATTGGATGATTTTATCTTGGAAAATAGTGTAAACTTGACGAGTAGTATGAAAAAGGATTCTGTTATTAAAGCTTCTTTAAAGAAAGATGTCTTTCGTGAAAATGAGGTGGTGGTTCCTGAAGATTTTTTGTGTGTCTAAGAGATTGGGAGTAATCAAAATAAATTCTTTCATAGTAGGTTTTGAACTCTTACTGCCCTTGCATCACAACACAGCTGAAGCTGGTCTGTGTGACCTGGGGTCATTTTGTTTTTCAGAAGGTAAACTAGGCATTTCATTTCTGATGTCATTTACTGTATTAGCTGCTGTTTAGTTGTAGTAGTACAAGGCTTATTCACTCTGGCTGACAATGGTATTCTTATACAGGAAATGCATTGGGATTGCTTTGTTTTCCTTTTTGGGAGAAATCTCTATTTCAAAGCTGAGTTGATTCTGGTATTTCTGTATGTTACCTTCATGTGTATCATTGTATAGCATGCTAATTCAACTTTCCACTATTTCAAAGGCATATTAAAACTCTTTTTGTATAGTTCTATTAATATAGCAATTTTTTTTCTTTTTATCAACTTATTTACGAAGTTCCTTTACTACACCTTCATGTTCTTCTCTTTGTAATTTTGGCAAAAGAGAGCAATTTCTTAAAGGAGTAAATTGCTCTACTGGTTTTAAAGTTTCACTGCTTTCCTCTTTTGGTCCTGGAACTTTTATTTTTTTCATATTAGGCCTCACCATTCCGTATGTATCATTCTGTCATGGTTTTTCAGTAGGAAAGGGCAAAGAGATCTGACAGCAACTGGCATTGAATGCATCATTCTTGGACTATCCTGCCAAAGTGATCGATTCCACATATTGGTGGGAGCTGTCGATTCTTTTAACATAGAGAGAGAGAGACCCTAACATATAATGAATTCCAAGCCTGGTCCATACAGGCAGGCCCTGATTTTCATGCCCTGGCAGACCTGGCCCATAAAGTAAACTTCCTTTTCAATCAGCATCCAGTTCTATCAATCTTGGTCTTCTTTGAACTGCTGATCTATTTGAAAAAGAAGTCCATCCTCTATATTACAAAAATAACATTATTTTCTGATTTTGGAAGGTGTATTTATTTGTCATACCAGGAATACTTTTTTTTAAAAAAACAATACACAGCCGTCGAATATTGGCTACTTGAGAATTTTGTTAAAAATAAAATATTTACTACAAAGCAACTTGGTGGGAATATATCATTCCAAGGTTAATCAGATTGGATCAATGAATATGTATCCTTCGTTTAAACTATTGTTCCCATACTGCCTTGGAGGTGCTGTAAGTCTTTATTCGTTCGGTTATCCATCAACGTAAACAGAGAACCAATTCTTGACTTTTATATAAAGGAGGACTATTCAAACCTGGAATTCAACTTCTATCTAAAAAAAAAACTTGAGTTTCAACTTTGTTCTCTCTTTTATTGCGATTTGACCTGCCCAACTAAAACAATGTATATAAAGGACTCACATTAATCCATATTCTGATAAATAATACCAAAATTAGCTAACCAACAAACTAAGATGGATTCTTCAACCCTTTTCTCCACCTCTATCTTCATCTCTTTCCTTATCTTTATCTTGGCACCATTGGCAGTTTCTGGTGCCAACTCAAATCTCTTTGTTGACTACATCGGGGCTCAATTTCGTGGTGTTAAGTTCTCTGATGTCCCAATTAATTCTAGCGTAAGCTTCCACTACATATTGTCTTTTGCAATAGACTACTCAGTTTCCACCACACCTCCGACCCCAACAAATGGTGAGTTTGGTGTCTTTTGGGACTCAGGAAATCTCTCGCCAGATGCAGTCTCAGCCATTAAACAAAACTACTCCAACGTGAAGGTCGCTCTCAGCATTGGTGGGGCCACCGTCAGTGACTACAATGTTTACTTCAATGCCACTACCATCGACAGCTGGGTTAGCAACGCTGTCTCCTCTTTGACTACCATAATAGAAGAGTACAATTTAGACGGCATCGATATAGACTATGAAAGTTTCAGTGATGTGAATGACACCGAGACATTCACCGAGTGCATCGGGGAGCTCATAACAACCCTCAAAACCAACGGTGTGATATCATTTGCCTCAATTGCACCATTTGGAGACCCCACGGTGCAGACCATGTATGAAGCACTATGGGCAAAATACTCTAGTGTCATAGATTATGTGAACTTCCAGTTTTATGGTTATAGCGCAGATACAACCATTGCTCAGTATGTGCAGTATTATGACGAGCAGGTTTCCAACTATCCAGGTGGCAAAGTGTTAGCCAGTTTTATGACAGAAAACACGACTGCATCGGGTGTGATTTCAGCTGATACGGGTTTGAGTGCTTGTAAGGAGCTTAAATCGGAGAATAAGCTTTATGGAATTTTTATTTGGTCGGCCGATGATTCACTGAGTCAAGGATTTACTTATGAGATCCAGTCTCAAGCGCTCTTGGCTAGCTGAGATTTATGTTGTCTTGTTTCCCCCTTCCTTTTAGTTGTGAAATTGCTCGTGGGAGATGGAGATATGCATGCATTTTGTTTGGTTAATAAGATTGAATAACAAAGGGGGGTTTGATTTTGTATCCCATGCAATTCAAATAAAATCTATATTGAAAAAAAAATATATGTAGTGGAAAATGATTCTTTTTAGTTTGATTTTCTTTCAAGAAGTAGAAAAATATATTATGACGGATTGATATTGAAATTCAGGCTTTATGTTGGGTGCTTGTTGCTATCAGTAAAGAAATATTAGAATTTATATGTTTGTCTACAAGCATTCCAGCGATTGGTGCAATGGGTTACTCTGGTAACTGTGTGAGTTTTAAAGGATTGAGTAACCTCCTATTATACGGACAACCTACACCAGAAATGTTACACGTGAAACTAATTTGACTCTGTCCAATATGGGCCAACGATTGAAAGTTTGAGACTACTTCTAATGATGTCACGCTTTAATTAATTTTACATTTGAGAGGAGAGGCGAGGTACCATCTTGACTTTGGACCTTTTCTGATAATGGGAGCAGGAGAGGATACAGTAACCCACATGTATTATTTATTGAGCTATTTTTAAATCAGACCAATTGTTCGAACAATGCATTTTTTATCGTTAAACTTATGAAGCTTGCTTGGCCATCAAACTTGAATAATTCAATTATCAGAGTTTCAGTTGGGAGCAGGGTGCAAAATTTTATAATCGGTGCACCTAATTTGAGACTTCCGGAGGTTGAAAATGAAAAAAACGAGAAGTCAAGTAGTCAACTTGATTTTTCTTCATCACATAGAAGAGGGGCATGGGCCTGGTTTCGAAATCCAAACACAGTAGTGTGCTGGGATGCATAATTACTTTTCCCAAATTTTTGAATGGGTACGGACTTGGGAGGAGGTACGGGCCCACTTTGGCCCATTAAATGGCTAACTCCTCATAAAAAGAATTTCTGATAATTCCCAAATGAGCGAGCTGACGAGCTCATCATTAAATTATAGCTGCTCTTGTATTAATTATATGAAGCCATATAAAGACAAAGATATTCGTTTCTTTGTGTATTTTTCAAGCTTCAAGCTCCGACCACGAGATAGTAAAAGAAGTTAAACTTGATACAATTGGTTCGATTGATTAAATTGAAAAGCTTTACATGCATGCCATAGAAAATGTAATAACTCAAGTATTACGTACTAAAATAACACAAATGCCTCAAAGGCCGTGAACTTTCTTTCAAGGCTACAAATTAACACTAGTAATATAGTTCGACACCCCGCTACATAACTAATCAAGACTCGAGAGGCACAACCTTTGGTACATGAACAGGAAACTTATCAATGTCATCGCTCCATGCATTCTTCTCCTTGGCACCATCAACTGACCTAAGTGCACGCCATACCGCACTGTTGCACTTGAACCCCGAGCCAAAACCGATCATCCAAACCCGGTCACCTTTCTTTATCCTTCCTTTAGCTTCACAATAAGTCAACTCGTACCACAGTGAACTGCTAGACGTGTTGCCCCACCGGTACAGAGTCATCCGTGATGGCTCCATGTGCCATGGGCTCAGATTAAGGCTCTTCTCCAATTCATCTAGCACGGCTCGACCACCGGCATGGATGCAGAAGTGTTCAAATGCCAATTTGAAATCAGGGATATACGCCTTCACACTCAATTTAAAAATTTTCCGCATGATGATCGATGCCAAGAACAGTGCTTGTTCTGACATGGGGAGAACCAAGGGACCTAGAGCAGTGATGTTGGTTTTCAGTGCTTCACCGGCAACTGACATTAGGTCTTTTGAAAGGGACACGCCAACGTAGCCGTCGACATCTTCCTCCTGTGTTACACATGTGTAGCTCTGATCGCTGGCTCCTTTGTGGATGCGCACCGTGTGGATCAGCTGGTACTTCGCACGCTGACGGTCAGACCAACGGTTTGATAAGAGAACGGCGGCCCCGCCCATGCGAAAAAGCGTGTTGGTTACAAGCATTGATCGATTGTTACCCATGTAGCCGTTTAAAGTGATATTTTCGGTGCTGACAACCAATGCATAGGTGTTCGGATGCACCTGATCAGATTTCATTAGATTAGATTAGGGCAAGTAAAACGGAAAAAAACAATGCGATAATAGGAAGATGCTCTCAATGTTTTGGAAAATTAATTGTGGCTTGTATGATCAAATCGTGCATATGTATTTTTTGTCTATCCATCAATCTAGGACCACATTTAATTAATTTGTTATAAGGTAATTCAGGCCCAGTTCTTAGTAAGCAGATATTATAGATCATGACCCAAACAAAACTGATTAAAATTTGGAAACAATAAAAACCAGACTGAGGTTGCATTTCCCATAAGAAAACCAGACATAAAAATAAAAACCAAAACAATGAAGGAAAAAAAGAGTTATACTGGGCCCTCTCTGATTGTTAAACTGGAACCAATTGTGGCTTAGCAATTATATAACTAACTAAACAGAATACTGGGCGCTCTCTGGTTGTTTAGAACTTACAAGCACAGGCCATTCATTTTTAAATCAGGCATTTCATATTAAACTCACTAGTTAGTAATTCCATACTTGTCTACTTGTAATGCCTAATTTTCGTTTTGTTATTGTTTAATAATTAATACCTTATTTAATAGTAAAGATGAAAGTCGCAATTTAAATAGGTGGGAATTCATTGACAATGGTTAATTTTTTTTTGAGATAAACATTCATTATAAAAAAATTTCAAATAAATATAAAAGATTGTTAAAATATAAAAAAATATATCTATGTATTGAATTTAAAAGATTGATTGTATTTCAAATTTCATATAATTTTCTTCAAGGACAATCAAAATTGCATGAAATTTACAATGGACCATGTGATTTAATTTCAACAGTTTCAAATTAGAAACAATTTAAAAATTTTCTTCACTGGACAGGTTCCCAGTTTGGCGGTATCACTTGAGTGGTGGCCAAACCATCCCGGTTGACTTTTAAATTCCAAAAAAAAAAATCGCATGTTTTTTTTGTTATTTTTGAGAAACCTTATGCATGTAAAATTATTTATTTGAGAAAGTAGCCTTAGCATTATGAATGTGAACTTGCACGCCAAATTAATGGCTGCCAAACTGATTGGTGATCGCTCAGTAGAGAAGCGATCTTTCATATTTAGTAGGTTGTAATTCGGACTTCGCTTCTATAATATAGTTTTTAAATAAATAATTAGTAATATAAAATTTTAAATATATTTAATAAATTTTATATTAAAAATATTAGACATAATATTTTTAAATACTAAATAATAATAATAATAATAATGATAAATAATATAACTAACACAAAATAATCTATAAAGATCATATAAAAAAATAGATTATTTTAAGAGTTAAGTTTCATTTTAAATATAATACACTTTACTTTAAATGAGTAGAGAAAAACTATTTTATGTGAACCCTTAGATTTAAAAAGATGAAAAGATTTTGAAAATCATGATGACTCTATATGCTTAAAAATTTTGAAAACTTAATTATAAACTGTAAATTACATGTGAGCTTTTTATTTTTTTTATTATTGTGTTCAATTCGATCAAGCTTCAGAATTTAATTTCTATGGTTTAATGGTCCAGCCTTGAAAACCCTTAGCAGCAGCGCGGATCGAATCTTCTGCCTCAGGGATGTTGTGCCCGGAAGTTAATGTAGGTATTCTCTTTTCTTTTTACCAAAGTGAATTTCATTTTTTTTTACCAAACGTTTCATCTTTTGCCTTTTTTTTTTACAACGCCATGCTTCTATTGAAAGATGAATCGACAAACTTGAAATTTTGAAGCAACCCAATGATGTTTATATTTGTTTATTTATCTATATTTTGACATAATTCGGAAATTTATTTTATTTTTAGATAGACATTAAAATTTAGAAAATAGTTTCACAATAATACCTAAAAAAATTGTAAATGGTTGTCAAGTATGTAAAATTCATTTAATATATTTATTCGTTCAAACAAACTTTGAAAACAAATAACTTGAATTATTACGTTGACCCGTGTTAATTTGATGCGCGCCTTGATTGTCACAACTCTGAATCTCTGACGGGTTCAGCAGAAATTTCATCCAGCAAGGAACATGTTGTCTTTTATATATGATAATATGAATCTCTGTTTATATTTACTTCGCCCCACCAACCCCCAATTACTCTCTCTCTCGCATTAAATTTCTTTCTTAAGGTCTATGTGCATTGCATTGATCACAACATTGGCATCCTAGCAATTTTTTTGACAACACATATTTTCACATAAATTATTGTCAGTATGATATGTCAGTTCTCTGTAACCTGGAATCTGATACTCCGCAATTCTATTTAACTTTTTTATTTCTGCTTTAGCTCGACTCATTGGATACATAGATATTGTTTTGTTCAGCCAAATGTTTACTTGCTCACTGAGAGCACTGCACCCCTAAATCAGAAAATTTGTACCTTGGTTAAAGATATATTGTTTTCTTCTTTCCTTTGGCCAATTACAAGTTCACTAGGTTTAAGATGCAGAGTTTCTCTGCCATGGATGAGACAAAATTTTGAACTGTCAAAACATTCAGGAACTTTTTACTTCAAAAAAATAAAAATATGAGAAGGCAAAAAGAAGAAAACTTTATCCAAATATATAGATTCTGATCTTCCACTGCGCAACATTATGCAGTGCAGTATGTGAACTATTGAATCACTTTAGAATTCGTGCTGATAATTCGTGCTGATATGCATTTCGAGACAATTCAACGGTGTACATACTGCTGCTAATTCCACATATATGAAGCATGCACCGTGACTTTCCCCTTCACAATACATTCTAGATCTAGTCCTTAAGATCACTAGCTATATATAGCACATGATTTTGTTCATATTGTGGATGGCATCATGGCATGCACAAAAAAATGCTGGGAAAATAAATGAAGCATCATGGCATTTCCTTTAGTACAATGTTTATGGTCCCCTAAAAGTGTCCACCGTCAACGTACACCTTTATTTGTTAACTTAATGCAATGAATTACTTGTGAATTGCAAATGCATAATTGACTAGTTGAAATGATAAAAAATATTTTTTTTTATATACAAAAGACTTCAGCTTTAATCCTTGACTAATAATTGAACTACTTCCTTTATGGCGAAATACGCCACTTTTGCACTGAATAAATATCACATTTCTTTCGACTCAAATTTGTTTTTCCTTGATTTGTTGAAACAACTAACAAGGATCTGAAACAAGGATTAATATATAAAAGATGGCATTTCAATTAGATTTTCTCTTGTAGGATTTAAACTCTTAAACTCATATTTGAGACCCATTATCATTTGCACGTATAACATTCGTCGAATAAATACTTTAATTAATAATAATTTTATATATTCTCCCAAAAAAAACATAATACGGATATGAGAATAATTGCATGTGGTCCAATCCATCTTCAAGTTTTTATACAGTAAAATAGCAAAATCAATGCCAACAGATTTTCAAAACCAGCAGCAACTGCCATACTTCATCTTAAGAAGGAACTCATTTTTTTCGTTCTTTTATCTTCTCTGCACCTCTATATATATATATATGCACTCTTAGTCTTATAGAACCTTATTAAAACTAATTAAACCTTGCCATAAATAACGTATTAAAAATATATGGAAGTATGTGTAATATATACGCCACATTAACTAATTAAGTCTCTTCAACAAAGAACACTAATTAAGATTTATATATACACACGTACCTTAAGCAAGTTCTTGGCTAGGTCAATCGCAATAAGCCCGGCACTGCAGCCCATACCTCCGAGACTGTAAGTGATGACATTTGTACTGAGCTTGTACCGGTTCACGATCATCGAGGTATAAGATGGTGTCGGGCTGTATAGGCTCGAGTTCACGATAAGCACTCCTATATCTTTGGCCGCCACCCTGGTCTTTCTAAATATTTCATTGACCACCCCAAAAATGACAGTTTCCGCCTCATTCCGGGCCGTTGCTAGACACATACTGATTGGTCGTTTTACTAGCGACATCGGGAAGTATGTCGACTCTCCCAAGCCGGCCCGCTCTAGCATTTTTCGTTGGAATGTTATGCTTTCTTCGCGGAAATCGCCGCACTCGGCAAACTGTTTGATGGTGAAGGATCGTGTAGCCATGTGCTCGTCGCCAGGCTTGAAAGCTGCTACCTCAATAAGGTAGATCTTGCGCGGCCGGGACATGATGTAGAGAGTGGCCAAAAAGGCAAGGAGAGCGGATGAAGCAATGACAGTGTATGCATGATCATGTAAGAGGTTGCGTATGTCAGAGATGGTTAGAGAGAGTATTTTTGGTGCATAAAGGAGAATAAGTGTAATGAGGAGGAGATGTGGGAAATGAGAAACAAAACGGTGGTAGAGGAGTTTCTTGTAGTTGCCTTTGGCGTGTCTAATTGTTTTGAAAAGCTCAAAATCCATTATGAGCTGGTCTGAGCAATGCCAAGAGATTTTCTGTTTGCAAATTGCTTCAGTGCGAGTTCGCAATGTAAAGAAAGATCAGTATTTATAGAAGCTTAGTTATAAAGAAAGTTAGGAGACAGTTGCGTTTGGAGATAGAGAGTCGCTTCGGTATCTTTTCTAAAACTACATTTTCCTCAACAAAAAAAAAACCTTTTAAGAGTAAAGCCAAACTATGTGATGTGGGGTTGTGCATATGTCTTTTATCTTCTTTAATAACTATTTAATTCCTTGATGAAACATATAATATAATATAATATACGGCACCAAGGACAAGTAGTTGTGAAAAAAGAATATCTAATAGGCCCAAAAATATTTAGAAAAAGAAGAAAATTTGTTAGGCGTGTTATTAAATGCGTGTGTACCAAATTTCATGAAATTGGAGATTGTCATCTAACAGTTCTAAGTAACTTCGAGTGCAATTTCTGTAGTTTTCAATTCCATCTGTCTTTTAGACCACACTCAAATAACTAGATATAAAAATATGAATTTATTTAAAGTACTCAAAATTATTCTTTACTGAACTTCAATTGGAATTACTGGCATAAACCAAATGTGTGATATGAATCTTGAAAGAAAATTAAAGAAATTAGTTGATTTGATGATGCTTTATTAGCTTTTTTCAAGGTTAAATAATAGTTAATTTTCTCCATACGTCTTGCTTTGCACCTCGTGACACTCTTCTTTGCATGGCAAACATAATGCTGCAACCGATTAAGCAAATAACCATCTTCAAAAATTGAGCAACTTCTTATTGTCAAAACTGAAAGGTAATTTTTTCAGAAAAAAAAAATGTAAAATGACATTGATCAATTCTCAGTTCTTCATAAGAATATATAACAAACAAAAAACAAATTAAGCTAGTTCTACAGTACTAAAATATGTTCAAAAGCAAACCGGTACCAAACATTGGTATCAATACGCCTGCAAAAAGATAAACTAGAAAACCTCAAACAGAGATTAAATTCTTCAGACAAATAAATTGCATCAAGAGTAGCACAAAATACTACTGCTACCTAAATCATAAATCCTCTGCTAACAGGTGGGCACGAAGTTCCTACGTACCAAACTTTGAGATTGATTGTCAACTAGCCTAAATAAAAAAGGCAGGTACTTTAATGAGGCTAAACGAAGCTACTAGCCTAGCCTACTGCCAACTTTTGTCCGCTTACTTATTAAAAATAATTAAAATGAGATCCTAAGAGAGCGCCTCCCTGAGCTTCCAGATCCGTATTTATTGCCATAGAAAAAACATTGTCATCGACATACTAAGTTTTTGGAATGTCAAATGAAATTTACACGGTCTGATTTAGTCACAAAAAAATTATTGTCATCGCTGTCATAAAAAATACATGATACAGTACCCTCTATTTAGTTCCTTATTATTATGCTTCCATAAAAAATACATGATACAGTACCCTCTATTTTGTCCCTCAACATCTCCACTTACATGACAGATCAGCTCCACACCATATAGCGATTCCACACACCACATACTTCATACTCCAACAATTCGCATTAGCAGTGCCAGGGAGCACTTTTAAGATATGAAGTATGTGATTTAAAATAAAAGGATCCGATTCTACTATTATTATCTCCAAAGCTTTTATAGTTCGAATCTAAAAAATACTATATATCCTTGTAGTTTGAATCTCAACACAATTACTATGGTCGAGATGATAATAGAAGGGCCTTCATAAATTTGTTTCCAAAATAAATCAAATAAAACTTGTAGTAAAGAAAGTACTATCTGATGTATAAATTGGTATTGAATAAGGTGCTACTTGGTGCCACTCAGCCACTCTAATCGAGGTCACTGTATCATCATATAGAAATTTACCATCAACCCCTCTAAGATTGTAAAAATAGAATTTGGTCTAGAACAGGATCACTAGAAGGAGAGATTATATTGTTTATATCTGATACAATATGTACAAAACAAAAGATCCCCTTTAGGCGTGAGAGGGGAACGTTATTACTAAATCAATTAAGTGGGGTTTCATTTCAGTCAGCTGTAGGATACTGGTAAATAGAAGAGCTGAAATCAAGTTGATCAATCGAAATTCGAAACTTAATTTATTTTTTATTTAAGTACTCACGAAAAAGATAAAAGAAAACATAAACGTTTAAAAAATGTAATTATAATCAAGTTGATCAGAATTTCAGTACCAACTTCAGATCTTGAATATTAATAGATATAAATGTAGATACCAGCTTCTACCGTTACGTCTTTTTTTTTTGAACATCAAAGACTCATAGACAACTAATTTTATTCGAAGAGGTGATTATATTCATAAAATAAAAAAGAAACTCTTTGATCCAAAACTAAACAATACAAAATATCAAATTAATTCTAAACTAAGTCATATACTAAAATAATTTAAATGTTTTTGTCTCCAATACATGTAGAGAGACAAATTTTGAAGAATCTCGGAATTCTTTTTCAAGTAACCGACCGTAATGAATACCACTATGTTTGGTTTTTACTGGATCATATGAATTAAACACGCCATAATTAATTCTTGAATCAATGTTTGAATCTATTGAAGTTGAAGCAAAATAAAAAAAAAATATTCTTCTTCTAAAATATCTCAAAGCACAACACCTCAAATGAACAAACTCTTTTTAGAATAAAAAGAGCAATAAAAAACAGACAAAGAAATAAAAATCAAACAAAGCGACTAAATTCACAAACCATCGATAAAATAAAAATATAGAACAAGATAGATGGAGGGGAAGAAACAAATCAATCGTCTCTCTGACTTAACCTTGTTATAATAAGATATGGAGAGAGAAAAACTGACAATTGTAGACATTTTCGGTAATTAGCAAAGGTCATTCAAAATACTTCTATCTCTGCTAGCAGTCATATAAACTTCCATAATTGACACAAAATTCCTCATAGAGACGGGACCTCAATATGATGTTGAAATTTTTAACCATATTGCATGAACATTTGATTTGTGCATTGCAGCATGACTTTACCTATTGTCAATTATCACTGTTGATGCTGGATTTTTATTAGGTCGGTACACCGATAAATTATTCATGGCATGTGCTTATGATTCAGAGCAACGCCGTTTGTATTTATGAATGGTTGCGTACAAAGGTTGTTGGTTCTGAAAAAATTATTGCCATCAACATTTGGGTATGGAGACAATTTTCGAATCGAACACTGAATCAATTATGAATTATGATTTTTTTTTTTGCAACCTTACTTCTTTGTATGGTAGTTTGTTGTCATACTTTTTTTTATGTCGATGACTGTGAGATTCACTTAATAATAATAGCCTCATGCATCTAGTTATATCCGTTTAAATAAATCTAATGGTCAAAATTTGCTATCATATTTTTCTTACCATATTTTTTTTATAAAAGCAAATACAGATCCGTCTCTCTAAATATTTAATAATTTGATACCACTTTTTGATTTATAAATCGTCAAAAATTGCATTTGATATAGAAGAATATTTTTCGGCGGAACTGAGGGCGTCGGGTCCCGTTTTCATGTTTTGCGCGCCCGGACTCGTTTTCGGCAGTATGGAGGGCGTTGGGTTCCGTTTTCATGTTTTTCGCTCCCGGACTCGTTTTGGGCGGTACCAAGGGCGTCAGGTCCCGTTTTCATGTTTTGCGTGCCCGGACTCGTTTTCGGCGGAACCGAGGGCGTCGGGACCCGTTTTCATGGTTTATCAAAATTGGTGCAACTTGAGTATAAATTATTGTTCATTGAATAATCTAAAAAACTAACTAATTAATTCTACGAAAATGTCATCATTAATAAAATAATTTTATCAATAAGATATACACATACTATATATAAATGAGACATCTAAGTATTTTATTATTTTTTATATACTTCCCTTTTTTGTTATTGCAAAGTTTTCTCCATAAAAGAAAGAAAAGAAAAAACAAACGATTAAATATCATTGAACCAATCAGCACGTAGTCCAAAATAACAACCATTAGTTACAAAAAAAAATAGTTGTGATCATATAGGAGTGTCAATGTAACTTTTATTTGTTTTAATCTCAAAATATTTTTGAAAATAAAAACTTAGAACAATGGTACTATAATGTTATTATTTGTAAAAGATACTTTAAAAACAAAGTTAGTATTTGAAAAAAATGATATTATTAAGTTAATATTTGGTCAAGTAGTTGTGTACTTTTATAAAAAATACTTTAAAAATATCAAATTCGTTGATTTTTATAATTGAACAAAAACTAATCAATTTATATGATTGCTTAAAGCAAATAAGAGGCATCGCCCCAAAAACTAGTAATCTGGTCACACAATGTCTGGTTCACTAATAAATAAATCCTATCTTTTCTCTCACATGTCATCAGTATTTATTACTTCTTGGAAATATTATATTTAATGGTACACTCATGGGTACACTAATGAGTGCTCCCATCTTTTTTTTTTTGCCAAAAAAACTTAACATCATATCTATCCTTCATTCTTCTTCTATTTCATATTTTCACATTAACTGCTATTAAAAAAAATTAATTATTGAAATATTTTTATATATACTCAATAATTATTCATGACTGCTTATACATATTTAATTATTTTTTTATCTAAATCAATATGACCTATTCAGTTTGTTTTCGGGTCAGATCAAGAAAATTAAATAAATATAGAAAGATTTAAAGAGTTAAATAGTATATGAGATTTTTTCAATAATTATTGAATATATATGAAATAAAACTAGCCTACTCTTAGAAGTACATAACTCTTTTATGCTCCTAACTCAAAAAATATATCAATCAACTTCAAATCTTTATTTGTCATGCTCATTAAATTCTTCGTATGAAAATCTTGTGGGGTACAAAAAATTGGGGTGTTTTAATTTTTTTTAAGTCATTATTTTTAATTTTTTAAAATGATGTACAAAAATTGAGTATTTGTTATTATTATAAGAGCTGATTTTTAAAAAATTAAAAATAATGACTTAAAAAACTTAAAACATCACATTCGGATCCCAATATAATTTTATATGAATAATTTAATGAGAATGATAAATCAAAATTTAGAAATAATTTGATATATTGTTTGAGCTAGGAGCACATAACGACTCTATACTCCTAGCAATATACTAGTTTCATCCATATATATGAATATATTTTATATAATATATATGAATTTGTGAATTAATATGAAAGAATCAGTTTGATTTCTAAAAAAAAATCAGATTAGATTGAATTTAAATTAAGATGAATTTCTTATGCATGAAATAAAAATTTGGCCCTTTCCCCTCAATATAAAGAGGAAGTTTCCGATTGTGTGATCGGATGTCCCACACTCACAAAAAAAAGAATCTCAGATCAATATGGTATGGATAGAGATGGTTAATTGAAAAATATTTACAGATATATTTTTGAGATTCTATCTAAAATTTTATGCAGTTTTGATAATTTTTACAAAATATGAAATGATATTTGAATTTAAAATAAAAAAAATTGATTTATATGCTTAATAATATGATTATATTTTTTTATGTTTTTAAGTTTATTTTAAAATTTATTCAAAAAATCATTGTCAAAATTATCAAGTAAATAATTTTCAGACTCTAATTCATATAATTGTATAGGGGTTATGATAATTGTGGCTAGTTTTTCGGCAGAAAAATAAAAGAAAATTGTGTCCAGTTTAATGGTTAAAAGCAATGAATTTAATGTAAGAAGTCATAGATCGCTAATCCAACTGAAAAGTCCATTATAAATAATTAAAGTCAAGAATACTGAACTCTAATCTTTAATTATCTCAAAAAAGAATGGAAAAATGCATGAATCATCTTGTCATCTTGACAACAAATCTACTATAACAGCTGGCATAACATTTAACATAATTGAAATGTTGAAATTTTATTTATATATCTTAAACTTTCATGTAGTTTGCAACAAAAACTTATTGAATATGCAAAGAGTAATTTGGAAAATAATTGATAGAGCTTTATCAATAATTCATTGATGTTTAAACTTTTTCAAGTGGATGTTTAAACGATTTTTAAGCTGTACAAAATTGATAAATGAATTATCTATATATATATATATATATCTGAGAAATTCTAACTACATAAATGAATTATCTAAATGTACAAAAATATATTTTCGGAAAATATCCTATTTGACTAATTTTGGTCTAAATTTTCAGAAGAAAATACCAATTTAACAATTCTTCTAAACGTTTTTGTTCCGAAACTATCCATCAGCTAGAGCACGTTAAATGTACATTGAGTCATTTTTTTTTCAATTCGTAACTATGAACACCACGCAAATTAAGTCCAAAGAGAAAATTTTAACATATTAGTTAGGAGTGTTAATGGGTCGGGTCGGGTCGGGTTCGAGTCGATTCATTATTATTTTATTAATTTTCTTGACCCGATCTGAATCTGATCCGAATCCGATCCAATTATATTTGGTTCAAAATTTTTGATTCATACCAGACTCGATCGGGTTACAGGTCGACCCGACTTGACCCGTGTAAAATAAATAAATATTTATTAATTACTTATTTATTATTTTAAGAAATTAAATATTAATTAATTTATAATTAATTTTAATTAGTATATAATTAATGTATAATTAAGCTTTAATTAGTAGTAAATTACTTGATCCGACCTGAGTAAAAAAAAATTAGATCCATACCGATTTCTTTATTTTCGGATCATGTTGAGTTAGATCAGATTCCGATTGGATCGGATTAACCCGATAGGTCGGATCAATAATTGAGACATGTAATATTATGACTAAATTAATAAAGCCAAGTACGAGCTCAATAAATTACAAATTAAATGCAAGACATGTTGTGTCCTTAATTAATGCATGTGCAACTCTGATATGTGAGCGAGACGTTACAAAAAGACTATTAAAATCGAAGACCAGAACGACCCTTTTTAGTTGGGAACATATTGCAAATAGAAACTCTATTCGAAACAAACATTGGAAATATAAACAATTTTCTATTGTTATATATATACAGAGAGAATCTGTCAGATACACAACCCAAATAAATTAATAACGCGTCTTTCTTTTGAAAACATGGGCCCCAATTCAATTCATTTACTAAACGATAAAAGCCTAAAACCCATATATACTTGTTGCCGTTTATTTAATACAATCATACGTACATACTTAAAGGATGTAGGTGCCGACCCCTTTTACACATGTCAACGTCAACATGACATGCATGTATTTGAATTATAGACGGGTTTTACTGCGAGCGCGAGACATAATATAACCCGATGGCGAAATTAAAATTGAAGATAATTTGTTATATATTCAATAAATTCGAGCATTCCGTGACTATAAATTATTTCAGAAAAAAAAATTGTTCCTTCCAGCCAGTATTTTATTTCCTAGTTATCTCCTATACATTTTTTATATCTAACGTCGCTTTTTTAAAATATGTTCTAGCTTTTTCATCTTTTCATATATTTTCAAACATATTTGAGCAGATTTTTTTTTGGGTTCTTCTAGCTAGAATTTCATAGTTCTCCTCTCTATACGAAAGATATCTAAGGTCTCATTTTTAAAAATTGTTCCAACTTTTTTTTGTCTCTTTTCATATATTTTCAAACATATTTTCTAGAAATTATATTGTCCTTACACAAATACTCCGCACAACAAATTTACCCACTATTTTCCCTCTCTTTTTTTTCATCTACCTCTTTTAATTTTTCCAATATATTTACTCATCTATATCTTTTAGTTTTTTAATATTTTTGTCTCTTCTTTTTTCTTATCTTCTTCTCTCTCATCTCTCCTCTTCATCTCCGGCGTACCGTCTCTCATGATTTTGTTTTCAATTTCTTCATTTCTTCTTTTTCTTCTCTAAACTTGCTCTCTCTTTCGATTTCACCTCCCACCTTTCATTTTTTGAGCTTACCCTCCTTTTTGCTCTTCATCCTTTCAGTGGCGTAGCTAGAAATTCATTATAGTGGTGTCATTTAATATAGTCAAAATTAAATCTCAACTGTAATTTTTCACAAAAGAGCTATTGTTGTTTCTATAACAAAATACAATATGTTCATTGAACGAAATACCAAAAAACAAAATTGAAACACTCTATTTCCTTTTTGTTAACTTCAAACCTACGAGATCCCATAATTTAAATTCCCCAAACACGAGTGAATCTAAAATTTGAGTTATAAATCCTCCATGGGCTTTAGACTTGAGAAATAAATTTATAATATAATTTCAATTTTATGAAAAAAAAAATTCATTCAAAAATCCGATAATTATTTATACTCCCAAATTGCATAAGAAATAACATATATAAACTTGCAATAAACTTCATTTATTTTCCAAAAATAATCCGTGTTTAATATAAACGTAAATTAAAAAAGTGAAGCAAATCCTTATATTATTGTTAACATTATATATGTACTAATTCATTTCAAGCCATAACTTTTGACTCGAAAGTTATTAACGAGCCAACTCGGCTCGGCTCGCTCGTTAAACTAATTAATGAGCCGGCTCGGATCGTTTACGTACAGCCCTGCAATTTACACGAAATGATTATATGACGCAAAGATCGAGTTTCCTTTTGTGATGCTGATACAATTGATTTTCTGCATTGAAATTGGTTGGTTACAAAATTAAGGAAAGGATCACATTAACTTTCTTGAATTTAGGTGAACAGGATCACATTAACTTGCGACGAAATATATCTACTCATCTAGTCAGCAGTCAGCACCTTAAATGAATTAGTAGAAGGTATTGTTCCTATTGGATCATTATTTATTATTTAACTAAGGGAACAAGAGTACATATATAATGTTAACAATAATATAAGGCCTTCCATCTATGGGATAGATAGATGGTGACCCAAAAAATATATGCATAGCCTTTGCTGAGAAATTAGTGAAGTGCGCACATGGTTACCCATGCAATTAATCTCTTATATTAGCTAGCCGTGATTGCTAGCCAGCCCATTAGCGCTATTACGTTTTAAATTCCTACGTACGCGAATTAAGCCAGCATCATTTCTAATATTCATGCATACATGCATTGACTTCCAATTTGGTTTACTAATGGCATAGCTATCTTGTTTTTCAATTTTATATTATGTAAAAAAGCTAGCTAGCTTTTCTGGTACTCAAATCTGCACAGCAGTACGGCTACGGATGTGAATGATACATTTATTTATTTATGTGATATGTATTTATTCGATAAGATGAATATGAATAAAGATTTTTTTTTATTTATTTGATATGGTGAGGGTAAAAATATAAATTATTATCTTTTTCAAATTTAATAATCTTATAAATTATAATATTTAGTAGAGTATTTATTAAAATAATTGAATGAGATAATATAAGATTTTATTTTAGACAAGATAATATTTTTATTTTTAATAATTTTATTTTTCTGGTTAAAAAGTTTGATGAGAGATGTTTGTATTTTTTAATTTATTTATTTTAAATGACTCAAGTTAGAATTGATTGTATAGTTTATATTTTAATTTTATATTAACAAAATAAAGATATATTTGTATGAAAAAATAAGTTTGTATATTTTTTTATATAAATGATATTTATTTCAATGGATAATAACGTAGTGTTTGGGTAGGGGTATGATATGGATAAGAGTAATTTCATATGAGTATGATAATGAAAATACCTCTACCCGAACCGTACAATATCCATTGACACTCCTAAGTATGACATTCTACTAATATTATAGCATCTATAATCCTCACCGCCTTACTAATATTTAAATAATTTCACAATGGGTTGCAAGAGCCGAACCAAAGTCGAACTAAATCAAACCGAGCTAATTAGGATTTGAGCTCCATACGAGCTCAATTATTTTAATTTTTATATTTATTTTCATATAATCATAAATAATATCTTATTAATTTTATAATAAAATTTTAAAAAATAACTAATATTTTATACTATCATACATAATTATAATGTAAATAAATATTTTTTACTTTTTTAAATTATATTAATTAATTTATCTATATTTTACTATTTTTATCAAAATATATTAAAATAACTAATATCGAGCTATTTACGAGTCAAACCGAGCAGAACCATTGAAAAAACTAACGAACTCTAACCGAACTGATAAAAAATCAAACCGAACTCGAACAAAAACATTAAAATATTGAATCAAACTCGAGTGAACCACGAACTCTGAGTTTTTGTGCAGTCCTTCCCGTAATACTAATATTATAGTATATTAGTGTACTAAACAGTGAAATCCTAGATATGATATTTGTTCGTGTAATAAATATTTTGTGTGTTCAACATTTCGAAAGTTTTAAAAGTAATTTGCCAAATTCTGCTTCAAGACCTCATAATATTTTAAGCTGCCAGTTTAGTTTCAGTCAGATTAGTCATAATTAAATTTGACCAAAGTAGTGGAGCATTGTTCTTAAAATATGAAAATTTTACAATCGATCCTTTCAGTAAATCATCTCAATCAAATACCAAAAGAAAAATTATTAGGAACGATAATTCAAAAACCACACTTAATTCCATGAATTACGCTAGGGATGTGCAATCGGTTCACATTTTTACAAATATGAACCGAACCATATTTCTAAAAATATGAATCGAATAAATAAAAAACTGAATAAATCAAAAATTTTATTCGGTTAAACCAAATTATATTAGTTAAAAAGTGATGAAAAATATAAATAGTTCAAAAAAAATAATGGAAGAAACAAATAGTTTAAAAAATAAAATAAATACCTAAATAAAATCTATAGAAAATAAATATATTCATAATATGATCATAAGTAAAATTTTGACTAAAATCTAATTAACTAAAAATTTTACCTGAACTAAAATTTTTAACTAAAAAACTAAATCAAATAATTCATAATTTAATGGTTAAGTTGAAATCCAAACCAATAAGTTTGCACATCCCTAAATTACACGGCGTTAATTAACTCAATGTATGGCGGATTCAAACACGGATCATCAGCTAGTCCTACTACCAATATTTTTTTTTATGAACCAATCCTACTATCCAATTCCAAACCAATTAAAAAGGGGAACCTCTCATGCAAACTACAGCCAAATCTAGTTTTCATAAACGAGAAACATCTGGTAGAATTTAAAAAAAAATCTAACAAATACTTCTTTCTCATTTCTGACAAAAAGTTCCTCATGTAGCCCCAATAATCTAATAGTTTCCTACATATCTTAAAGGATCTTTTAATTTTCAGCAATACCATTGGCTGTCTTTAATGAATTTGATTAAACTAGCATGCCTAACTAAATACCCTGCTGGTATACCAATTAATACTACGCATTATGTGTATATCATTACTGCACAACTTGTGTGAGAGATGATAATAAATTTCGTTGCTTTTATTTGACTTTGAACAATCCCGATTCCCCAATTCACATGTACAGTCAGAAAAAGGTACCCAGGCCTTAAATTTCTTTCTGGCATTATAGAAAATTTGGAACTAGATGCGATAAAACCTGACCAGACGCAAAAAAAAAAAGAACGTACAATCCGTCCGGATCCAAATCTAATTAAAAAAAAAATTCCTAACCCGACCCGACTTCTTTCAAAACATCATATTGATCCGATCTGATCGACCCAAATCCAAACTGAACGATTGCCAACTCTATTTGGAACCCATACCTACAGACGACAGCACAAGGGCAGACCTAGCATGCCAATAGTTCTCTCTCTTTTTTTTTTTAATAAGAGCTGTCAGTAAAAGAATTAACAGGACATGCACCACAAGTACGGACTGGTACGCGCAAGCACTAGTACTGGAAGTCATGGGATAGCTACAGACTGGTACTGACCCAAAACAGGAAAGCACAGAGAACCTAGAATTTCAAGTCAGCTTAAGAACACTTGCGCTGATATCAAGTCATTTTGTATGAAACAGGATTGGATTCAGTTTTTTAGGAAGCCTACTATTAGCTAAATGCCAAATCTATTTAACCAGCAGTAACATCCATCAATAACTACTAAACACGTTGCACGAAACCAAATGCACCAAAATATTCACACACCAACTTGGCAGACAAACATACGTAAAATATCGTTAGCAGAGATATCAACCAGAAAAAAAAATCTGATATATGTAAAGAAAAACAAACATCAATGCCAATGAAATGAAACTAAATTTCAAATTTAACAATTAATAGTCTGATATATCTCATTATCATGATCAGCCAACCCCACACCCACCTTTCACCTCCACCCAAAAAAAAAAAAGCACCAGCACCCCCAACCCAACAAAACTTGCTTCTCGGTTCCCTTTTTTGTACATTCAAACTAAGATGGCTTCATCAATGGTTTAAACTATGCTACATGTTCCTGGAAAGCATAATGACTCCTGTTATAAAAAATTGACTTCTAATAATCCATGAAACTAAGGTTAGAGCAATAATGTCATTAAGCATTCAGACATTTTCTTTCCAAAAATTCTTTTAATTCAACTCAGCTAATCTGATTTAATAAAGGGGTAGGACTGATTATCTTTCAAGACTAATAGCAGGTAAGAACACAAATATTACATACAAACAGATGGACCCGAATAACATATTTACTTATAATTGGATAGTTATTTTTCTCAACTCCATCAACCTGCTTGACCCATCATATAATACTCACAAGGAGGTGAGTAAACAGTAACCCCAAGGTAAGCAAATATTTCATTGAGGTTGTTTTAAAAAAATCTAAACATGATGTTTATGAACTACCTTACCAATTAAAATCTAAAAAGAGATAAAAAAAAACTAATAAATCCTACCACTCTCCTAGATCAGATTAGCTGAGTTAATAACAGAATGTTTTATTTTTGTTCACTTCTTTAAGATCATTTTCTATTTTATATTAAGAGGCTCCTAGAGCTACCTCAGTTAGGTCAGTACTCAACAGAACCTAAATAAATAAATTTTATGTTGGTAGCAAAATCTAAAGTTCTTTCCAATTTGAATCTCCATCCTGCATAAGAATTTAAAATGGACAGAAAACATGCCTGAACTGCTGGACCCATATATATGCCAGATTGCATATAGAGATTGTCAGGTTGATCAATTACATCGAGCCATGCATATTCCTCTTCCCTATCCTCAATTCCTGAATTATCGGACCATTCTGTTGAAATTAAGTTAAAATAAAGTATCAAGAATTTAATATTAAATAGTTTGTATACTATGCTCAGATTTAATGTGTGTGATACAAATAAAGCCATTTTTTTATTTCCTTCTTGCAACACAGTTGGCACCGTTTGGATGGAAGCAGAAAGAACAGTTTAAAGTTTCTCCAGTCCAAATTTCAGCAAACATGTAATTCGATGCAAAATATAAAATACTAAAAATACTCTCTTCTTGATGCATCCATATTTCCTTCTAGGATGCCCAAGCTACCTCCTCTTCTATATACATATTTGCCTTTACTCCCATTTCTTATGTGCAGTTTTCCTATGTTCTGGGCATCCACAAGATTTTCGTTGCTGGCTCACCTGCTATTTTGAAGTTTGGGTGTATAATTCCAAGTGCTAAAAAGCTAATAAAAGGTAGCATTAATTCAACTTTTTTGGTTTCTACTTTCTTTTCTGTTTTGTTTTTCTGTAAACAAAGGAAATGGACATACGGAAGCTAGAAAAAGGGAAGTCCCGATAGTAAGTGCAGCTGCGACCAGCAGCTTCATCATAAGGTGGGGCTAGCACGTCAAGAACTGCACAAGGTGTAACAGCTGTGAAGCAGTGCAAGTTTCCTCCAGTCTGTGGAAACAAAATCTTGGTCCGGCAAGGTGCCGTGAGCACAGCATCAGTGTGCAGCTTTGCCAATCTCACTGCTCAATGGAAGAGGTAAAATAGATTAAGAACACCACAACAAATCCACATTTTAACTCAGGTAAATTGGTACCAACTCAATCAAGTTGGGTACCTCTCAGCAATGGCTCATAACTGACCTATATCTGCCAAAGCATCTCAGTTGAAGTCCAGAGAAAACCTCAATACCATATCATTCAGGCATTACATGCGAAGCAACCACAACTGAGGAAGCAAAGGCTCATAACAATAAACTACCATATAATATCGTCAATTACTTGCACATAAAGTCCATTTGAACAAATTCTATACGATACTTCTTTTTTGTGCAGACAAGTTGTAACAGAGCTTAAACAAAGATTTTTTTTTTTTTTTTGGGGGGGGGGGGTAAACCACATTTTAATTTGTATTAATAGAGAACAAATTGGTTGTGTTAATGTCAATGTATACCGATCCATCATTGTTATACTAATAACAGTGACCCATTCAGCTTTGAATTTTGAATAAAAATATTTCAATTCATAATCAATGACAAACAATATCAAAATAAAATATAATTTTAAAAACTTAAAATTTTAAAATAATGAATTATAACTCAGAAATTATTCAAAATATATGTTTGCTTATTTCATTATAGAAAAATATAAAATAAATAATCAGTTGATAACTTGATATTGTTAACAAAAATAAAAATAGTCAATTATAAACCACTGATATAAAAAAATTGAAGAATTGAAAACTAATTAGAAAGCCAGATAAAACTAATTGCAGTGCTCACATTAAATCTTAGAATCATTTATATAAGCTTAAGTTGGTTCTAACTAAAAACATTTCAATGGATAAATAAAAAGAAAAGGATATTTTTATTTAGAAGAATTAAGCAATCAACAAAAAAAAAATGAATACTTGAAAGAAGCAAGAACAAATAAAAGCCCAGTTCGATCCAGTCCTTTTGAATTATAATGATCTATTAATTTGTTGTGGCCCCATTTCATCAGAACTTTCTCCTTATTTTCCATTTGTTCTATCCATAAAAGATATGACAAATAATACATCGACTAAAAATTAACAAAATTTCCTGTGATTCAAGTAATATTTTTCAGATTGAATGAGGGTTGGAGTTGGGTTGAATGTGTGTGTGTGTGTGGGGGATATCAGAAGACGAGCGATACTTAACACAGAAAATATACAGCCACTTCATAATTTTTCAAATTGTACAGGAGGCCTTGGCCCCTTCTAAGCTCCGCCAGTCCAGACAAGTCTGCTGACATATGTTTGCAGTAAATTTGCATGTGCTTATTCATATTTATAACTAATTTCAACCCCATTTGTAATCCTAAAATCACCAAATCGGAAAAATCTCTAATCATTGAAAACCAAATTAAACATCATGAAAATGGATTAAGCATTTAAACTGGTACATCACACACCAGGAATCAATAAGTTTATAAAGGTCTCAAGAACATACATGGAATATTGAAAGGCTCGGTGCGTTCCAGGATGGCAGGCTCTACCCAGTCATATGACTTCACATGCAAGGACCCATACAGTATTTTGCTCAACACTGTCATACCAGGATGGTCATGAAGAGGTATAACTGAAGACGTTGGTAAACAGAATATTGCTATCTGTAAAAACACATTAACTTCTTCAATTGTGAATCAAATAAACAACTGCAAATGAACTGGTGCCATTTTCAATGAATGATATCGAGTTTTTAGTTAGTAATGCACCATTCTGGGTTGGTCAATGGATAGTTCAATTTAGATGGGACTCAATTGACGCTCCTTTGAAGCTTAATTGAATGAATTTTTGGGCAGATACTAATAATTAATAAATACATAGTTTCAACTTTCAAATGGATCTTTCAGTTTTTTTTCTTGAACTAATTAGTCAGAAGAACTAAAACATAAAGTACTTACTGTAAAACTATCACAATCATAGATGTGCAAGTAAGTGATTGGCTGGGCCCATCTAGCAGCGCGTGATGAATAATTGGAAAAACTTGAGCCAAAGAAGCCATGACCCCTCTCATCTTCTAAGGTCTCTTCTTTCAATCCAACCTCAGCTGGTGTAATTGTATCTGAAAACATGCAGTAATAATAAGAAAAAAAATAATAGAAAACTGACTACATGAACTGGATATATTAGTCCCCAGAAAATAGGTTTTAAGGTACTTGAAAACTTATTCTGGTTTTGACTAAATTATGGTATTGAAAAAACGCAAGTGATGAGTTCCCGAAAGTTCCGGCCATGAAATGTCACTCATAAATATCAAGTGTCATGCATAAGAAGAATCATGTCAATTTTAAAAAGCTAATTTTGGTGTATATATTGAATTTTTCATAATCTTCCACACTTATATCTCATTTTTCCTTTAACATTTTCAATTTGAATCTTTATTCAAGTACAGAAAGCCAAAAAGGGATAACCAAGCAGGATATAGTTTGTGTTGTCTAATAAACAAGTTCTGCGAATTATTTTAGGAGTTTTCAGCCTATGTAGTATGGGTAGAAATTAAAAGTGAATAAGTGATTGTTTTATTTAGCAAACACAGTGACACAGTAAAAGGTAAATTCGCTTCTATTTTTCAGTAAAAAAAAAAAGAACTCGCAGATTGCGAAGGTCCTCCGCATGTAATATGTTTCATTAAATACATGCCCAGCATAAACTCAAATTTCAAAAATAAAATTTTTGTTCTCACACACAGAATCAAGCAATTTGTCAGCGGTATTTCGTCCCTTACAATTGCATATTTCCATACCTAAAAAATATCCGGGAAAATTGAAAAACGTACATGGAAGAGTTTCAACCCCTCAGAAAATGGGTGCGAATTCTCTCACCAAAAGCACGAAAGAGGGACCCATATTTCTCAATAATTTTGCATGTCTACGATAGTCAGGGTTTAATTAGACTGGGATAGCAGTAGTCTCATGAAGCCACACGAAGCAAACAGGAATTCGTAAAAAAAAAATAAAAAAAAAAAAAAGAAAAGTACTATATACTTACCCATGAGAGAGGCGAGCGTTTGAATAGCATGGGAGGAGGGAGGTGAAGTCGCCGAGGGCAAAAACGTCCTCTTGCATAGCTCGTACAATGTTTGTACGGACGAACCTTTCGCCATTTGAGAGGCTAGAGCCTAGAGGAAGAGACAGTTTTTAGTAATAATAAGTTTTATTAAATTAATATTATTAAAAATAAGAGTGAGAAAAGTAAAATTTTAAATATATGAATGATAGCACATTATTGGCAGTGACGCGTTCACTGCGCGTTTGAAACGCGTCAATGTCAGTGGCGCGTTTCATTATTTTTACCAAACGCGTCATTGCTAGTGGCGCGTTTCCTTATTTTTACGAAACACGTCACTACCAATGGCGCGTTTGCTTTTTATATATACAAAATGTGCAGTCACTTGCGCGGGGTTTGGACGAAACGCGCCAATGGCAGTGGCGCGTTTCCTAAAAATAATGAAACGCGCCACTTGTCGCTGGCGCGTTTAAATCGCGCATTGCCAAAGCTGGCGCTATTGTCATTCGTATATTTGAAATTTTACGTTTCTCACTATTATTTTTAATAATATTCATTTAATAAAACTTATTATTACTAAAATCTGAGGAAGAGAGGAGGTCGGATTGAGAGGGAAGAGGATTGCACAAGGTCCGACTAGAGACCACAGTTTTACTAAGCTGGGCCGCTGGGATGGGTGTCAACTAAATGCGTTTCGTCATGTTCCGTTTCGTTAACGAAATGATATTTTTTTCGTTTATTAAATGAAACAGCTAACAAAATTGTTTTTTTTTCGTAAAGTGTATCTCAATATAAAATATATGAAATTTTATGTTTCATTTCATTTTGTGGTAAACAAAACAGTTGATGAAAGAGTTTTTCAATGAATATTTTTTTTCTTTCGTTCTGTTAACTGTTAACGCAATAATTAACGAAAGAGTTTTTTTCGTGTTCGTTTACCACATTTGACAGTCCTAGTTGGGAAATGTTTTTTTTTTAAATAAGCCGAAATAAAAATAAAATTAAATATTTAGACGGAGGTTAGAGGAAATTCGAGAAATAAGCTGACGAACAACTGTCAATTACATCTCTTAGCTGAGGACGCAAAACAGTTCAGTCCGTCTCAATCTGAAACCCAACAGACAACCCCGTCCAAGATAAGGGACGCATCTCTCCACTCCATCTCAGATTCTCAAGAGAGGTCTCAACACGGTCAAAAGAGACATGTGGCTCCTGAAATACTCTCCCATGCTATCTGCAATAAATAAATTTATCTCAATATCTTCAGAAAAAATTTATCTTATCTTTTTTTTAAGGGTAAGCTAAATCCCATCATATTTTTCAGAAGAATTATGTACAACTTTCTAAAAAAAAGGAAAAATAAGGAGAGGAGAAAAAAGAAAAAGAAGAAAGGAAGAAAAGATGATTGGTGGATACTAAACCAACAAAATATATATTTTTACAAAGTTTGAATTTCAGATTTTGGTTGAAACCAGGGGGCGCTAAAATTTTATAAATATTTTTTTATCTTAAAACTGGGAATGTAAAGGAGTGGGTATCTAGAGCCTTGTTACTATGGGTTATAGTTATAGTACATACTACATAGCAACCAGAAAGAATCTAGTTGCATGACAAAGCATGAAACAATTGCCAGATACAATCACCAGATCACGCTATTGTCACGTGATACCGTGATACGGTTATAGACCCGTTGTTTTGCTTCCCTCGCTACAAAGCACGGACCGGATAAGGCCTCTATTTGCCACCGTTACTTCATTTTTAAGCCATCATCGTGGGATCAAATCCAACGGTTCCTACTGAACGCATCCTCTCTCTTACACACCTTCCATTTTTCTAGTCATCCACTTCGCCTTGGAACGACAAAATAATCAAAGAAGGAAAACGATAGAGAAGAAAAATGGCGACGGCGGCATCGCCTACGCGCGCCATAGTTTGTTTCACCCCTGCCAGGTTTGAATCCGTCTCGAATACCCATGGAAGAACACACATCGGGGTTTCTTCGCTCGAAACCCTAACCTCAGCTCTCGGCTTGCGTCTGAAGCGGCTCAGCTGGAAACCTACCAGGTTGAAAGCGGCGCTCACTGAGATCGAACCAGATCTTCAAGAGGATCCAGTTGATCGTTGGAGAACTAACGGCGTTGATCCAGTGAGTTTATTAACTGTTTACTTTAATAATTTATGTTTAATCGTTACACACTACAGAATGATACATTGCGTGTTATTGTTTTTAATTTAATTTACTTCCAGGACGATTTCGAATATGGAAAGTACGATGGTGCACATACATTTCATGAGGTGGCCTATGAAGGTACACAATTTTCTATCATCTAATTTGAAATTCTTTAATTGTATACCTTTAGGGTAATAACCATTTTAAATTGTAATTAGGTACCTATTGTTTGGCTTTACTTGAAAAATGCACACTAGAGCCTCAATCAAAATTTGATTCCGCCATAAATTTTCATATTTAGAAGTATACGTGAATCATGAAAAGAAAGATATATTTTCAATGCCAATGTCAAGAACCCTGATATAATCTAATGGGAGAATGGGAGATATTAATGAGAAACATATTAACAAATACTAATATGGATTGGAATATGTTATATGCTACACCATTGTCAGAAAGGAAAGGCTTTTGGGAAATAGTGTCTGAACAGTACAATGCAGCAGAGCCTCCTACTGGTTTCCAAGGTATGGACACTTGCCTTCTGCTTTTGACTTTGGTTAATTTTTGGTTCCATGGTAATTTTTTATTGGTTCATTTGTGAACTAGAGCTACCTCTGTTTGTCAACATTGTCACTAGTAAAAGGATAAAAAATAATCTTTTGCCTCTAATCCATTGTTCTTATGTTGCTAAGTCTGTCAACTGATCTATTGAGGAAACAAAGCAAAGTAAACATCTTTTTTCTGAGGTGTGTACTCTGTAACTGAATTTTCTTATCAATTGGAGGTCAAATTTATTTAAAAAGGGAAAAAAAGATTCTTCTGGAATCAAATAGAATCTGTGAAGTGTCCTTCTCCATAGAAAGGTTTTCAATTTGCAACTACCAGTCTTCTTGTTACCATTTCTCAAATTTAACAGAAAGAAGACTTGTTCATATGTATATATTCTTATCTATGTATACATTTTTTTGTATGTCTATTGCAGGCCTGATATCTTGGTTGTTTCTTCCTGCTGTGTTAGCTTGTATGATTTTTTATGGGCCGGTATGAGGATTCTATCTTTTCAAAATTATACTCTGACTCTGAGTAAAGTTTTCTTTCTTTTTTTTTTTGACTTGGAGAAATGTCATAAATTAAATCAAATATATTCTATTATGCAGACCGAATACATGTTCATAGGAGCAGCTCTATGGGTAACGGTGTTTTGTGTAATAGAGATGGATAAACCAGACAAGCCCCATAATTTCGAGCCGGAAATTTACAACATGGAGAGAGGAGCACGTGACAAATTGATCGCTGATTACAACTCCATGGATATCTGGGATTTCAATGAAAAATATGGTGATCTCTGGGATTTCACGTTAAATAAGGATGAAATTGTAAAATCTTAGTCCTTGACCTTGAAGGGACTCTGTACATGCATCAAAATCAGTTAAAATTTCGTCCATCTCTCTGTTTTTTTGCTATACAATGAGAAAAAGTCTTGTTCATATATATGTATATTGGGTTTTGGTTTTGTTGGTGAATATGTTTTTTTTTCCCTAAAGCTTTGTGTTTGTGTGGAAGAAGGATAGATAGGAAGTAGCTAAAAACTACGATTATTTCTTGGCACTGCAAATGATTTAGTAGTTTAAGTTACATCTAACTAAGATGATCTTTAAGAAATCATGAATTCAAATTTTCATAGACACACTAAACTCTCATCTTTCTCTCAAATAAAAAAAGAAAAATGAAAAGGTTATGGGACCAGCATTACATGAAACGATTTGTGATTTTATGGCAAACATTTAGTCACGGGTAGATTTTTAATTCTAATAAGAATATGCACGATTTGTAATTTTATGGCAAACATCTAGTCACGGGAGATTTTAATTTTAATAATAATATGATGTATGTTACAATTTATTTTGGAAAATATACGCCGAACCTTGACCTCCAACCATTTTTTTTGTGAATAAAATCAAATATACTGTTAAAACACATAAATGTATTTAGTGCCAATTACAAATGTATTATGATAAACCCCTGGTTGTGGATGTATATAAAAGATATCAATAATGCATTATGCCACTCACTGATGTAATTTGCTGTAGTCAAGTATATGGATTTTAATGCTTACAAGGGTATTAACGAGTCGAAATAGATGTCCTATATATAACGTTCATGATGGATCCAATGAAAGAACGAGTCAATTGAAAATGTTTATAGTTGATCCACGCAGTGTCACTTGGCGGTGCAGAGCGTGAATCTGTATATTTTATATATGTTTATGAGAGATATCAACTGAAATTTATATGCTTATTTTAAATAATAATCTATTATAATAAATTGTATATGAGAATATATTATCAAAATTGGTATATATCTGGAAAAGTAAAATACTTTTTATTAAATAGAATCTTTATTTGTTAAAAAGAAGAAAATATTTATCACAATAATCTAGTTAATCAAAGATTGAAAAAGAAGACCATGTAATTAATCAGGTGATTTCGTAAATAGTATATATTTCTCCACTAAAATATTAAAATTATTGTCATGATTGACTTTGATATATATTAATATGAATTTGTTATATGTTAACCCTGTACATATTATGTATATTTGTTGATAACATGATATCGCAAAAAGTGTTTATATTAATATCAACATTGATGCACATTTTCTCGTAACGTGCATGACACTAAGTACACAATGAGTTGACATTAAGGGAATATAACTGTGATATGCTTCAAACTAAGTTCGTTACAAATACATTTTCGTCTCGATTTTCTTAACAATTGTTTTAGACAGACGAGAGAGAATCTCCATTCTCTTATTAGAGTTACTCCATTCTCTTATTAGAGTTACTCCATTCTCTTATTAGAGTTGTAACTCAGAACTCGTCCGATAATATATAGTGCTCAATTAATTATAAACACAAAATTTTAAATGAATTTAATATTTTTTATTTTTAAACGCTGAATATGTATATAATTAATATAATAATAATTATTATAATTATAATTATATATTACATACTTGAATATCTATAAAGAATTATAAAAAATAAAATAGTTTTGGAGTTAAATTTCACTTAAATATATCACAAACATTATTTAACTGAAAAGAGAGTGAAATTATATATTAACCATTAGATTTAAATAGATGAAAATTTAAATAAAATCAATGATGAAGAAGTCTTGAATAATACGGTATGTGTGAGAAACTAAAAGACTTAATATTCTTTATAGATATAATTTTAGTTCCGTTTATGAACAATTAGGGATAATCATTGGCGTGCCCATTAAAACATAAAAAATGTTTAAAATAATCAATTTTCTCATCGAACCTTCAAAATAACCAATTTATTCATTGTAAAATTGAATTGTTTCTTTGTCACTATTTCTGTATTTAATTTATTATAAATCTTTTGTTCAATTACAATTGACCAAATTGTTCTCTTTTATCAATTTAGTAAATTTAACATTTTATTATAATCATATTAGAAGAGTTATTAAAAATATATACGGTTTCAATAATAAAATTTAGCACCCAGAACACACAAAAGTTATATTCCATACTGGTTGTTAAACAATATCGTTGAGCCAAATTCATTTCACCACAATAAAGTTTTCATTAGTAACATTCTTAACATATGTAGTATAAACATCATATCATAATGAAGTTCATTCAGTTTACAAAACTAAAAGGGTAAATTTCACTGGACGTCACTAAACTTTAGTCTTTATTATGATTACTCAAAAATTAATTTGTCATTTCATAATCATTTAACTTTCATAAATTATTTTTTTTAATGGCTCTTAACAATAAGATCCTAATGAGGGATAACTTGAGTAAAAAAGGATGGGTTGGAGACCGCTCTTGTGCCTTTTGCACACAGTGTGAATCGGTAGACCATTTGTTCTTTCATTGTTTTTTTATTTTCGATTTTTGGAATAAAATTTGTACTGATCATCCACAGCGGAGATCCTTCAATACCAATACTCATTTAGGGTTTTGGAACTCCTGTTTATTGTTGCCTAATTTTCAATTTTGGAGTATTTTGATAGTAGCTTGTGTATAGATGGTTTGGATGAAGCACAACAAGAGGGTGTTTAATTCATCCTTGCATTCTCACGATGTTAACATTTACTTTCTTATTTTTCATCTTGTTCAATTCTGAACAGGTTCTACTACAAATTTAGAACAAATCTTATATGTGGATGTAGCACCGGCTGTGGGTTCTTCGGCCGCTGCTCCACCTACTGTTCTCAGTGGGAATCAACCTTCTGGTACTGAGCAGTCATCAGGGAGTCTAGGTGAAGATGAGAATCTGCTAGACGTTTGATATTACCTGGGTTTATTTTGTATAGGCAGTACTAGACAATCTTATCATGATTGTTCTGTTTCTTTTAAACTTCCCTGTATGATTTCTTTCTTTTGTTGATTTGGGGTTTCTCCTCTCTTTCAGCTTCAGGTTTATTGCTCAATAAATCGTGGCTTTGTAAGACAATTTGCTTTTGTAAAGTAATAGAAGCGGGTACCATATTATATGGTGCTTTCTCTTTTTCAAAAAAAAAAAAACTTTCTATTTATCCCAACTAAATTACTTTCTGAAGTTTTTCATCCAAAATATAATAAAATGACATTATCATCCATTTAAATATCACTTGTTATCTTTGAAATAATTTTCAGCCTACAAACTAATTTGTCTTTGTCACGTTACTCTTTCGCCAATTATTTTAAATATTTGATGCCTATCAGTATTAAGAGCTTTGATATTATTAATAAATAATTTATTCTTAAGATGTTGAATCTATTTAAAAATTAAAATTTCAGAATATCAAATTATTCCATTAATTTATATATTTTTTATCGTTCTTGTTTAAGTAATATATACATAGACTATAATATAGTAGAGAAGGGATAGATTGACAATGAGTTATTTTGATAATTTTGATAATGAATATTCAAATAAATATAAAAAAATATAAAAGTGGGAAAAAATTATAAATATGTTTTTCTACTTATAAATTGATCATTCAAATTTCATATAATTTCTTTATTGTTTGAACCATCAAATTTTCTTGTAATTTGTAGTGATTCCAATTTAACGATATTTAATAGACTATCAAATGATAATAAAAATATATGATTTAAATGACCATCAATATATAAGTAGAAGAACCTATCTATAAAATTTTCTTTATTTTAATTTTTTTATATTTATTTAAAAATTTCATGATGAAAGTTGTCAACATAGCTCATAACTAATTGATAATTCATCCCACCCAATATATTATTAGTGTTTTGGATGAAGAAAAAGTATTATAATCTGCATTGGACCTCTAAAATATAGATTTTTTTTGGTAAATAAATCCTAACTGAGAAAAGAACCCACTCTCGAGCTCGGGAGCAGCCGTCATCCCGTGTTCTGGTACATAATGTGGATGAGGATGAGGAAGAAGAAGAGTGACACCTAGATGTTGAGGATGATGACATTCATGATGCAATGAATATAAATATAAATAAAATTAAGGATGAGATAGATGTCGAAGAAATAGTTAAAGAATGATAAATATTTATTCCTTTCATTAATCGAGGAATGAAGTATCAGTGTGCACAACTGTTGACAATATGCCAATGCCGTATGCAAACGACCTTTATTTTCGCAAATTATCTAGAATTGATGAATAATTTGGTGTCGATCAGCAGTTCAGTACAAAATCAAAGTTATTAATGACATGTAAAGATTCCAACTGTCCGGGGAGATTGTATGCCACACCCAACATAATAGATATTTAGGAGATCAGAATAAATCCGTTTGAGTCCTCTTATTTTGGCAGTGACTACTAGGACGGACCATAGTCAGATAAATTCTAGAATTATAGTAGATATTATTAAATATTGATTGAGAGAGAACTTAGAAATGACAGTAAAAAAAAAACTGGGATTGATTCATGCAGTGGTTGCGTAAAGAGGTTGTCGGTCCTGATAAAATTATCGTTATCTCAGATCAACATCTGAGTATAAGAGTAATTTTTTAGAGACCAGATTTTGGATGATATGAATCAAAAGACAAGGTTATTCATCATTTTGATACTCAACACATTACATAAAATGTGTATAAGGACTGTCATATAAAAAGAGTAAAAACTTTTTTCAAATAAGCTGCAAAATATAAGAATCCACAGAGGTGCGAGGAATATCTAAAAAAATTAACAATATTAGACCGGCATCCCATAAGTACATAAAAATAATAAGAATCATTTAAGAAAATCTCCTAATGAATGTTGTATCTGTGCCAACAGAATAAGTGTCCAATAGAAGAATACAAAATAACATAAATTGGAATAATCAAACTGTTGTATCTATGCCAATAGAAGAAATGTCAGACGAGGAATTTTATTATGAGGAGTTGACCCCAGATCAAGTGGCTGCATCGCATCAAAAAATATAGGCACAACATCTAGACAGAGGTCTCGATCGGTGGGGGAATAATGACAAATAATGGTTCAAAATGACTGAACAACATGTTCAGGATCGCTAGATAACTTCGGTATGTGCTATCATCGAGAACACGTGGCACAAATATGTTGAGTGATTCTATAAGCGTCGAGAAATTATAGCAGCTTGGGAAGCCCTAAGGTCTAGTGTTCTCCCAAAAGGTCATGAAACTGATAAAACATCACGGTGATAAGATGAGAATTTATTATGTCATACCACCGAATTGGGGTATAAACAACTATGATGTTTACAACATAAATGAACTTATTGAAATAGTAATATTCTATACTTATATAATTTTTATTTAACTTCAAAATTTAAGTAATAATTTTTAATTTTTATTTCAAATAATAGGGACAAAGGGGTGAAATGAAAATATGAGGTTGAATTAGTTATGACGAAAATTGATAATTGTTGGTGCTAGAAACCGCAATTGACCGACATTCCATGCGATCACTCGCTTGTCGTTTGTTCGTTCAGAAGACTGAATTACACTCAGTACGTTAGTCCATATTATAGCATTTAATACTACATTAACACATGGTTTGGTCATTGACGTAATTATGGTAATAAACGAGATTGACTAATATACAACAGACGATTATCAGGTCAGATCTAGCAAAAATCAACAAAGGAAGGAGAATAAACATACATATTCCAATGATTATGAATGAAATGGAGGGTCGTATCAACATACTATCAACTCGAGGCCGAGCTCATTCCAACATAACGTGATTTTAATTACATGATATAGTGTTTATGTTTTATTATTATAGTTATCAGAATAATTTAATTTTAATTATTGTTGTAATATTTTAATTTATTTGATACTATTTTAAAACAATCTACTATTATACTTATATTTTATATTATAAAACTCATTTTTAATTATTATTATAATATTTTAGAACAATCTATTATCGTACTTCGTTTTTAATATAACATATAAGTAAAGGTAAAAAAAAAATATAAGACCGAGTTTTTAAAATTCGGTCCCGGGTCTTGTGAGAGTTTCAAAATCGATCTAACCTATTTACACATAAATTTAAGGGAAAATTAGTCTCATGCCACCTCAAAACTTTAAATTTAGCAAAATATCATTTCAAAACTTTAACTCCCTCTAATGCCACCCTAAAATAAGTTTATTTAGTCTTTTGCCACACTTATATATTTTTTGTTCATTTTTAATTAAGTTTAGTAAAATATCACTGTATTTTTGGGATGTATTTTTTTAATTCCAAAAATACCCTCATTTCTATCTGATATATCTTTTCCTACTAATTTCGTCTGTTAAAATCGTTGATATCTCTGCAAAATGCGTAATGTAGAAAGCAAATTTCAGACTATGAGCATCATGATTCAGAACTTTAAAAGCGAAAATTCTATTCGTAAGCATATATAAATGCATTTTTGTAATTTTCTTTATGGGTCATTTGGATAGAAGATTTTAGTATGATTTATTTATTGACTGTTTTCTCTATTGTAGAATAAAATAAAAAAGTGTTTGGTTTCACATTTGCTAAAACAATTATGCATTTTGCAGAAATACCAACGATTTTAACAGACGAAATTAGTAGGAAAAGATATATCAGACAGAAATGAGGGTATTTTTGGAATTAAAAATATAAATCCCAAAAATACAGTGATATTTTACTAAACTTAATTAAAAATGAAAAAAAATATATAAATGTGGCAAAAGACTAAATAAACTTATTTTAGAGTGACATTAAAAGGAGTTAAAGTTTTAAATTGATATTTTGCTAAATTTAAAATTTTGAGATGGCATGGACTAATTTTCCCTAAATTTAAAGTTTCTTACCATTTTCTTATTTTTTTTAATTTTATTTACCAAAAAAAAATCTGCATAAAATACATAAACGAGAGTGACTCGTCGTCGATGAAATTTCTGGAGCATAGGCTGCCATCCTTTTTTGAAGAAGTAACAATCGTTACCCGCTTTCATAGACTGCAATCCTCTGAATCAGAAACCTAACTCCTTCCCCCTCAGATTTCGCATCTCAAATTAAAAAAGAAATGCATCTGAAATTAGCAACTGGCGTTAAACACTCATCGATTTCATGCGGATTTCTCAATTGGGGCTAAGCTTGTAACAGCATATCAGTGGCAACATCAGACCAAGTGAGTACTTTGAGTGGTCTCCATTTTTTGTCTTTTCTTTTCCTCCAATTTCGGTTAAAAGCAGGAACATCGTCGAATGTGTTGAATATTTTAATTTCCTTGCACTCATCTAGAAAAGTTGTGCATTGATTACTTTTAGCTGAGACGATCCTAGCTTAAGTTTCAGATTGTATGTAACAAACCAATTTCGATGGATTTGTTGTTGCTGAAGAAGAAACTTATTAAGTTAATTGTTTTCTCTTCGTTTTCCTCCAAAACTACGCCTTTTATTTAGGACTTGCTTAGCATAATATAGGAAATGATCTTATTTTATGGGTATAAAGGGCAGATATTAGTTACAAATTCTCCAAATTCGTGAATCAAATAAGGAAAAATAATCCCTGACCACAAATTGGAACTCCTTCATAGAGGTTATGATGATATCAGAAGCGGCTAAGTATTGAGATAATGCATGCTCACCAAAAACATCCTTTACAATTTATTTACTTAAGCAACTGAACTATATGTGCCTACTGTTCATCTCACCTAAACTGCATTAAACTGCTATTAAGCTACCTCGACAAGAACAGATGATGCGTGCTCTCGCGACCATGATGGGACAACTTGTAACCTGGCTGGAGCACAACCATTGGGGCAAAATCGAGCGGAAAGACAACATCGTGATCCCGAGAATTACCGGTGGGATGGTGGTTTTCGAGTGGAGATCCCGAATTTACAAAGGTCTAAGTCTTTGATGAGTTACTTGATTGGATTACCACTGTTGATGAGATTATGTCCTTAAAAGAAGTACCACCAGACAAACAGGTCTCTCTAATCGCTATTCGTTTCAAAGACAGGGCAGCCGCATGGTGGCAGTCGTTTCGCTACAGGCGTTACCTTGATGGACTATCGTTATTAGCAGATTGGGGCGAACTCAAGCGAGAAATGACTAAAGAGTTATTGCCGCTGAATTTTCGACAAACTCTTTATCAACAATTACAAGGTTTGGTACGGGGGTCAAGAAGCATAGATGACTATACCTTGAGTTTTATCGCCTGGTTGCCGTAATCAATTGCGGAAACGGAAGAACAACTTCATGTGCCCGCTACTTGCACGACGCCTTCGACCATGATTCGGGATACACTTCATGTTCATACTATTCTAATGAATGTTGCGGAGGCCCAATCTAAAGCCCGAGCAATTGAAAGAAGCCTTAACCGCAACCGCACTTATGCAACTAACCGGGGAAGCGTTGGCCCAGTTGGCAACCCAAATCCACCTTCTTCAAAACCTTTCTCTAACCTGAACACCTCTAGCAAGACTTTTCCACAGACCGCTAGTACAACTCCAACAAATTCTGGACCGAAACCTGTAAATCGGCGACCTAATGTGCGCTGCCATCGCTGCCAGGAGCTAGGCCATTATGCCAATGAATGCCCTAAAATGCGTTCCCAACTATACATTAACGAAGGAGGGGAAGAGGTCGATCTGTCAGCAGATACGTGGGAAGAGCCGGACCGTGAAGAAGATGTCTATTATGTAGCACCAGATGATGTTCAGGGTGAGTGCCTAGTTAGCAGAAGATTGTGTTTGGCCCCGAGAACTGATGAGGATTGGAAGAGGCATGATATTTTTACCACAAACTGTACCATAAATAATAAGCAGTGCAAGGTGATTATTGATACCGGTAGTTGGGAAAACATGATCTCTGAAGAGGCGGTATGCAAACTGACTCTACCTACCGAACAACACCCTCACCCTTATCGCTTAGGCTGGGTGAAACAAGGCACCGATATTCGAGTAGACAAACGGTGTTGGGTGAATTTATCCTTTGGACCGCATTACAAGACCCAAATACAAGCGGATGTCGTACGATGGACGTCGTTGCTCACATCATATCGGGCGGCCTTGGCGATATGACAATCGTGTCATATATGATGGAAGAGCTCACACCTATACCATACATGCGAGATAACAAAAGGGTAGTGGTGCAACCTCGAGACAAAAAGAGCGAGTGAGAAAAAAACGATGAATCTTTTACCGAAAGAGGCTTTTGAAGAGGAAGTGGCGCTTCGAATTCCGCTTTGCTATTATATCACGCACTTTTGTTGTTGTAGAGGTGAGAAGCGCATGCCGATGAGATTCAAGAGTCGCTAGGCGAGTTCAAAGATGTGCTCGTCGATCTACCAGATCTCCTACCACCCCTTCGCGACATACAACATCAAATTGATTTGATTCCTGGTGCCTCTCTTCCCAACCGAGCACATTACAGAATGTCACCGCAAAGACATGAAGAGTGAAAAGACATGTACAAGAACTATTAGACAAAGGTTTTGTGCGTGAAAGTATAAGTCCCCAGTCTTTGTGCCCGTATTATTAGTCTTAGAAGAAAGATGGGAGTTGGCGTATGTGTGTAGACAGTCGGGCCATTAATAGAATCACTGTTAAATATTGTTTCCCAATACCCCGTTTGGATGACATGCTGGATCAATTAAGCGGTGCTAAAATCTTTTCTAAAATTGACCTCAAGAGTGGGTATCATCAAGTGCGAATTAAACCGGGCGACGAGTGGAAAACCGCTTTTAAAACAAAAGAAGGCCTATTTGAATGGATGGTGATGCCATTTGGTTTATCAAACGCACCCAGCACTTTTATGAGAATGATGAACCAAGTCTTGCGACCTTTTCTTAATGACTTTGTGGTGGTATACTTTGATGATATCCTAATTTATAAGCAAGACTAAAGAAGAACACGGCATCACTTAAGTCGGTCCTATCGGATTAAGGGACCCGTGAACTATTTGCTAATCCTAAGAAGTGTGTGGCGAGTGGAGGAGTTCTTGTTTTTGGGGTATGTTATTCTTGCGGTGGCATAAGCCCTGATAAAAATAAAGTCCAAGCAATTGTAGAGTGGCCAAATCCTAGTACCATTCTTGAAGTGCGATCATTCCTCAAGTTAGGCTGGGTTTTATCGCAGATTTATCCAACATTATAGCCGTATAGCGACCCCATTATCGACTTGTTGAAGAGATCCCGCCGAGTGGGATAAAGCAAAGCACAACAAGCATTCAAAGATTGAAGAGTAAGCTAATTTCTGCACCTCTCGTTAGCTCTCCCCGACTTTGAAAAGTTATTTGAAGTAGATTGTGATGCATCCAAAGTGGGAATAGGAGCGTGCTTAGTCGAAGGAAGGCTGTGGCATACTATAAGCGAGAAATTAAGTGGTGCGAAGCTTAATTACTCGGTATATGAGTTGGAATTGTACGCGATAGTCAAAGCATTACAACGTTGGCGACATTACCTTCTTCATCGTGAGTTTGTTTTATTCTCCGACCATCAAGCTTTGGCGTATTTGCAGGGGCAGCATAAGCTGAGTTCGAGGCATGCTAAGTGGGTTGCATCTTTACGAATTTTCATTCTCAATCAAGCACAAATTAGGTGAGGTGAACAAGGTTGCTGATGCTTTGAGCAGGCGCCATGCATTAGTGGCAGCTATGACAGTGCATACACTGGGATTTGAGCATATTCGAAAAACTATTCGTGAGGACGAGCAGTTCAAAACAATCATTGAGGCTATTGAGAGTAGAATACGAAATGATTACTCAATGCATGACGGGTACTTATTCCGAGGCTCGTGCTTATGCATTCCCAACACATCATTGAGAATCCTCATCATTCAAGAGCTTCACCAGCAGGGGCATTTCGGGCAGGAAAAGACAGCGTGGTTGATAAAAGAGAGATTTTATTGGCCGGGCATAGACAAGGACGTGAAACTGTTCGTGAAGCGTTGTCGGTTGTGTCAACAATCAAAAGGAACTGACAGCAATAAGGGATTGTACACTCCCCTACCTATACCAGCAGCACCGTGGAGTGATGTATCAATAGACTTTGTTGTGGGGTTGCCCCGCACCAAGAAGGGTCAAGATAGTATTATGGTGGTTGTTGATCGGTTTAGTAAAATGGTTGTTTTCATTGCTTGTAAGACAACTATGGATGCTTCAAGGGTAGCAGATTTGTACTTTGGTAATGTTGTGAGGCATTATGGCTTACCGGTTTCGATTGTGTCAGATCGGGACACGAAATTCATGAGTCATTTCTGGAAGGAATTGTGGAAAAAATTGGGAACCGTCCTAAAATTCTCCAGCCCGTATCATCCGCAGACAGATGGACAAACAGAGGTCGTGAACCGGAGTTTGGGTAACATGCTACGTGCCCAGGTAAAAACTTTAGCTAGTTGGGACAGTGTCTTACCAAAGATAGAGTTGGAATTTAATAGTTCAGTTAATCGCTCAACGGGCTACTCTCCTTTCCAAGTGCTGTATGGGTTCAATCCCAGAGGACCTCTTGACTTACTGCCCATTGAGGGACCGAATACTGGGGCAACGAAGGTGGAACAGCGGCTAGAAAATCTTCTCGACATACATACTCATGTCCGTCAGAATCTGGAAACTTCTTACGCCAAGTACAAACAGCAGGCTGACGCTTCGCGTGTGGAGGTAAATTTTGATGTGGGTGATTTGGTGTGGGTCTATTTGTCTCGTGATCGCTATCCATTGGGGGCATACAACAAGCTAAAACCACGGAAGTTTGGACCCTGTCAGATTTTAGAGAAATTGGGAAGTAATGCATACCGTGTGCAATTGCCTGATGATATGAACATTACAAATGTTTTCAATGTCAGACACTTGTATCCTTTTCATGGTGACAACCCAAGCTTGAGGGCAAGCTTTCAAGAGGAGGGGGAGCATGACGCGGAGCTAGACTTAGTTCAAACCAGTTATGACTCTGGGACAAGTGTGCAGCTTCCAGTAAGGCCACCAATCACCAAGCAGTACAAGATGCGCAACATACAATCAGTGGTTCCTGCAAATATAGAAAAGATTCATTGAGATCTATTGGCTTATTTGGCATTGATTGGCAGTATGCAGGATATCTAAACATAATAGGAAAAATATAGGCAAATATTTTATTTTACTTAATTAAAGAAATTGTATTAGGAAATAAATATTGGTCTCTCTATTTATCTAGAGGTGCTGTGCACCAAAGGGAGGCAGTTTTCTTACACTCGAGTATTATAAACTATTGCCAGAGAATGACCTAATAAATCCATTCCTTTTTGTTTTGAATGAAACTTTAATTTGGTTTGTGCACTGTTAATGTTCGGAACTATACCTTGTTTTTGGAAAAGAAGAAACTTACTGGTGGTCTTTTGCAAATCAATTTGAAGTGGTTCTGTTTGCTATGGACCTTTTATTAATTATGAATCAAGTTGTTTTTGAGAATCTGTCCTGAAAGACTTTTTTTTTCTGGTTTGGTGCCTAATTTTGATTAGAAGATTGTCCAACTCCTATTGCTTGACTTCTTCCTTTTTACTAAAGAGGCCTATTTTTCTTTATCGCATTGAAGTAGAGATGCTTCCTTATAACATACACCAAGGTTACAGTTTCAAACGTGGTACTGTTCTGCCACTGCTGGAACCTGAATATTTCAGAATATAGTTTTGTTTTATTTCAGTACTTGGTAATTTCTGGAGTCCAAAAAAGAAAACATAGGAAAAACAGGAAGAGTACTAGCCGGCTTGAATCCCAATTTTGTAGATCTAGCTAGTCGATGGTAGTTTAGGAAGAATAACCTCAGTGTGAAATTATCCTAAATTCTCCAACTTTTTTCTGTCCTTAAGGAAGGCCTGCAATTCATGTAAGACACCAAATTTCAGCACAATTGCTATACTTAAGAGTATGTTCATGATTATATTATAAGCACAGCCATTATAATAGTTATCGGGCACGATTCTGTTTTATGATCTGCTGCTTAATCTTGTTTGGTTAAGTTGTTTGATTCTAGGTTTCTAATTTTTATTTGAGGATGTGAATGCTGACTTCTGACTAATTAGCATCTGGTGAGCTCTAATGGCATCTTGTGTGTCGGTGTGTGTCGGTGGGTAGTCTAAGGGTTGTTGGATCAGGCTTTTATGTGATGATGTTCTAGCAACTTAGCAAGTAAAAATTTCAAATGTAATGCACAATGCCTGCCATTTTTGACTAAATATTATACAATGTGTAATTGGTCATCTTAAACCCTTGTGAGGTTGAGATCTGAATGAATATTTAGTATTGTAAATGATAGGTTGAGGAAGTAGGTTAGGTTGGTCATGCATAATGCTGGCAGCTAATTTTTTTCTCTCCATTTTGTTGATTGCACCACTCTATTTGATATTGCTAACTATTTGCTTTGTTTTTTATACTTTTTTTACGTAACTACTTGCTCCAGAAATTATTGACTTATATGGTTATCTCATTCCTCATTCAACAACTAAATGCACCTACTTGCACTAAAATTCCACCATACAAAATGAATTCTATGCAAGACAAGAATTTTGTTGGTATGATGGTTGGTATGGTACAGGTGCTAACTGTTGTGGTACTGCTAGACTGGCATCTGACTAGTTGGTGATTAATAATACTATTATTACTATCATTAGTACTATTTGACTCGTATTATTACTACTGCTGCTATTATTACTATTACTATTATTATTATTATTATTATTATTATTATTGCTGCTGCTATTATTATTGTTATGACTATTACTATTATTATTTATTATTCCGGACTGTTTCATTTCTAACCTACCCCAATTTATTTGGGATTAAAGGATATGTTGTTGTTGTGGAATAGTGCCAATAAGACTGTATATACATGAAAGAGATTATCTCGAGGCTAATAATACTTCCGTGAGTCCTTAATGTATTGTATCAACTATATGGATGGGATATACAAGTGAGAGAGAAATGATCTAACTCAAATTTTCTTAAAATATTGTGTGACATATTTCATATATAGCTATTAGGTTAGGCCCATTATCGTAATTTATTCAGCCATAAAACTAACTCCATTAATTAGATCAGCTACATCACTCTTTATTGAGGGGGAAGGGGTTCACTGACTAATGACCATCTTTATTTAAGTCACATGGTTCTAAAATCATCTTAACGACATAAATACACAAAGCTATCTTCCCTAGATATTGGTAGGAGTTGCAAACTTTTTTTATTCTGTGTAACCTAATTTGTTCAACTACTTCCATTTTCCCCAATAAAGGTATGATTTCTGTAATCTAGCATGAACTTCTTATTGCAATAGATCTATCTATATTAAATTTTTGATAAGCAAGGTGATCAGAAAGGATTGCATTATCAAGAATTTCGATATTGAATTTTTTTTTGCTGCTCTAGTTGGTCACATGATGCCAGTATGTACAATCAGACTGTTCACACCTGTTCCTTCTCTTGCAGGAAAGAGGCAAAGTGTAGTCGTGTTATTACAGATAGTCAGATGCATTTTGTTTAGATTTGAAATCACGATACCAACAGAACATGCTCCACTTAACTTTTTTATGTTATTTTCCTTCTATTTGTATCAGTTGTTTTAAAATAATTTTAGACTCCTATACCAGTAATTGATGCTTGGAAATTACTTCTTTTGGTTTCCTGCTCATTTAATTTTTTATGCGTGATATTTGATTTCCTTAAACTGTCTATTTCAATTTTAGTAATTGTGCGGTATGAATTGCTACTTTTGAATTTTGATCTTATGGTTGCTCATCTACTTTGTTGCCTTCAGCATGGTCTGAAGTCTGGATCACAACTTATCGGAAGACCCTTTCACAAAGAATGGTTTGTCTTGAATTTTGATGCTTTACCCTCCTCTGTATCAGATATTCATTTCACCCTTGGTCATAAGAATTACTATGTTCAATGCATGTTGTTGTGCTGTGGTTAGAAAATCCTTCAGTAGCTGTTGGGGTGGAAAACTGACAATTGACTAGTTGTCTGCCTTCTATGTTGTTCCTCAAGTTGTGACGCTTCTTGTTAGGATGTTTTTCAAATACACCCAACATTTTCTGATATTCTCATATGCCCGATATTTCTCAAATGGCTAGTGGCACCATACACTTGTGAACTGCTAATTTCTCAATTGAAAAATTAAAATTAGATATATTCTTCACCATAGAAAGGACATTTGTTGAATGGTTTAAATCAGAAGCAGCTTGAAATCATTTAGTCATTCATTTAAAGAAGTTAAATTTGAACTTCAAAATGTTCAAATTATTTGTTGGATGGTCTTCAGCCCTTACCTATTCTCAATAATTGGGTGTCCATATATTTTACCCCTTTAAGTATAGTCTGCATGATATCTTTTGATATCTTTTGCAAAAAGTCCTCTTAAGTTTGTAAAATAGTTTGCTGGGTTTACTGGTTAAGCCTCATGGTCCGATCAGATTTTCAGTGATGGAAGTTGATATCTTATAAAATTTTCTTAATGGAAATAATTTTATTTGCATTTTGGTCTCCAGTAGGAAAAGATGCAATATTTTTATGTAGTTGACATATGGGTACATATTAATATACTCATTGCTTATAATAATCTGAATACAACTGGTCCAATTTGATCCAATCTTGACTTGAACTGTAATTGGACGATTGGATCAGATCACAACAGGTCCAGTTTATGATATACGAAAGAGCATGCCAACTAGAGCAGAGAATGGATGCTCAGTTGATGTGTACTGTCTTCATTTGTACAACTCATTTTTCTCTTTTTGAAGAACCAACTCATACTTTTGGTAAATAAGAGTGAAGGGCTCAAGACCAAATTTATTTTGTTCCTCTTTGACCAAATGTTGCCCTTTCTTCTGGTCAAGATCTTTGTATATCTATACGTACTTACTCCAATAGTTCCTCTCTCTGTTAAGTTTGCATGTGAGAAACTAGGAAGCAGTGATGCACATGCTTTCTGTCTGTCTCCATTCCTTTTGTTTAATTGTTTTTTTTTTGCACCTCTCTCTCTCTCTCCCCCCCCTACGCCTAACCTTCTTTTTTTTTTTGAAAAAAATCTCTCTTCAAAACTTGATGGCATCTGTCAAAAATCTCTCTCTCTCTGTCTCACAGACAGCCCTCTGTTGCAGAGATGCTTCGGCCTCAGTGAGGGTTTTTATTCAATTATATGTTTATGACATGATATTCTATGCCTCACAGGACAAGATGAGGAGGCTAGTGGAAGAAGCATGGTGTTTGTGATCAACCAATCAGAACTGACCATGCCACAGCCTGATTTAAATGGCTCTTTCATGAAGTAAACTCACGATCTACGCACGTGCCCCATGACTGCTCCTGTAATGTTTTTATCAATTCAGTTCTAGTAATTAGATTTTATCTTTGGTGAGTTACTTTGCCCCTTGTTCTCTCGTGGGTTTGATTATTTATTCATTGTTTGTTTTGTCATGTTCTGGTATGCCGGAGCTGCACCTTATTGAGCCCGGTATGTTGGTCTATGCTTGTAAGGCTTCCTAATGTTTATTTGTTTGATTTTCAAGATAAAATTTAGTCCAACTGCTCGACTAGTGTAAATGTCTGATTTGTTATAATAATATAGCATATAGGTGCTATCTCTCAGCGCTGTTACATAACTAGTTTCAGATCCATTCGGTGGTGAGATGGGTCCATTAACTGGCCTGGATTTGATTGAGATCATTGAGTGCATGCTGGTGCTTTGGTACGTAAATCGTTGGTATTGGCCGTGCTCTTTTATACGGGTAACAGCTGGTCGTTGCATCTCAGAAGTGAGAAGAGAGAAAATAGGGAATAAAAATAAACACCCGGTTGAGATTTGAGACACATCACACATGGTTCAAAGGTCTTTTCTATTTCATGTGTCTGATGGAGCAATGAAATTGTACATCCGTGATTTTGCTAAAACAATTATCAGTTCAATTAGGAGTACTATTTTAAAGGGATAGCATTATCGTGGAAACAATATATATATCATGATAATTTTGAATTTTTTTAATATTAAGTTTAAATTTGAATTATGACATTCTTAAGCATGATATAAATGTTGAGATTTATTCTCAAGATGTTTACTACATGTTCTATCGTTTATCGAATTATTTGAATTGTGAAAGTTTAAATTTCAGTGGTCCAACCTCTACGTCTACGAGAAAAAAAAATTAAATAAATGCAACAGTAGTTGTGTCCAGCCAGATCTAGTAAGAAGGCATGTTGGCTATCGCCTACTACTAGAGAAAAATGACAAGGCATGCCATTTAACTTTTGCTGGCTTCCCATCAACTGTCCATTATCTAGCCTGGCAAAGCGTAGATTAAAGAATGCTAAAAAGAGATGTCGATTTCTCTTAAATTCCTAGCAATAAATGCACGTCTAATAGACGGAAGCACGATTTGAACTTGGGAGCATCAAGAGATCAGACAAAGTCAATTTGTGAGTTTATGGTACAACGATAAAGATAATCAAAGAAAAAATAAATCATCATTCATTATTAATCGAAAGAGATGAAAGGAATCGTCGAAAATAAAATTAAAAGTAAATATAATGAACTTATAATTAGACTAAAATATACTAACAACTTAAATTTTTAATAGTTCATATATTTAAAATAAAATTATAAAGAATGTCGAGTAGCTAAATATCTTACAAATATAAATAAAAAATGATAAATTCTACCAATATATGTAAATTATGGGGTGCCGGCCCTTGATACCCTCTTGATAAATTCTCTTCGCCACTGATTGTGTGCATATACAATTGACTGATATTGCCCCACTGAGAAGTGCACTTTCAAGTAGGTTTTCTATAGAAAGGGTTATAAATCTTTTGGAAGGCAAAGCTCCAACTTGAGTTAATCTGAAATTTTCGAAATATATTTGCCCATATATTAGAGTTAGGCCTGTGTTTCTGTATGGGTGATTTCAATGAGTCGACTCGGTTCACTCGGCCAGTGCATTAACTATCTCATTTTCACATGCTTGACTTCTTCATGAATTATATTCCATAAATAAAGTTTAAGTCCTCTCACACATATTATATCATCAAAATTTCTTTATCATTAATTTTTTATTCATTTTTTTCATCGAGTTGAATCCAATATATATATTTTTTCTCTATCCTCATTTAAAATAATATATGTGATATACTTAAGATGAAATATAACTCTTAGAATGATTCAACTTTTTTATGATCCTTTATAAATTATTATATGATCAATTATATAATTTATATTTAAAATAATATATTTGACTGTATTAATATGAAATTTTATTAAATATATTTAAAATTTTATGTTTATAATTATTTATTTGAGTAAGACGAGTTTGAGCTGTAGTAAAGATAGAGAACAAAGTAAGATGGAAAACTTTTCCGCTTCATTCTCCAAACTTTTCCACGCTTCGTTTGATCTTTAGCCATAATCATAATCATAATAATATAATAATAAAAATATAATCAAAATCATAAAAATAATTATAATTATAAGAATATAATAATAAATTAATCATCACTATAATCAACATATAATAATATAATACAACATAATAAAATAATAATAAGTAATAATAATCATAATCATAATCATCATAATATAATAATATAATAATAAATAATCTTGATCATAATAATATAATAATAAAATAATTATATTTATATTCATAATATAATAATATAATATTAAAATTATATTTATAATAATAATAAATAATATAATAATGCTAATGGTAATGATAATATAATAACAATAATGATAATAATAATTTAATAATAATAATATAATGATAATAATAAGAATATTATTATCGTCCCCACCTTTTATCCCCATTTGTTATCCCCAAGCGAAATTTTTTTATTTTAAGCATCAATTGACTTTTTCTCTGTTTCTGACTTTTCATTTTTATAACTGCATAGCACATTAATAATTCAAAAAAAAATTTGAAATTGAAATGGCGTCTCTTTAAGAAAATTAGAGAGAGTTAGCACTTGGTAAAAACTATCAAATTTACTTATATCTATTATACTGTGCTATTTATATCAAGTGTTGTGATTATTTACTTGTATAAATGGTGGGATTCAACCACCAAAGCCGGTTGATATAAATAGAAAAATTTAATAGATATAAATAAAATTGATAGTTGATGCCAATAGACACAACAATTACCAAAAACGTAGATATAAATAACATGGATATCAAATAACAATATTTTAAGTTATTAGAATTTAAGTAACTGACACAATAAATATAAATAAGGAACAGATAAAGATATAAATAATGTCAGAATGATAATCAATTGATGGCGCGCTGATTTTTTGTGTCAAATTTATTGTTGCTGTAAATAATTCAAACATTTATGGTCAATTAATATAAACTAATGGTTGGTTATAAATGAATCGACTAGTTGCCTAGAAACAAAAAAAATAGTGAATCTAATTGATGTCGCTGAGATTGCATGTTATGGTCACAAAAAATAGCGATTTTTTTGTGTCAAATGATTGCAGTTACGGTCAACTCGCGAAGATTCAAAATTTTTATTTGTCGTTGCGATTATGGTCAAATCGCGAAAGACTTTTGGCGTTTCAACTACTAAATTCACGGGAATCAAAGTTTGGGGATATTTGTGGGGATAAATGCTTGGGGATTATTATCAGCCTCCTATAATATAATCAAACAATAATCGCTACTCCGACTAGAGCTAATCCGGTATTCCACCTATAAGTTGGTATACCGATTAGCACTATTCTCGTACTCTTCTACTTAGTCTAAAATTCGTTTGGCAAATTAATTCGTCGGAATAACTATTTTATTCTAACTTTTTGCTATTCCATTGAGTGCCAAACACTCCCTTTGCGATTGCGAGATCATCCAATATTTTTGTACGAACGGAGGGAACCAAACCAGAAAAATTGGGGGCGAATTATTTTTTTTTCCATTTTTTAATAAAAGCGAAATACATTATTAGGTCAAGCACAAAACTACAAGTCAATCATGGCCTAGCATCCATAATTCCGTATGCAATAATAGGAGATGGAATAATCACCGAATCCACCATGCTTCGCTCATATTGACATTGTAATTGGTATAGTATCCCTGTTATTGAGATGACATTTATATCGATTGTTAAAAAAAACAAGAAGAAAAGGCCTTGGATATATTAATTTATTAAATTAAATTCAGTGCACGTAACAAGATCTGCTGTTCGGTCATGAGTCATGATACAAGTAAAATAATCTCTTAAAGAAAGTCACAAGCGATTTAGATTATGATTATTTAAATAATTTTAATTTTAATAATAAAAATGATAAAATTAAAATTTTAAAATATAAATGACGGTGCGCCATTGTCAATGACATTTTACAAATATACCATTGGCAATGATCTCTTTCCTTTTTTTTTATTTTTCAGTTATTTTAAAAAAAAAAACTAAAAGACTCCCGGAGTCCCACTGACACTTGACTAAATCCATTCTATTCCACTCTAAATTTTTTAAAAAAATGAAGGACGTTATTTCAAGTGGCGTCTTTGCCCAAAAGCGCTAATGGAACTAACGTGTTTACACAACGCCACTGGACAGTGACACGCTGCCATTTGTATTTTTAAAATTTTAATTTTATCAATTTTATTATTAAAATTAGAATTATTTGAATAATTATTATAAAAAAACTGAGAAAGTCGAGTAGAAGATATATCTTAGAGAAATGAAAATAATTATTCAGAGAATCCATGATTGTTTAACACTTATTGCGGCGCTTATATAAAAATTGATGTACACTATGCGATTCGTGAGTATGAATTTTGATGCGTTGGAAATAATAAATCTTCAGATATGATTATGATATATCATTGCCAACATATTAATATTTTGTAAAGGATTCACATTATTATATCCATACTGTATTCGATAGGATATCAATGAAATTTATCCAGTCCGAACTGTATAGGATATTAATGAAGTTTTATATGAATTTTTTTGAATCTTGATACTATCTAGGATATCAATGAAATTTATCTAGTCCACACTATATTCGTTAAAACGGGTATAAATAAGAAGTACTTTTGTCATTAGCTTAACAGATAAGGATATAGATAATAATTTGTTGGTTAACTTATCTTTATCGAATAAGAATATTAATAAATGTTATTTCATAATCCTTACCTATAAGTTAAGGATATAAAAATTAAATTATATATAAAATAATATCATTTTCATCATTATTACTATTACTATCATAATCATCATCAATTATCATTAGTTATATATTTTATAAAGTTATTATAGTTATTATTGTTATTGTGAGGTTGATTTTATATATTATTATATTTTATAGTATAAATTAATAGTAACTTATGATAAGATTAATTTGTGAAACGTTATAATTTTATTCTTTTATAAATAAAAAAACTAATAATTATAAATTTTATATTTATTATTTTATAGATATGGTTTGTTTAAAATATTAAAAGAACGCGAGTATGAAAATATTTTCACCTCGTCCTTCCGTATTGATTGACACCTTAATACCATAGATGATTTTAATGCATATTAATTATAAATCACATTGTAAAACTTAATGTGTGGGGTGAATTATATTAAATTTAGAGGAACGCATTCACTTTACATTGGGTTGTTTTGAAAATCTCCATAGTGAATTTAAAATTGATATGAAAAAAACTAAAAAAAAAGTTTATAGATATATTCTATAATGTTTTAAATTTTATATGATTTCATTATCATTTTATAGTCCGTCAATGATTGTTAAACTGAAATTATTTCAATTTAACGATCTTTACTATCAAACGATAATGAAATCACATAAGTAAAAAAATATCTATAAATTTTTTAAGAATTTTTCTTTCAAATTTATTTTAAAAAAATATTATTAAGATTGTCAAAATAGCTCTCCGAATTTAAATTATACAAAATTAACTTTTTAGTATAATTCATCACTGTTATTTTTTTTTATTTTTTTTAGATGAACCCGTAGGCATAATTCATCACTATTAGCTCTAGTGAGCATTAGACAATCGATCTCCGGTCACAATTAGTCAACTGTAAACCTTAATATAACAAATAAAGAGTTCTATAACAAAAAAAATAGTCTCCTTGGTCAATGGTCAGTTGTTATTTGTTAACTTGTTAAGTTGTAATAGACTTCTCGGATCTCGAAGAGGAACTCTCTTTTCTTTAATAACTTTTAACTAATTAAAACTAAAAACTAACTAGCAGGTCCCTCAAAAGTAATTTAAAATTAATTGTGGAGTCCTTCAAAACTGAAAAAGGACATTTCTCGAAAATAATTTAAAATTAATTGTGAGGCAACTCGATCACTCGAAAGATAAAGAGAAAAGAGGAAGGGATGAGCTGGCAGCTCCAGCGCGCGTGCTCATGGATATCTCTTCCGAATCACATAACAAGACCTCGCCATATTTACTCTCCTTCAAGGTTATTCCTCTCTCCTTTACCTGGATTAATTATCATTGATACTGTTATTTTGTTTTCAGATTCGATTACTTTGTGTCTTGGTCTCCGTTTGAATGTGTTGTCGGAAATACAATTGCTTGTCTTGTTTGCTGGTTTTCTTCTGTTTGTGCGTTTAAAGTTTCGTTATACTTGGTCTTCATTTTGTTTCCCAATTGCTTGATTAGACTTGAGCACTGTTCGAGTATCTCATCATGTTTGCTGTCAATTGATATAGTTGAGCCTTTTCTGTTCATATCCATCGTAAATTCGCAGTCGGCTTTATATGATCCTGTTCGAACAAAATTGGCTGACATTTCTCTATGAAACTGTATCATGGCGTCGTTAAACTTCCCATAGATAGTTTTACTTTTGAGATTGCTGGGTTTGAAATTTGCTCTTACTTCAGGTCGGTTACACTTCAGAGACACTGCATCAATTCTCCGCATGTTCCCTTTTTCTATTTCTCATACAATGGAGGTATTCTCTGACTCAAGTAAATGATACCAATTTAAATCTGTCAAATGTAAAGATTGAGCTTCTTCATGACTTATTTTTTTTTATAATAATTTGTTTTTTCTTCTCTGCAGGTGAGAAACTTGTAATGTCAACAAGAGCTGGTTACATGGATGCACCTAAAGGTTCTGGTTTTAGTTGTACTTGCTCTAGATTAGACCATTTGGCTGCTTCTGATGAGGTACTTTTCCAATTATTTTGTTATTTTTAATGCCAACTAGTTGATTCTTTCATTGTTACTTCACTGGAACAATACTATAAATGAAGATTAATAAGTGTAGTATGTCAGGTCGGATTTGCATTTGATCATGTTCAGCTTGTGCCATTGTAATCAAATTTGGTTTGATTCTTTTGAAGTGCTTCTGGTCTTGATCCTCTTTTTTCTTTCTTTTTTTTTTTTTTGCCTTTTTTTTTCAGGTTTTGTGTTGGTTGGGCTTTAGGTGCTCAGTTCTTAGGTATTAAATAAAATTCAGGTCAGGTAGTTATCGACATGTCAATCAGATTTCAGGATGGTTTGGGTCTTAATTTTGTTCTGCTCTTCAATTTGTCTCTTAGTCGATTCATTTTCTCTCTCAACTAGTGTTCTGTCTTTCTGACAGTCATTTTGGGGTTCATATCAGGTTATTGATGTTCTGATCAGATCTGATTTAGTTTTTTGTGAGCCATATTTTGGGTTCTTCAGGCTTTGTTCTACACCAGGTTAGTTTGAGTTTGGATTAGGTCTGGCCTGATGGCAGGCAATTTGTGGTTTTAGTCACATTTAGGTTTTTGGTCAAATTGGGTTTCTATTTATTGCATTGTCAAAATGTTTCAGTTCAGCTTGATTTTGGGGTTTGGCAGGGGTTCTTCTACTTTGGTGTCAGACTTTCCAAGCTCCTGAAACCCTCAGTCTTCTTGACAACTGACTAGTAGTACTTACATGATATTGCAGGGTTCTCTTTGTAAAATTCCCCTAAGATGGATGGCATTCTACATCATATGCAGAATAGTGATTAATCGAATTCGTTCAGTTATTGGAAAGATGATAAGCCCACTGATACTGTCCTCAAATTTCATGACAAATTTACCCCTTGCATGTATCTCTGATCCAAAGAGACCTGTGCCCCTCCAGTTAGATGTGACTATCCCTTCCTTGCAAGATTTAAAATGGAGCTTTTCTCGGCTTTATTATTTGTTCAATGTGCAACTTGAACGAAACATTGGCATGTAAGTTCAATGTAAATATAAACACTTGAATCATTCTGTACCTCCTCAGATTACGGTTTCTTATATTTAAAATTATTTTGTATATCTTTATTAGGTTGTGTTATTTGAACTTCCATAGCTGTTTTTGTGTTGATAGTGACTTTATTAGATCCATCGTTTTATGTATATTCTCTGCAGATGATGAAATCTTGCAGGTCAATCTTTTTTACCGCAAGTACAGACTGGTCACTGAAGTTTGATTTGTCCTCTTCAACACCAACTTTCAACTTTTCCAATAAAAATTATCCATTAAAAAAAATAACATCTTTTATGATGTGAGCATCTTTTGCTCATGTGGACAACTATTCTGCTGACATATTGTACATTTTGGCTGAGTGAAGTGACATCAAAGATCAGTGACCAAGTTATGATATATAGATAAATTTAGTGATCTGAAAAAAAAATACACCAAAAAAAGAAATCTCTCTGTGTGTAGGGTTTTTCCAAGAGACGTGCTGCAGTTACTAAAATTTGAAAATGCAGTCTGGAGCTAAATAGCACTTGGTATTTTGTATTAATTTGGCTTTAGTAAGCTCAAATTTTTGTTATTGTATTACATTCTTTCATATAAATGCACTTCTTGTACTGATGTAACAATATTTCATGCTTTTTGTAGGTCATTTATTGTTCTGCTCTTGGCATGCTTCTCTTTTGTCATAATTGGTGGTTTAGTTTTCTATCATTTTAGGTAAAAACTTCTTCTGGAAAATTTTCTCCATCCCCCATTTTCAAGATAATTGTAGGCAGTAAATCAGAGATTTCAGTATTGTATGATTCACGATGCGAATCGTACGATATGGTAAGAGTCAATCAACGAGCAATGCAAATTGTGCTTCTGTATCAGACGATCACCGAATCATCGGAATCGTGGCAATTCTGAGTAAATAGATAATCCCAGTTAATTGTTCCTGAATTACAACCAATGCTGATACTTGATCAGACTCTGCCAGGCATCCTTATTCATAGGTGGTCAACACCTTCCGACATCCGCCCATTAAATCCCAGTAGTTCCCTAACTTTTATCTGTGCAGACACAAGTTTCATGCAGGACTACTGAGACAGATTAGATAAATTTGGGTACATGAGAGGATATGGAAACTTTGTACCATGTCATACCAATATCTATAGCAAAATTGTTAACCTCTGCCATTTTGAAGCATAGCTTTTAAGATGACTTATATTAGAACCTTAATTGAATCCCAAATCACTCAAATATTGGTGTGTGATACTTTCTGGAATCTGAGTTCTTTTTCTAATTTATTGCATTGCCTACTAGTTACCTTTCTATTTTGCTTGCTTAATCTTGGCATATGTTAAACAGGAACAAAGAGCATTCACTAGAGGATTGTTTTTGGGATGCTTGGGCCTGCCTTTGTTCCTCCTCAACTCATTTAAGAGTTGAGTTTATCTGGAATTTTTCAATCGTACATCTTTTGTTTTCATACTAGAACTGAAGTGGTTTTGCAACTTGAACTGAAGCATCTTTTGTTTTCCTTTTAAAATTATTATATAGCAAAAAACACGGGTTGAACGGGTTCTTGGTTTTATATTGGCAATATGGGGCCTCTTGTTCTACTCACGCCTCCTCAGCACAACCACCGAGCAATTTAGGGTAATGTCTTTTTCTTATTTCCTTTTCTTGAGCAATCATCTTTTTTTCTTTTTTTTTTCTGCTGCAAACTGGACCGACAATGTTTTGTTCTTTTTAACTTGGATGTGAACACTGAGATTGTTCTTTTACATGTTATCAATTCTAATAAATTAAGGAAAAGATGGTCAAGTTTCTCCTGATATATATATATTAACTTGTAGTGCAGCAAATAAGTCCATTTTGCTTGATTTAAAAAAAAATTGAGCTACAAACTGCCAATATTTAGCTTGACCTGTTAACATAATTTCTTAGCTAGGACAATATCTATTACCATAAAAAGTAAGCTTTTACTTTGACTTTCAAGTAGGAGAAATAACATGAAAAGTAAATTTTATTTTCTCTTGTTCATTTGGAAGTCTATGCATCTGACGAAATATGCCATTCTCCAAAACTTCTAGCATAATATGCAAAAGATTCGAGAAGGTGCACAATTACAAGTAAGGGAGACTGATCATATAGTTGTATGCGGGGTCAATAGCCATCTCCTCTTCATATTAAAACAAATAAATAGATTTCATGAATCTGCTATTCGACTTGGTACTGCCACATCCCGGTAGTTCTCCTATTGAGCTTCAAGATATATATATTTTTTTATATGACTAAGGCAGACATATTAGCTAGTTTTGTTATTGCTTATCTTTGTTTTTTGGGTGTTTGAAATACAAGGAAGCAAAGAATTCTTCTTTTGTCTGATCTACCACGAAAACAGATAGAGAAGCTTGGTGATAGCATGACTAAAGAATTAAGCCACATAGATGTCTTTACCAAAAGGTGAAGTTTTTAATTTTTTTTGTATGTGATAATTATTTGCTTCTCACCTCTCTCAAAAAAAAAAAAAAGAACTTGATGGTGGATTTATCTCTTCTCTCTATTACCCTCTCTATCTCTCAACATACCTAATTCAATATTCTTATGTTTAAATAATAGCTGTAGTCTTAGCTTGACAAAGTCATTTGAGAGGGCAGCTGCAGACAAAGCAAGGGCAATTATTATTTTATCCACAAAAAACAACCGGTTAGTACACAAATTATCCTACAGAACATCTCATTTGAACTGAAAGCATCTTCTTCTTTTTTATAGTATATTCAACTCAAGCAATAGTTATCTTATCTCAAAACCTAGTCAGGTATGGAGTCGATACAGATGCATTTTTATCGCTCTTAGCCTTGCAACCTCTTCCAAGTATTGCATCTGTTCCAACAATTGTCGAGGTAAGAGCAAAAGATAAACTGGGTAAATCAGCCTTTCAGTAAAACATACTTATTGTATTATTTTATTCTTGTAGGCTTCAAATGCAAGTACAAGTGACCTTCTGAAGTCAATAACAGGGTTGAATGTACATCCTGTGGAAATGGTTTCATCTAAGCTGTTTGTGCAGTGCTCAAGACAAAAAGGGCTCCAAAAAATTTACCGGCATTTATTGAATTACAGAAGTACCGCCTCAACCTATAAATTTAGTTTATTTATTTTGATTGCTAAATATGATCTAAAATTCCAACTCTTTTTCAGAGAATGTATTTAACCTATATAGCTTTCCTGATCTGGTTGGCTTTAAGTACATGCATGCACGGCGTCTAATTCAGGAGGTATAAGTTAGACCTTTTTTATTACTATTTCACTCAACAACAACAACAAAGCCTTTAATCCCAAATAAATTGGGGTAGGCTATTTTACTATTTCACTATTGTAGGATATTTATAGAAAACATGTTACTACGTAAGATGTCAATACATTTCATAAGAACCCCTTATCTGTAATTTATTTACAATGCAAGGTCTCTTTGCAATTTTTGTTTCAATATAGAAAGTTAAATAAAGAAAGTACCGATTAGTATCAATTAGTGATTCTCTAATTGGTTAGTTTCCTATTGTACTTCAGTGTACACCTATATAAAGGCACTGTTGTGATGAATAAAACCATTCTTTCTTTTGAGTTATATTTTCCACTATTTTATAAAGAAAATAACTCATAATTATTTCTCTGTTAATGTTGTTTCATTTGATCACAGGCTGTTGTATGTGGTATCTTTAGATCTGGAAGGATAATGTTTCATCCATCTGACAATGAAGAAATTAGAGAAACCGATAAAGTATACTTATTCTTCAATTAAAATAAGGATATTTCTTGTTCTAATTTATGCTTATTTTATATACTGGTTTTCTTCTTGTAGTTGCTCCTCCTATGTCCAGTGTATGGTGGTAAAAAGCTGCAAATCTTACTCCCCATTCCACTGAGAGAGATATCTTCTTCAAGTTTAAACAGTTCAGACAATTCTGTAGAACTACAAAAATTACGGCTTAGCAAAATCATTAAGCGACCTTCAAAACCTCGATCGAAGGTACCAACTAACCAGATAGGTTTTCAAGGGATCTACATATAGATGGGAAACATTGCTTGTATTTGTCCCATCCATCTTTCTACAAAATTACCAAATTAACCATTTATTTCTTCATTATTTATGCAACAAGAAACATAAAGTACAATTTGGGCATTTTTCAAAATATTAAGGAAGAAAAGTCTATCAGAAAACCTTTCATGATGTTTTTTTCATTTTCCAGGTTTACAATATTCTTATGATGTTATTAATATGATTGATTGAGTCTTTTTTGCACTACTTTAATTCGTTTATTTTATTATTTATTAAATTGCAGACAAATGATTGGCATGTAGGCCCGACAGAATGTATACTGATGATCGGTTGGACACCAAAAGTTAATGACATGATACTAGAATATGATAACTATCTTGGACCTGGTAGTATAGTGGTAAATACAAGCATCTTGTATAATCTCACATATCTTTTTGAAGTTAGAATGTACTTTATACACAGTGAAAACGTTGCATTCTTTTTTAACATTTGTCAGGAAATCTTATCTGAAGTCCCAGTCAAAGAACGCAACACAATCTCAAAAACTCAACTCAAGAATATAAAAGTTTCTCACAGGGTGATCTCTCTCTCTCTTTTTACTTTCTTAAACGTGTCAGTGGACTCTTCATCTCTATCTCACTTTTTTCTTTGTATAAACTAACACACTTTCTCTCTCTAACTGATAGATTTGTCATGACAGATGTTTATGTTGGCAGGTAGGAAGCCCCATGACTTATGAAGCTGTAAAGGAGGCCATTTTAAATGTTAAAAGATTTGGAAAAAATGGAAAGGATATTCCGCTTTCTGTAGTTATCATATGTGATAGAGAATGGCTTGCTATTGGTAAACTATTTTCTTTGTATTATATGTTGAAAATAATGTTAGTTGAGAATTATTAATCAAGGTTAAATTAAACTTGTGTGTTTTTTTGCAGATCCCTCTCAGGCTGATAAACACTCAGCTTATTCTTTACTCCTTGCTGAAAACATATGCAACAGATATAGCATCAAGGTTCTTAGTCACACACAACTTGTTTGTATAAAAAGAGACATCCGGAAAATGTCTCTTCTCTTTGAAAAAGAAAATTTTATGCTCTTTGATTCATTCCTTAGATATTTATAATTTTTTTAATTGCAGGTGGAAAACCTAGTGGCTGAAATTGTTGACACCAGACTGGGAAAGCAGGTGTTTTTTTCCCTTCACCTATGAACTGCCTTCATTTGACATATTCCTATTGAATAAACGGGTATTAACAGTTTTTTTTGGTTGGTAGATTTCCAAAACAAGGCCGTCCCTTCTATTCATTGGTGCAGAGGAAGTAATGAGCCTTGTAACAGCTCAAGGTTCTGATATTTCTTGACATGAATTCTTATAACTCTATATTGTTGCTGTGAGCAATTATTGAAAAAAAAATTGTGATAAATTCCAGTTGCTGAATGTAATGAATTAAACGTGGTCTGGGAGGATCTTCTCAATTCTGAAGATGATGAAATATATATCAAGGTAACATGTAGTCATGTATATGCTTATATGCGATGAATGTTGATTGCTTGTAGCAAATACTGCAAAATAGAGGCAAAATTTTTGGGAAAGAAATGGTAACGCCCCCCGATAAAATCTATGAGCATACCAATCTTTCTCACTCCATAACCATCTCCAATTTGTTTACCTCCCCCCATAAATAAATAGTCTTAATTTGAAACTTTACAGGAAGTGGGACTTTACATGAAGGATGGTGAGACCCCATCATTTTCAGAGCTGTCAGAAAGGGCAGTTCTGCGGCGAGAGGTCGCAATTGGATATGTCAAGGACAACAAACAGGTACCATCTGTTGTGTTACTGGTATTATGCCTTAGAATTCTATTGAAGCAGTGAGGTATATCTGAGGCAGCGGCAGTACTACTAATCACTTTCTTTCTCTTTTTCTCTCTATTTATGGTTCCTTTTAGTCAAAATTTTTGGTTATATGACATTCTTCACTTCCACTTTTGCTTAAACGGTACATTGATAGTACATGCTGGTGATTGTCAGCTCACATCCAAAGTTTTATCCAGATTGCCAGTTTGCTACAGGATCATCAAAATTGTATTGCACAACATATGAGCTCCTCATTGTTGTGATGCCATTTTATTTATCCTGAGACACTATAATTAGCTCGTTCATTTTATTATATCAGTACATATTCTTTTGATCTTGAGCCAAGATAGCCTAATTAGCTGCGGACATATCTTTCAGGTTATAAATCCAAGCAACAAGACAGAATCGCTCTCTCTTAAAATGACAGATTCTCTTATTGTAATTTCTGAGTTTGAAGGAGCATAGATTAATTAGTGGGATTGAATTCTTTCAGTCTCGTGTTAAATAGATGCTTCCCAAATTTAAACCCCGAGAAAAGAAGCATTTCATTTTTCCATACAATTGGTAAATAATCGCATTTTTTTTCAGAATTTGCTGAAAATAGACATGTTCATTTAGTTAATTATTTTGTATCTTGGATTGGAAGTAATAGGGTTCAATTGTATTGGGCTTAATCTCAGCCCAGACTCAGTTTGGAGTCGGCTTTAGATACCTAGCTAAAATAGCAAGTGCAAAAGCTAATCACTTGGTCGGATTTTGATTCTGATATATCTGTTTCTGATCTCAAAGGAAGTCTATAAATAAACTCAGACCTATTAAAAACATTCATAACCTAGCTATCAAATGCTTAAGCTAGACAAATATTTATCAGCATTATGTATACTATATTTATAGGTAGAGTAAAGATATCGTGAGTTTAACTTAAAAAATATATTAAATCATCTTCAAATTTTAATTTATCATTCTCATTAAATTCTTTATATGAAAATCTCATAGGATGTAAAAATTTGGAGCGTTTTGAGTTTTTTAAGTCGTGTTTTTTAATTTTTGAAAATCAGCTCTAAAAAAATAATAAAATATTTAATATTTAAATATCATTTTAGAAAATTAAAACAGTGGGTTAAAAAACTCAAAACACTTCAAATTTTTGCATTCCACAAGATTTTCATATAAATAATTTAATGAGCATGATAAATTAAAATTTGGAAATGATTTGATATATTTTTTGAGTTAAGTTCACAGAAGACCTCTGTGAGTTTAATCTCACGATATCTTTACTCCCTATAGGTATACCGAATGAAGGGCTCTAATTTCCACGTAAAGGACCAAACAGAAATGCTAATAGGGAATTTTTGTGTTTATTGAAACCAAAATATTGTGAAACTTGAGTTTGTATTTGTTTCCGATTTGCTAATAACTGACACAAAGTTTCAATTTAATTCAGAATGTAAAATATGGTTAGTCACGAAATTTTGCCGAATATCAAATATTATATAACTAACGGTTACCATGGTGGCATATACTAAACGTTTGTCTAAACAAAAGGATGCTTGATCCTAGATATCTTGGCCAATTTTGAACATAAATTGAAATATTAGCTAATTAAGATTGCCAGTTACGTTTTAAGGATTTTGTTAAGTGCCTATCTCATTTTTATATAATCAGCAGAAAATCACCTGCCGTATATTCTTCCAACACCTCTTTTAAACTTCGGTCGCATTAAATAAATACCAAATTTTTGTTGACTTTCGAAAAGAATGTAAATGTGACTTGTTTTCACGAGTGCTAATAATTACTCTAAAAATAATACTAAAAGACTGATTGTAAGCGCACAACATATCGTCTAGTATGTTATCGGATGTCGAATCCACAAGAAATGAGATTTAAGTATTAAATTTATCTCTTTTAATTATCTAAGCAATGAAGTTTTGGGTTTTCAAATAATAATTAATCAAATTTAAAATTAACCTAATTGAAATAATAAAAGACAAGAATTCAAATATTTTTGGTATTCCTAGGATTTCGGCATACAAATTACTAGAGGTTATTGGTATTCATTTAATTGATATTGCACTTTTATATTTTCTTTATTGGTATTCATTTAATTGATATTGCACTTTTATGGTAGTATTTATCCACTTTCGTGGTTTCATACCGTACCAAATTTACTTAAACACCAACTTTAGCGGCACATTCTCCTAAACTAGATCCATTAGATTTCATGATTAGCCTAAATATATTTTAACAATTTATTTTCTCCTTTTGGTACTTCAATAAATTGTTCAAACAAGTCTAGATGTCCCCATGGGAACAAACTTCTCCTTTCGGTACTTCACTTATCTCTACATTGTCTTGTGTTATCGGATCTCAAATTATTATCTTTTGATCTCTAATTCAAGTCCTAAGTAAAAACCCTTTATGTAATTAAGTCATTCCCTTTTTGGTTACCAATCTAACACGCAGTGTTTGTTGATAGGTATTTGTAATTCAATCAACTCACACCATACAAACGATTTAGCAATTTAAATCACAAGATAAACAAGGATCAAATAAAAACAACAATATCGATTATATTAAATCAACAACATAGTAACTTATGACATGTCTAATCCTAAAAAAATTAGTTTAGCCAAGTATGACTTTAAGAACACAAAAAAATAAGTTTTGAATCTATTACAGCAGATTAAAAGAAAGGTAAAAGAAAGGATTATTGAAACTGAATTGTTGTTTCACCCTAGGCGCATCCCCCTCTTCCAACTTCCCCCCAAGCTCAGCTAAAAATCTCCTCCAAAATGAGTTCAAAAACTGCGAGAGAGAGAGAAACTAATATGGAATGGAATAATCTCTCCTTGTATTTTGCCTATCTAATTCAGCAATTTCCTGCCTATTTTGCTACTAGTTGTCTCTCCCTAATAAAAAGGCTTGATTTCTTTCTTTTTTTCTCTCCTTAGCATCTCTTCATTAATGCATTTATTCACCAATTGATTAGGGGTGAAATCCTTATTTGGAAATAAAAGATTTTCTTTCGTGCACGCAGCAGTTTCTCTGCTAAATTCGCAGCTTGAGTATGCTCGTTGCTGAGAGTCTTGACAGGGCCAAATTATACTTCTTACTTTCAACTTTTCCATAAAAGTTTGAAAATGACAAAACGCAAAAACACGACAGTAACAAGTTCTAAAAGTAAAACCGAACTAAAATCAACATGATTCAAACTAATTTGGTGAATTATTGAATTAAATTTTGTGTAAATATTATATAAAATGAGCACCTATCAATATGGAAAAAAGAAAGATTGTTATAAAAAAAATACAAAATAAACTATACAAACATTGTAATTTATTTCTCTAGTTTTGTTTTATAGAAAATATAATATTTATTCGCTGTATTCTAATATAATAAACATAAATTATTAGTAATAAAATTATGTATGTTTGAGGTATTTGATCATTTATCACAAGTATATGGTAAATGTTTTATGTTAATTAAAATATTGAATGCTAGTTGTCACGCATTAAAAACTTTTGAGGTCAACCAACAAAGTTAATGTCGAGGAGTTTCTCGTCACAAAGTGAAAGTTCACAATGTGATGACACATGCAATCACGCATACTGAAAAGTCTAGTGGTGTTAATTTTCAACCTGACTCGGGTCAATCCAATCTGATTCTAATGTGAATTTATTTGAGAAAAAAAAATTAATCAATCAATTTGACCTTTTAATAATACTTTTTAATTTAATTTTACTATTTAATATTAATTTAAACTTATATGTACTTATTAAGATTAATTATATGTTAATTAATATAAAAAAATATAAAGAAGAGGGATCTTTAACAGTGGGTTATTTTAACAATGACATTCTAAAAAAAATAAAAAAATTAAAAAAAAATTTATAAATATATTTTTCAACTTATAGATTAATACCGTTTCAATTTTCATACAATTTAGATATTGTTTGATAGTTCATTAATGACCATCAAATTTTTTATATGATTTATAATAGTTGTAACTTAATGATCTTTAATGGATCATCAAATGGTGTCTACATTGTTTGAAATTTGAACATTGTCAATCTATATATAGAGTTATACTATGATGAGTCGCAAAAGTACAAACTGCTTTTGCATTTCATGACATATCCCTCATTTTCAAATTTAAAAGACTAATCAACCATTCAACATGATATCCATATTAAAATAGACTTATAGACCAAAATTTATATATTTTCTAAAATTATTTTCTATTTTTTAAGGATAAAAAATTATTATTGTTGGATGATTTAAAAATCATTAGATCAATACTTTTACCCCTTCAAAAAATAGATTTTTTCAAAAATATAAATTTTGGTATTCAAATATATTTTTAATATGAAATCACATTGAACAATTGGATCAGTCTTTTAAATTTAAAATAATAAATATAATGTGAAGTACGAAAATATTTTTATACTTCACAACAAAGCTTATGATGTCTTGTAAAGTAAAAAAATATTATTACTTTGGGATGAGATTTTATATCATGATATCTCAAATGATCAATCTAAATTGCTCAATAACTTATTCATTTTAAGAACTTATGGGACATTAAATTTCATAATTTTTTGAACTTTCTAATATTTTTTTAAATTATTTTTAAAATTAGCCATGAAATAGACTATTTTCTTATGTTAAACAAGGCTGATTTTAAAAAAAAACTAGAAAGCTCAAAAAATCATGAAATTTAATATCCCATAAAATTTTGGTATGAAGAAATTATTGAACAACTTAGATTGATCATTTGAGACATCGAATATGAAATCTCACCCAAAAATAATAATATTTTTTTTACTTTGCAAAGCACCTAATACATATATATATATAAGACGGCTATGTTGCTTTGTGAAGTATAAGATCTATCGTGTTTCACGTCCGTATCTCAAAGTTGAAAGCACAAATTGTCGATCCAAACTGTTGAACATAATCTTCATATTAAAATATCTTAGGACATAAAATTATATATATAGAGAGAGTTAGACTATTGTGAAAACGTTTGCATTTCGAGCTCAAGTACATACGGCTCAAATTTATCGTAACAAGTCCAAAATTTAAAATTATCATTCTCATTAAATTCTTCATATCAAAATATTAGGGGATACAAAAATTTAGGGTATTTTTAGTTTTCTAAGTATTTATTTTGAAAATTTGAAAATCAGCACTAAAATAATAATAAAATATTGAATTGTTGTTGGTGAGATTTCATATTCATAAAACTTAAGAATATTTTTGTAAAGTTTTTTCTAATTTTCTATTTTTTTTATAAATTTATATAAAGTGAGTTATTAAAAATTTTAAAATAATTACTTATCGCCCTTAATAATAGTAGTTACGATTGCTTATTTCTTTTGAATGGAATATTCAGTTTGTTTGCAGAAAAACAAATCATAAAAATCATATTAAATTATTATCATGATTTGATGTGAATATCTCCAAGTTCGCTTGTTCTCACACAAGCACTATAATAATTTAAAATTTTGAGTGTGTTCACATAAAGTCACTAACGTATTTTTTTAATTTATATTTTATTTTTTTACGCACAAAATTTGAATCCAAACCATTAATCTTATTAATTTTTATAGTAATAACATGTTCATTAAATTGGGCCCGATCACTCATACAATTTCATAATTTTTGGAGGTTGTTTTGTACTTGGATCAAAGACAATAAAATAAATGAATCTAATTAACTTCGATTCATTAGATTTTATACATTAATTTTATTACTATTTGATCATGTTACATTTAATAATTTCTTTTGATTTTATTATTTTATAAAAGATAATTAAATTTAATAAGTTTCTTTTAAGATATGTGTAAGATCTTATGAATGCTTCAACAAATTCAAGTGCAGATGTTCAAAACTGTTGAAGAAACATCAATAAAGATATAGGATTATATTTATGTAAAGATGTAATTCAAAATCTTATATTTTTTTTCATAATTTTTGTAAGAAAAAAGTATCTGCCTTAGTAAACCGCTATAACGGTTTACTCTACCGTTATAACGTTTCATAACTTTCACACTCAAAATTTTTTAAATTTACTAAAAGCATAAATCTTTAAGTTAACAAAGCAAACTGTTGAATAATGATTCATGAAATGTTTACTGTTTAAACCGTTAAACGCTTCATTAAAACAACGTTATAATATTTCTGTAGATAGCAATTTTATCAAAAAATTAGTCAACACAATCAAACTTGATCAAAGCGTTGTAACGTTCTGGTAAAACATTCAACATTTCCTCCAAATGTTATAACGGTTCATCCAAATCATTCTGAATCGTTGTAACGTTATAAAAAGATCTAACAATGGGGTATTCTTGTAAACTCAAGATTCAAGACAAGAAAACGTTATAACGTTTTCAGAAATATTATAATGTTTTCAGAAATATTATAACGTTTTCTTGTGCAAGAATATTAACTATTTTCTATTATGGGCTCTATAAGGACTTATTTTGGAATTGCTCAAATTAATCAATCATTATCTCACAATCTCTTATAATTTGAGCATTCAATCAAAACACTCAAAGAGCCTTTACTTTTTGCAAAAATAAGAAATAGAGATCTTAAATTTAGTCATATTAGAATTTTTTTGTAATCTTTTCTGAACGGTGTTTAAGCTCTAATATTTGATATTTGACTCAATTTTTCTTTCGGTTTAAGCTGATATTTTTAAGCATTGAGTGCTCATTATTGCTCTCTGTGTTTGTTATGTGTTTTTAGTCTTTTTGCATTTTTTTGTGAAAAAACTAAAATTTTTAATTGTAAAGTATTTTAAGTAATATAGCGGCGTTTCGTTAGTGGAATGAGACCCGGAGACGTAGATTCTATAATCGAACTCGGTTAATATTTCATTTCTTCTTTAAAATTCAGCACTTGCATCTTGTGTACATCACATTCTATATTTCTATAAAGTTATATTTCTTGTCGAAAGTTAAAGTATATTGTGTTTACATCAATTATTTTTTTTGACAATTTATTTTTGACTAAATTTTTATAGCGTATTTTCATTACATTTAAATCAAGCATTCGATTTAATTTGTGCATTCTCTCTTAGTCTTTTTTTAAATCAATTCTTATATGAAACTTATAAGAAATTATTATTCATCAAACTAGTGTTTCTTTAAATTATCTAAACTAATGTAAACTTATTTTCATCAAGCATTCGATTAGTTTATCTGATCCATTACAAAATAACTTCCACAAATTATGAAATTTTAAGCGAAAGGCAGACTTCAACTTATTGTGAAAATAAAAATGTAATAATAACAAGATGATCGTTAATCATTAGTGTAAGAAGAAAAAAATTGTGTCCTTTTTGAGCGATTGTTAGCCGTTTCTTTCTCCTCAAGTCATAAAGTGATGTCCATAAAATCCTGTCCTTTTTGAGCGATTGTTAGTCGGCTGCTGCTTTGGCGAGGCCATCTCCTGCACAAATTCTCTTTAATCACAAGTTACACAACTCAGAAAGGGCGCATCGGCTCCAGGAACTCTTGGCTTTTGCGTTCGTTCCCGCGAGTAATCTTCTCTCTCTCTAGTTGCCAATGGCGACTTCTTTAGGCGTCCCAAGGCTCCCCTTCTCTCCCAAAACCCTCCAAACCCTCCGACGAACCCTTCCCCTTTCCAAATACCTTCATTCCGAGCCCCGACCGCACTCCTCCATTTCCCGCTCGCCTCTCGTCCTCCGCCTCACCCACCGCCGCCTCTCCTCCCGCAACTCTGCCTCTGCCGGAAACAACAGCGCCGCTGCAGCAGGTGGAGGCGGGAACTACGATTTCGACCTCTTCACCATTGGCGCCGGCAGTGGTGGGGTCCGAGCATCTCGATTCGCTGCCAATTTCGGTGCCTCCGTTGCAATTTGCGAGCTTCCATTTGCCACTATTTCTTCTGACACTGCTGGTGGCGTTGGGGGAACGTAAGTACAAGGCGCTATCTCCTTCCTTGTAGGAAATGTTCACTTTTTCATTTAATTATAACTTAATTCGACTTAATTAGAGCTGTCCATGCACAGGTTTTGTTCTCTGTTTTTTTGTAAATCGTAGAATGTGGATAAAAGAATTCCCAGCTTGTGCATTATAAATATAATATTTTTTTCCTTTGGTGTTGCGATTACCCAAATGACTCTCAAGTAACTTATAAAGGCGTGCAGATGATATTGAAATTGTTATAAATGTAAGCACAGTAACATGTATAAGCTTAAGATCTAATAAGGATAAATTTTTGAGCAAAACACCAGAATGTTCGGAAACTAAGTAATGATCTTGGTTAGTTTTGGCTTTTTGCATGCAGGTGTGTGCTTCGTGGATGCGTTCCTAAGAAGTTGATGGTCTATGCTTCAAAGTTCAATCATGAGTTCGAGGAGAGTCATGGGTTTGGGTGGAGTTATGAAACCGACCCAAAACATGATTGGGGAACATTAATAGCCAATAAAAATGCTGAGTTGCAACGTCTTACTGGTATCTACAAAAATATTTTGAAAAATGCTGGTGTAACTCTAATTGAAGGCCATGGAAAGGTAATTATATGGTTTTTTCTTGAAGAACTGTTTTATTTAACCCCCCCCCCCCCCCCCCCCCCCCTGTTGTTTGTTGTTCATCTAAGCACCGAAAAAAGATAAAGATAAATTAAGATCACTTAAAACTTGTCTCTCTATACTAGTACAGCCTACTGATTGTGTTTTCATAACTGTTGATACTTGGTCCTCACATTTGTTATGCAGAAATCAGTGATAAAAATGATATTTGTAATTAATGAAATGGCAGAAAATAAAGTATCTTACTTTTGGAAGCAACATACCAATTTGCTGGGCATAAACATGTGGTAAGGGTGTGGGCATAATCAAGGTTTTGGAAGAGTAAATTCAAGTCCTGGGATCATTACATACAAATGTAGAAGTCCAGAGGCAATTTTTTTTTTTTCATTTTTATTTTGGTTACAGGTAATTGATCCACACACTGTTAGTGTGGATGGAAAGCTCTACTCCGCCAAGCACATACTGATAGCTGTTGGAGGCCGGCCATACATGCCAAACATACCAGGCATAGAGCATGCTATCAATTCTGATGCAGCTTTGGATTTGCCTGCCCGGCCCAATAAGATTGCAATAATTGGAGGGGGATACATTGCTGTGGAATTTGCTGGGATATTTAATGGCTTGATGAGTGAAGTGCATGTGTTTATTCGACAGAAAAAAGTGCTTAGGGGCTTTGATGAGGAGGTAATTCATTGTCAAGAGAACAATCAATTAGTAAAAAAACTAAAAATGTCTCAATATTTTCCTTAATACGTTAGGATTAAATGATATTATATTACACAGTTGATATGCAATAACAGTTAACTGGTCCTTTTTCTGTCTTGTATCCTGTATGTGAAATTGGTTTACATGTGCATTGTGGCCTGAGCCAATTAAAATGTGCATGTGCACCTGACCTTTAACCTAACCTATTATTGAAAATTCAACAACCCAAAACCCAGCTGATGGAGATGGCACAAACCCCAGGTTGGATCGATCCAAAAGTAGACCAGCCTACCACTAGATCAAGTCGGCAGGACTGAGGCAATGATCGAAACCAACGTGAATCCAGCCTGATTGGCCCAAAACCCAACACAATTCAAACCAATGAATCAAACATGGTACAATCTGACTTGATAAACCTAAGACCTGAAGCTGAAAGGACCGAAAACAGACCTGACTAGTATGATTGCCACCTGTAGCTCCTTCTAACTCTGCGCTTAATTGAAGTCTTAATGAAATTGCTGTTCAGACACCAACTTGATTCAGAGTTGCAGCTGCATTGGACCCAAATAAAAGTTTTGCACATAGATTTAGTGAAAATAGTACCAACTAAATTTCTCATAGTTGCATTACCTCCCTATAGGATAGCTAACTTTTTTTTACCATTTTCCCCCTGAACAGGTTAGGGATTTTGTTGGGGAACAGATGTCACTAAGAGGCATAGAATTTCACACAGAAGAAACTCCTCAAGCCATAAGTAAATTAGAAGATGGTTCACTTTCTCTAAAAACAAATAAAGGAACATTCTCTGGTTTCTCTCACATCATGTTTGCAACTGGTCGGGTACCAAAGACAAAGGTTTATTTTCTAACTTTTTAGGGTGCATTTCAGTGTAATATTTTTTAAATACTCATACTAACTAGAAGATTGCAATGCAGAACTTGGGACTTGAGGATGTTGGAATGCAACTGGCAAAAAATGGAGCAATAATGGTACATAAAAATTATCTATTTATGTAGTTACTTGGACTGGCTGCATGAAAAAAGCCCCATAGCATGTGGCTTGCTTGAGATCTATTTGAATCTAACTCAACTTGATTAGAACTTTAATGAGCTTGAGCTTGAAATACTTCTTACTCAAAGCTTGACTGAAAATAACTTGATATATGTATTTTTATTAAATTTGGAATATTAGCCATGAATATGATACAGACATGCTTATTTTCTAAAATGTTAAATCTATTTTTTTTTCCAAATCTTATAAATAAAGATCAACAAAAATGTTTGTAAATAAATTTATATAATTTAGAAAAGAAAGTATATATAGAATCTAGAAAAGGTGAACATTAATTATTTAAGATAATTGTGAAATAAATAGAGGAAGTCCTAATTGAGCTTGTGTACAGCTCAAGCTTGATTTTAGTTTGAATGAGCTCAAGCTCGATATGACTGGACTTATAATTAAATTGTGGTGGAGATAGTGTCAGCTTGATTTAACTTATATCATGGGATATTTGGGTTCCATATCATGCTGCCTTGCAGTTGGATACTTTATAGCTAAGCCTCAATTATACAAATGTCTCATCTGTGCTACTAAACACCAGAAAATCTGAGAAAAGATGAGAACTTTGGCAAATGAAAAATGTGACACAAATGCCAAGGTCAATTGATTTTCTTTTCATTCTTACTTATAGGTGGATGAATACTCAAGAACATCAGTTGAGTCAATTTGGGCTGTGGGAGATGTTACAGATAGGATAAACCTGACACCTGTTGCTCTAATGGAAGGAGGTGCTTTTGCAAAAACAGTTTTTGCTAATGAGCCCACTAAATCTGATCATAGGTTTGATATTTGTGCATTCTAAATATCTTCTGCTTCTTGAATTTTAGAGTTCTTTAAAAATATTTTTGCAAATATTTTTTTCTTTATAGAGAGGTACCATCAGCTGTCTTTTCCCAGCCACCAATTGGGCAAGTTGGTCTTACTGAGGAACAGGTGAATTCTATTTCTTCCCTTGTATCACATTTTTTTGCATATATTTCAGGATCAATTTTATGGATGGTCCTGCAAAGTGTCAAATTGTAAACCTAAAATATTATGCATATTTCCTGAGAACATCTATACTCCTTGCAAACATGAAGAGAAGCTGATATTGGGTAATTCAAAGAAATTTGGTTAGCACAGACATGTTTGTAAAATTTAGGGGCTATAACTTATTGGCTACTAATAAGAGAAATAGATAATCATGTTGATGTCTCATGGGGGAATCTTGAACTTTCTTGCATCTTTGGTTTTATTATTTTGTATTCTTATGTAATGGTCTCTACAGGCAATTGAAGAATACGGTGATGTAGATGTCTACACAGCTAACTTCAGACCACTCAAGGCCACTATTTCTGGTCTACCTGACAGGATTTTCATGAAAATGCTTGTATGCGCTAACAGCAGCAAGGTTTTGGGTGTACACATGTGCGGTGATGATTCCCCTGAAATTATACAGGTTGGTGCCAGAGTACATAACATTTTAGATTTTATTTACTTTCTCTTGTTTATTTGGCATTCCTTTTTTATCTCTTTCTTTTTCTGTGTTCTACATGTGAAAAATGGGAATTCAGGAGGTGGGTTGTGTAGGCACTAGGCAGTATGCTTACAATTGTTGTTTCCGCTATAGTTTATTATTCACGCTGTTTGCTTCTGTGTTGTCTTACGTGACTAATCCATGATATCTAGGGCTGTCAATGGGTAGAATAGGGTACGGATGGAGGTATTTTCATATTTATATTCATTAAATTTTCTTTATCTATATTCTATTCATACCCATTAAAATTTTATTTATCTATATCTTATCCTTATCCATTAAGAATTTCGGTTAATGAATGGATAACGGTAGATAACGGATAAAAATAAAAATAATTCAATGAAAAAAAGTTGTATGATTTAGACAAATAAATAACATTAAATAAATATACTAATAAAGTACAACAATAATTAACATTTTAGATATAAAAAAAAAATTCATGTCAATTGTCATAAAAAACATATACCAATTATTATATTTTTTATATATTTATATAATTTAACTATATATATATTTACTAAAATATAAAATAATTATATTTATATATATTTAACTATATTTATATTTATATAATTTATTGGATAATGGGTAATGAAAACCCCATACCCGATGAGTTAACGAAATTATTTTCTTACCCATACCTATACGGTCATACCCGATGACTTAATGAAAATAAAATTTTACTTATACCCGTCTTATCGGATATGATACGGATCCGGTAAACGGCCAAAATGATGTCATTGACGGCCCTAACTATATTCTGGAAGTTTCTTCAAATGAAGATTTGAGATGTCCCAGGATCTTGATTGTGGTGGGATTTGTACAGTAGAGATTCTCAATAAGTGGGCTTTTTGGGACTGCCATCCGACTGTTTCAACAGAACTGAGAGGGAAACCTAAATGAAAGAAAGAGCAGCATTAAAGGCCTAAACAGGAAAGTTCTGAAAAAGGGGCCATGATATTATTATTATATTATTGCAGGGTATAGCAATTGCAGTGAAGGCAGGATTGACAAAGGCACAGTTTGATTCAACTGTCGGTATCCACCCAACAGCTGCAGAAGAACTTGTGACAATGCGAAGTCCAACTAGAAAAATTCGGCAAACTTCTTCATCTGACGAGGTTTCCTTCTTAAAAAAAAGTTAATTGCTATTTATCGTCCTTAACTTTTGGGTTAATGTTCTGATTTATTTTCTTATGCAGGATAAGGTTAAAGACGCAGTGAAATTAAGTACATAATATAGCTAGGTGCAGTGATTGCTCATCTAAAATACTGAGTCTATCTGGTACAGATGTACGTCCATCATTTCTTCAGCATTGTTGTTGTTTATTTGTAATGGATGGTCTGTTGGATATTGCAGATTCTAGCGAGGCTGTCTATAGCGTATTCATTTAAACTAGGTAGTTTTTAATAGAAATTTTGGAAAAAAAATAATAATCTTGTATTATCCTCTTCCTCGTCTTTCTTTGATGAATGAAAAGCTTTTGATCGAGATATAAGGCTCTTCAATTTTTTGTAGATTTTGTGACTTTATCCATTCAATATTTATGTTAGTATTACTCGGCTATAGATGCTCTGTACGAGTAAATATATTTTATGGAATTCAAGCATCGGACCTTTAACTTGTCGGGAGGACGAAATTGGTCCCCAAGTATTTGTTTTCGATCTGATCTATACATTGTTGTCCCCAATTTTTCAAAAATTGGAAAAGAAATAAAGAAAAATGCCTTTGTTTGTGGAAGTTTAATTTTTATGTATATATAAATGTATTCTCACAATAACATAAATAGTTGTTCCTTCTCTATCTCTTGGTTTTGCGTGACTGTCGTTGGAAGTAAACTAATATCAGAAATGATAAGCTAATATATAAAGACATATTTCTTAAAGTAATATTAGATTGTAAGTAAACTAATAAAGTATTCAAAAACATATTTCTTAAAGTGCAAAAAAACTTATGAGATAAATAAAAATTTTAAATACTCATTTATTTTAATTTTGTTTATTCGTCCAATATCAGAAATGATAAGCTAATATACATTTTCCCTTCCAAATTCTTCAAATTTTCATTTTTTTTTTCTTCAAACAATATATTTTATCTTAGAATTTATAAATAAATTGAAGATATGAAATAGAGTGAAACAAGTAACAAAAATATAAAGATGTAAAATAAATAACAGAGATGAAAAACATACAGTGCATTTCTGTCTATTTCTGAATAACAAAGCATACAGCTAACTCTGTTATGCCGGCCTTCTTTTTTTTTGTTTCCAAAAGAATCTCTTATACGCCGAAGCTAAAAAAAAATGAAGCAATGTAGGCCCAACAGAACTTTTAATCCATCCCAATCTTTCTCCTCAGCGGCCGTAATAGCCGTCGGATCCCGTCTCTTTTTTTCAAGTAATGAAACGAAATACAATTTCACAGTCACACTTGAATTCACATCCACCTTTGAAGAATCAGTTATAAAAGAACAAAAATCAGAAAAAAAGAAAGAATAACCCAGTCAGGAACAAAATAGAAGGAACGATCGGGGAAAACTCAAGGTGAGTCTCTCTTCTGATTTAAGCGTTCTTCGCCCCAAAACGCGGTCAATCGGTTTGTAAAATCGCGCGATAATCGGCTCGGTTGCTCCCGATAGGTTTTCCAAACCATGTTAGCTACAATAACTAATTTTTGCTATGGTAGAAGAACCTAGTGTGTACTTCACAAACAGTTGAATAAGCGGTCGCTCGGTTTCCGCTTGAAACCTTTCCATACCTAGATTATTCGTTTACTTCTCTGACAAATTGGAGCTGTTGTTGCTTGCAAAATAGAAATAATTTCTTAGCTTTTGTTTCTATTTGGATAAATGTATCCAGTTTCTGTAGCTAAAGTTGTACAGATTCTCTTATCTTTTCCTGAACCTTTTGCTTCCAGTTGCGTTGTTCACTTAATGTGAAATCAGGAAGTTTATTTATTCAATGTGTGCTGTATTCGTTTCATAGATATCATAGGGTGCTGAACAAATGTCAATAGTTGACAGTTATGGTGGATTTAGTCACAGAATTATGCAACCGTGGTTATTATTAAATGGACAGTTCTTAAAACAAACAAACTGTGATTGAGGCTTGGTTTCTGGAATGTTTTAATTGGATCAAAGTTAAAAGTATAACAGGCAGATGCCAATTAAGAATGGATGGCATCATCACGATAACATGATTGGTTTGGGAACTAGTTTCAGATTTATCTCCATTATGTTAGCTAAATGTGTTTAATGTCTGTTTTTGTAAGTATTACTGTACTACCTCCTTGTGTGCATGATAATACCCAACCCACCTAGTATGTCTTAGCCATGTTTGGTGCTGGGAGGAACCTGTTGCAAGATTCTGCTTCTGCAGGTCATTTAACAGTATCCTGTACTGTATTTCTATGAGGAAACTAAAATAGAAACAACTCAAACAGAACATTAGAAACACTTAAAAGCTAACATAATATTTCTCTTCTTTTTTTTGCTTTACATCTTGAAAACTTCACAGATCAAGTAAAATGGTTTTTCTTGAGGCAGAGATGAAGTCGAATGTGCTGATCTCTCCTGATCAGCTGACCCCTCATGGCCTCCTCCTTCGCAAAGCCATCATCACACACCTTCTAGAAGATATTGCCAACAAAAAGGCCTCAAAGGAGCATGGCTACTTCATTGCCATCACTTCTCTTAACTCAATTGGCGAGGGACGAGTGCGCGCCTTGACTGGGGAAGTCCTGTTCCCAGTCAGCTTCTCGTGCCTGACCCAGAAACCGACCAAAGGTGAGGTGTTAACTGGCACAGTGGACAAAATCCTGAAGCATGGGCTTTTTGTGAAATCAGGCCCCATTGAGAATATTTTCATTTCTGAGAAGATGACTGGAGATTACAAATATGTCCCAGGTGAGAACCCGGTGTTTCTAAGTGAAAAGCTCAGTAAGCTGGAGAAGGGGGTTTCAGTCAGATTTAAGGTGGTTGGGTTTAGGTGGATGGAGGCCGATAGGCACTTCCAGCTTCTCGCCACACTAGCTGGTGATTTCCTAGGTCCTATATAGAGTCTCTAGTGTGTGGTCTATAGAGGTAGGGGTTAACTAAATGGTAGAGCTGTGAAATGGTGTGGTTGGGGTTCAGTGGGATTAAATGAATATAAAGAGAACTAACGTTGTTTGGTTGTTTGGCCGTTTTGGCTCTCCTACCGTAGTATGATTGTGAATTTAGTTTTATTTTGTTGGTTGAAATATCTAATTTCTTGGTCTTGCGTATCTAAATTTTGTGTATGATTGGCCATTTGTCACTTCTTTTATTACAGAAATCGCACCGTACATCTGAAGACTTAAAACTTTATAAGCTGTGACTTCTCATTGGAAGTAGAATCTGACAGGAGCACGATGCAACGTCTCTTATACAGAGTTATAGGGTTCCTTAGTATTTTTTTTTTCTGTAGAAGGTGGATATTATTATGAAATGTATACCTTCCCTGGTATGGTGCTAGATATTACTGTGAATTTACATCTTCGTTGGTATGATGCCTATCTGGATTGTGATTTAACTTGTCTTAGTGCTTTGACATGCAAATGCACTGTTATGACTTCACGTATAGTATTCTTTAGAAATATATGCACATGAATTCAGTGGCACAGGCCACAATTGTTTAACCACCACAACAACAAAGCTTCCAGTTTCAGCTGAGACGTTATGAGCATGATGACCATGCGATGATGTAAACACCAATACAGTCACCATACAGAAAACTGACACCATCTAAATGATTCAGAATTTACAAAATCATCAATTCAGCATTAGTTGGCAGCTTTCCTCTATAAGCATTATATGTCAGAGTATAATAAAAAAGGTCAGAACTTGAAAAAGAAAACCTATGAACATGAACAATAATATCTACCAAAACTTATTTGCAAATCGCATTAACAACATATTAGGAGGCTATTGCTGAGACTGAAATTTAAGGCGGTATGATAACACCATTACAAAATCCTTGGCAGATGCTCCAACAGTAGTCTTTATTTTATGCGACGACTCATTTCTAATCCACATGTTCATTAAACCATGCATGGTCATGTCTGGATTTATTGCCTGGCCTCGGCACACTATTTCCACCTGTCAGATTTCCACAAAACAATTTAAACGACCTCCAAATGAAAAAAAAAAGCTATTTAAACTATATGCTTAAACAATCTAGATCGTACAGAAGGAAAAGAGGATATTAATGAGCACTTTGAATCAACTTAAACTCTGTTCAAATTTTCATATTAAAAAATTCAAAAGAATATTTTTTTTTGCAGTATATAAAAGATGTATGTTCAGAATCAGAACTAACCTCAGTTTGAGCACCAAGACCCAATTTATTCTTGACATATTTCTGTATGGAAAAGACATTCATTTCACCATCCCTGTCATATTGGCACAAGGAAGATTTAAATTTATGCAACCAGTGATAAATGGTGAACGATGTGACTTGTAATTGATTTGTGTTTGCTCACAGGTCATGAGAATCATGCATCTTACTCCTACCTAGTCTACTAGCTAACAGGCCCTAGGATAACAACCAAAAAAGTTTTTGAAGAAAAATGAATAGTACAACAATTTGCTGTTAGCTGAGGAAACCAAGAAGTTTAAAACCTAGGTTATATTAGAAATGAGCTTACTTAATTCTTAAAAAATTTGCAGTTAGCTGAGGCAACACAGCTCCCCTGTCCCTGATACAGACAAAACAGCAATTCAGAATTCAGTGCCACCAATCATTTTCCTACTGCCCATAACCTTATCAGCAAATTAACCTAACTTTCACGTTAATTGTTTGCAAATGGGACAAATCTTTTCACATTTGAAATGGATCTTGCAGATTTATCAGGTTATTTACACACAAAATCCCTGATTCAGATATTTCCAGAAAAAAACAGCATCGCTTCTAAACCCAAGAAACAGAAAGTATAGTAATAACAGAATCTTACAGGTTAGAAGATGCAATTAAGGAGAACCAAATTGGCTTGCTACTCAGTAAACTGTGAGCAGAGATCTTTTCTTTCCTACGGGAACCTTTGTTTCTTCTTACTTTCCTGAACTTCTTTCCAATTTCCTTTCTCTCCTCTGATGTACATGAAAGCTTAAGTTTATGGCCATTGTGAAGGTTTATGTTGCCTGTTTTTATTTTTGTAGGACTTGAATTCTCTGGTGTAATCAAATTTAATCCTTTTTTACTCCCCCTCTCTCTCTTTTGAGAGTGACTGCTAGAGCCGTCAACATCTGGACTTACCTGTGTAAAAAGTGGGTAGAACTTAGAAGTATGGAAATCAATTAGATACATGAAAAATTAAATTGAAAGAATCAGCAGCCATACTTGACAGCCACTGCCAAGGTTTCAAAAAAAGAAAAAAGAAACAGCAGCCACTGACCGCCAACGTTTCAAAAAAAAAAAAAAAAAAAAAGAAAGAAACAGCAGCCATACTTGGCAGCCACTGCCAAGGGTTCAAAAAAGATAGAAACAGCAGCCAAAATAAGCAGGAGGGCCCAAAATGTAAATAAAATAAATTTAGTGAGTAGAAAATTAAACTCTGATTCAGGCATACATTAGGAACAGACAGCAATATTTCAAACTATTTTACCTGAATCCTAATACTAGTCATCATTTTTGTACTTAGTTCCTAAGCAGCAGAAAGGACTTTAATTCTCCTAGTTGCTTAATGAACAAGTCCAATTATTTTGGCAATCTGAAAGCACCCAAAGGTAGTTTACCAGTCGCCTTTATTGTGGTGCAATTAACATGAAGGACCTAAATTTACAGCTATAGTACTGCTCTTTTAGTAAAATTTTAACAGTACCAAAGTATAGTTGATTTACCTGTCTTCTTGCATAAGTCACCATAATGGGCCCCTCACATGGACCCATATTTTCTTCTTCTTTCAGCTTAGTATGTTTTGATTTCTTTTTAGCATTAGCTATGAGATCAGGAGGTGAAGAAGAGTCATCAGAGAGATCATATAACCTATTAGAAGTTTTCGACTGAGCAGCTGCTGCCACCAGAGAAGATAGAGATCTCTCCTTTACTTTTTGAGTTTGGATTTGAATAGGTGATACTGGATTTGGAGCATCTCTTTCAGACTGGGTTCTTTTCCGTTTGATCGAAAATAACTTATCCCTCAGGTATTGGAGGTGGTGATCTGATCTGTATAAGTAAAGGGCAAAATGTATAAATCAGCATGAACTAGTAAGATACCAAGTGCGTTATTCTGAATTGCTAAGTTCAGCATTTCTTTTCTCCTTTCAACAGTCTCACTGCAAGAACGTAGAAGTTAGATCTGCCTGGCATATACTATGGCAGGTATGGTACTGAAAAGGCTTATATATAGACTCCATTCCATTGGTAACTAGATCTATTTCTGACCAATGCAACCTTGGTCTGTCTTAAAAGCAACATGACCGGTACACATACGTATCACCTGGTACAATGATTGTATGCTGAAATAAAGGTGTTTTAACAACAACAACAACAACAACAACAACAAAGCCTTTAATCCCAAATAAATTGGAGTAGGCTAGAAATGAAACCCAATCGGAAAACATAAGATCTCAAATATCAGTGATAATAATGAATATGATGGAAGAAAAAGAAAATAAATAAATAAAATAATAATAATAATATATAAATAAAGATGAAAATAAAGGTGTTTTAACCATAAAGAAAAAAAAAAACAGACCTAAGTTTATCGGCAGCAGAGCAGCCAAGGTCAATTTTGCAAACGGGACAGCATTCCTCCTCCTCATTCACTAGCTTTTGGGTTATACATTTGCTACAAACTGTTTCAGGAATATAGTTTCAGGTTGGTATTTTCATGATAGACAAAGTATGAAAAATGTAAGCTTAATATCCATATTGAAAACAGATTTATGTAGTTGGAAACAAGACACCAACTCCACATATAATTTGCTTTCTTCAGAAAGCTTTATACTACCGTGACAAGAAAAAATATTTTACCGTCTTTACATCAAAACTCTCACATGCTTCTGTCATAATAAACAGAGCGCGCAGCAAACCTCCAGAAATATTTGTAGGACAAAAGATATACCAATGAGGAAACAGATCGTGCATGTCAAGTCGAAAGAAACCATCCTAAAACACACTCAGAGAATAGCCTTTGGTAGAGTAACATTAGAACTGACTATAATTCAACGCCATATCTACATGCACGCATCGAGCTTATTGTTCTAACGAGCCGCTACGTACCGAACAACAAAATTCCAGCAAGAAGACATCAAGATCAACGAACCAATTTCACATCAGGAACAAAAGCAAACACAAACTAGAGAAACAAGACGACAAAAGAGATGGATACACATCAGCAGAAAACACGTAAGGAAATAGAAACGAGATACCACGTGGTAATCAACAACGACCACGCGCGCGATCGATCAGAGAGGGAGGCGGGTGTAGAGGGAGAGGGAAGAGGCGAGAACTTACACGTGTGAAGGCACTCGGGGATGGTGGTGGCGTCGCGAAGAAGGCCCTGGCAGAGGGGGCACGTGAGGCACGTGGCGAGCACCTCCCGCTTGACGCTCACCTCCCCTCTGGCGACAAGTCGGGACAGGGGAGGCTGAGCCGAGCGCGCGCTGGTGGCGGATGCGGCGACGGAGGCTGGCGTGCGCTGAGTTCTCCGACGACGACCCAACGGCATTGTCTCGTCGCTGGAGAAGGAGAAGAAAAGGAAGGAGAGAAAAAGGTAATTTCGTGATTTGTTACTTCTCTCGCTCTCTATTGTGTGTTGTGTGTTGGGATGGTGAATGGTGATGTCTTTCAATAATATTTCTCTCGCCCTCTGTTGAGCGACTTAATATGGAGCTTTAGCATTTGCCTGCGGGTATAAATTAGATAAACAAAAAAAAAAAACCGTGGAAACTAAAAATTGACCGTTTTCCTTTTATGACCCTGTTAAGATTTATTTTAGTGGGTACTGTGTACAGGTACAACTGGCGAATTGGCAGAGATGAGGGATGCCGATTCATGAGATCCAGAGCCTGCAGCTCATGTGCATACATTTGTTCTTCTTATAAGTTATTATTCAGAGAATGTTTGAGAAATGTTTTCAATTGTAATGCTGAGAACGAATTCTTAAAATTAATTAATAGTGAAGAAATATAAATGCAAATATAATGTACATAATTTTCTTTTATTTTCAAAACCAACAATGTACATTTATAGTTTTCAGTTCGGCTTAACAAAGTTATGTTCCATATTAAACGACTTAAGTAGTTTGAATAATTAATTATGTTCGTAGTCATTCAATTCAACAATAATGTTAGAGGTATAAGTTGAGATGAATAGAATTGTACAGGCGATATTATGTGAGATGTAGTGTGAAAAATGTTTAGCGTTTAGGATTAATTCGTTAGACAATTAGTCTATAAATGAAGTTTTAATCATTGTAATCAATTCATTTAAAGATAATAAAGATTGCTCACATTCTATCATGGTATTAGAGCCAAGTTATCGCTAGAATTAGGCTCACGTCTATTCTAGGAACAATGGACTTTATTCCACTCTATTCCAGAAATAATATTATTTTTCTCAGCTATTCCAATATATACTTTTCTATTTTAGTCTATTCTACTCCTCTATTCTAGCTTATTCTCTTCTCCAAAGACTCATATAGCAAATCATGGATCTAATCAATTCTCAGATCAAGATCCTCTTCCTTTTCTCTGATCACGATCAACTATTCTCTTTGCGCGATTTCAAATTGTTTCCTCTCTCTATCCTTTTCCTCTCTGATCAAGACATAAATCATTTTCTTGTCTATTCTCTCTTGTTCCTTCTCCGCCAATCAAGTTCGTTGTTTTGAAGGTTCTTGTTGTGTCGAGTACTCGTTGCCTCGCCTCCTTCACACCAGTTCCGCGCTTGCATTTTCAATCAGATCGCATCTGATGATTCCTCATCGCATTTGGCGATTCTCGCGCCTCTACACATCATCGCACAGTTCAAGATCAGGTCTTTCACCAACTCGCAAGTCAAGATCGCACTAGATCTTGAGATCCTCCTCAGCTCAATGCCTCGCGCGAGTCTAGAATACTATTTCTTCTCTGATAAGTCAGTGGCAAGCACTGTCGTCTTGATTTCAATCAGGTGATTTCTTAGACGCGTCTGTCGTGCATGATTTTAGCTACGCGACCTCTACTTCGACAAGCCAGCAGATCACCTCCTCTTCACGATTTGTGTGCTACCTTATCACAAGTTCTTTGTACATGATTGCATCAAGTCATGTTTGCTTCTCAATCATGATCTTCTCCACTTCAACTTTGCTCGGCGCTGATTTTAGCAGACCTCATGTGAGATTCAGAGGCTCTATCAAATCCAACCACCTATATGTATTTGTACTTTTGCTTCTCTGATCCGATCACCTATCGCGCTTCATTGCCAAAAGAGGAGTACCACCATGTATTGATCCGATCTCTCAAGCATGGACCCATGAGAATGTGAACTTGGCGATCGGTCAAGTAGTAGTTCTAGATGCCGCACTGCCTGGAGTCTCTTTGCCAAATGGTGTTAAAATTACAAGAGATAAGATAGTATTAGTGAAGGAATTACAAGCTGGGATCAGTGTCGGAGAGATGCTGATGCATTTGTTGTTCTAGCTTGAGTCAGTAAGAAGTGTGAGAGATTACCAAAATAAGGTGATCAGAAAGGTAATTTCTTTGCAAGAGTTCATAGGTTGGGCCAAACCTGATGCAGTTGATGACTCTATTTGGGAGGTTGCAAAGGATAGTTTCTTAGATGGGGTGCATGATAAAGGTGTGGCAGTTAGATTCTCATGTCCTATGTTACTCATGAGCCAGCCAATGAAGAAAAGTTTGGATCAAGGCATAGCTGGTTGAATGGGGATTTTCCTTCCGTGGCAACATTCAAGCATCACCATGCTTGTTGAATTTCCTGTTGAACAACCTACACCTTCATACAAAATTCTCCAAAGACTTCTTATAATTCACAATCAAAACCTCTATTCCCAATTAAATTCTCAATGATCAAACCATGCACCGAGCTTCTATTCTTCTCTTCTTTTCTTTCAAGAGAACTCAAACGAGTCTCAAATTTTTATTAAAAAAGACAAAGATCTTTTTATTGATGTTTCAAAATGTCTCAAAAGAGTATGAAGCAATAATAGTTTTTTTAGCTAAAAGAGCTCTTCTTCCTTCTATCTTTCTTCAAGGAGACTCGTGATGTAATTGGAGATCAAATTCATAAATCGAGATATTAGAACTCGTGAGATGTGCAAACTCACCATGCGTATCGCATGATGAGTTTGAGGGGGATGTTAGAGGTATATGTTGAGATGAGTAGAATTGTATAGGATATATTGTGTGAGGTGTAGTGTGAGAGATGTTAGCGTTTATGATTAGTTAGTTAGACAATTAGTCTATAAATAAAGAATTAATCATTATAATCAATTCATTCAAAAATAATAAAGATTGCTCACATTCTATCAAATAACAATGATGATCTTAATGAAAGAAACACTTGGAAATTTTCATACAAAATAAGAAACTAACATTTTCTCTTACAAAATTATAGTTATTATATATTTTCTAATAGAACAAAAAAATTCACCCATGATGACTTTCTTATTCTCTTCTTCGATGAAATACTATTCAAAAATCATATATTGCATTTATTTATCTCCACATAAAGAATAAGATCAAGCGTTTGGATGGTTCAAACTTGAATATTAAAATGATAAAAAAGAAGGGTGATATTTTGGTGGCGTCAAAATTTTTGACATAAGGATCCTCCTTAATCTTTACAATCAAAATTAAGTTCTAAGCTATATTAATCAATGAGATACGAATCAATTAAGAACTTCATAATTAAGTTGTTATTGGAGTGGATGATAACAGGACTAAGGGTTGTAAGCTTGTCCAGAGTTTTTTTTTAAGATGTGCTCTGCCAAAACCTCTAATTTATATTAAGTATGAGCAAAGTTTTTCTAGTAGATACATTTTTTAATGAAGCTTTGTCATACTATATATGTTGCACATACATTTTGAAGGATAATGCATAGGTTTTTCGCTTCTCATTGTAAAAGTTGCATGTTAATAATAATTATTATATATATTATATGAAATTCTAACGTATAGTCATCTAATTATCTCTAAGATAAATAATTTTTTTGTCCTAATAATTAACAACTTAATTATAGAGAAAATAAATGATTTCAGAAGTAATAAATAAGATATTTGAGGAAACTTTGAAGTGGTTCAAAGTAGATTAGTTATGAATTTTTTAATTATAATTCTCATATTGCATTCTTGAATGGTCTAATATTTTATAAAGTTAAAAATGATTTTGTATATGATTATCAATATTTTGATTAAAAAAAAGATATTTCTCACATTTTGGATGTAAAAGAAACATTCCCGGTCTATCTTTCTTATAACAATATCTAGAAATTTATATAAAAATTGAAGCTTTTAATAGATAGTTACAAAGAAAACAGATATCTACAATGTGCAAAAATATTATTATTTGAAATTTAAAATAAAATAAAACTTCTATAGATAATTGTTCAAAAATAAAAAAAGTTTGATATACCTCTTTTCAATGCACAAATTCACAACTGCACTTGATAGCTTCTGAAATGTGAAGATAATGAAAGTCAAATGTCCATATATTAGAAGAACTTTCACATTAATTTAAAAGAAAAAAAGCACCCAACAGCACTTATTTATGATTTTTTTGATATAAAAAATATCCTCTATTTTATATAGCAATAAAAACAACTATATAAATCTATCTCAAAGGCTTTAGAGAGAAAAATAAATTGATGGTCTTCTACTATTTTAAAAGGCAAAAAAATAAAAATTAAGAGAAAAAAAATCTGTTTATTTGTAAGATCCATTTAAAAGACTTAATATATTGAACCATTTAAGGTGATAAATAAAATTAGAGAGATGACCATTTAACAATTTCTTATTTTTAAAATTTTGATTATCTTGAAAAATAAATCTTAAAGTTAAATATTAATGTTATACAATGATTTATAATATTTGTATATGATATCTATAAAATATATTATTTTTTATTGTGCATTAAATAACTTACAACTCTAGCTATTGGTATAACACCAAAATTGCCAGTATTAAAGAAACAATTATTCCTTATAAAATTAAGATTTTTTTGAAAGGAAATTAATTGCCAAAGTAACTCAAATGGGAAGAAAAGAAAGAACATTACAATAGAAATGATTTTAGACAACACCTATTTAACAACGGTTAAATACTAATTTCGTTGTTAAGAGGGTTCAGTGATATTATTAAAATATTGAGAATTTTTTATTTTTTAATAAAAAAATGCTGTATAGAGACCCAAAACACCAAAAATCGTGTAGACAATGGTTTATTGAAGGAACCGTTGTTAAAATAGAGTCCATGTCAGACCCATTAATAGAAAATTTCATTTGAGACATTCTACGCAGTCACAAAAATCTTACGATGAGACCTACAAAGTTAATAGCTTACGCCATTGTTAAAGGTCATGTTAAAAAAGACTTTCTAAAATACCTATGATTTGGTAAATATTATTTAGAGGCTTTTCTAACACCTCTTTAATATCAGTTCAAAAACTGTTGTTAAACTTAGTCGATAACGTTGCCAAACGTCTTTCTTGTTGTAGTAAAAAAACATCTCTATAGAAATAAAGGTATTTTCCCTCTCTTCACTTCACCCCCACCAAATTAAATGTAAAAAAAGGAAAAAAAATCAAAATTAAATATCCAGAAGAGTGAAAATATCTTTATAAAAATAATTTCACTTTTGTTCCTTCTCTCTCTGAAATATGGGTGCTAGGTATTCAAAATATCAATTCCTATTTTCACCGAAAATTTCTATTTTCATTGTGTTGGATCTACGCATGTTTTTATTGTAAAATAATATTGTTATTATTAGTTATGTCCTATTTTTTTTTTATTCTCAAGTTACAAAATACTTGTTGTATTTTGTTGAAAAAGGATATCAGCAAATATTATAAAACATTTCTATACATTTCAACACAAGTAATATGTTCAAACTGCGGGTAATTAAAAATCGAATTGGTAAAATAAGGTAAAAGTAGAACAGTTTTAATCTCTGGAGCAAACAAAGCTGCGGTCTTATAAAAAGTTAATTTTCTAAATAATGGTCGAATATGAGCATGTATAAAAATCTAAATTTCGATCTTCCAAAATTTCACATATTATTTTCTTAGAAATTTTAATTTTAATTTTTCATCCTTATAAATGAAAACAAAATGGGCTGTCAACTTGTTTATACTTTTTCTCAAGCAAATGGCACTTGTTAACACATAATTTTCCAAATAACAAATTATGAGACTCATAGCACATAATATCGTATGAATTTTTATGGACTTGGCGGATGGGGAAAGGGATATATAGTTATGAGGAGGATTTTTAATGCCATTTAATTTTGTATGTCACCAAATAGCATTAACTCACTTTTTTAATTTTAATTTTAAAATTTGACATTCATATTTGAAATCCAACTTGTTGAACTTTTTAATTTTCATGATATATGTACGTTTATAAATTTTCATGAATGTTGGAGCTCACTTTATACTAGATCAAATGATAGAAAAAATAAATATATAAAGATTAATCAATTATAATTAACTAGACTCATTTATTTTGTTATCATTTGATCTAATATAAAATAGATTTTAAAATATTAAATCATGAAGTTTTATGAGCATATATCTACCGTGGAAATTAACATCAACGATTTGGATTTTATATTTGAGTATCAAATTTTAAAATATAAATTAAAAAATAAGTTGTTGGCATACAACTTCACTAGGTGTACCTGTAAATTGTCTGTTCTCAAGTAAATTGATTTATATATTATAATCTAAATACAATGTATAACGAATTTATAAATTCTTATACGAATTAATATTTAATCATATTTTAAGAATTCAAATACACATTATCATCCCCTAATATGACGTTTTTTATATATAGGATTTGGATCATATAATAAAACACACAAAGTGAATGCGTTACAAACGTAAAAGATAATTAACTTCAATTAAATCAATTTATATTAATTGCCAACTTTTTTGTACATGCATACAATAGACTCATGCGAATTCAGATTACAACAATTCAACAAATATAAATTGATGATATTAATTGTATATTGATAGCTCGATCTATTATATGTATGCGTTAATTAATGGGTAACTAGATAGATTCTAACTTCTAATTAAGCACTATGAAAACTCGACTCAATATATTAATTCCTACAATTGTCGGGTATATAGCCTCTTCCATCTGAAATTGACTCGGCAACCAACCCCTATCCTGTGTTTGTCACTTAATTTGTTTCATGGATATCATCTGGCCTCAGTACGATCAATAGCATATGGTGTAAATTCCATGATTAATCAATCAAACCAGCTAGGGATGCGCAGAAGTCTAGTACGTGTATATATACGTATAGCACTAATTAAATACTTACGGGCTCCAATATTTTTTTTTGGGGCAATTTGTGAATGACGAAATAGGTTTACCTTTTGTGACCGTCGTATTATACTTGATCACTAGATTGCTTGTTACACATGCATGCAGTTCGTTGTTTTTTAAAATATGAACGATTATATATTAGTGCACTGCGTTAAAATCTTAAAATTTAATTTAAAAATGACCGATCCAAACCGTTCAATGTATTCTTCATAACAAATTCTTATAGAAAATCAAATTTTATATTTTTAAAAAAAAATTGCTATTTTTTTGAGTAGGAAGAAAATCATCACTATTGGACGATCCAAATTCCTTAAATCAAGCAATTTTCTTCCTACCAAAAAAAATAGCAAACAAATTTTAAAAAATATATAATTTGATTTTCTACAAGAATTTGATATGAAGAATAAATTGAACGGTTTAAATCAGTTATTTTTAACTTAAATTTTGAGATTTTAACGCATTACACGGGTGCATCCGTGCAATGCGTTATATTTTAGTCAACCTCTATATATATATATATTGTGTTTGTTAGTAGGGTCAAGGGCGACTCCAGTTATTTTTCTTTTCTTTTCTTTCTTTTGTTGGGCGTACATGTGCTGGAGGGCGAAGGGATGTTGTTTTTTTATCAGCAATTAATTTATTGTGAAGTTATTATATATTGTATGAACAACTTAATTCAATAATTTCAATGAAATCAGTGGTGCATGCGGTGAGATTACTTGTTAAAAAAATATACAACATGCATTTTAGTTTATTGTACATGTATATATTTTATATTGAATTTACTGTATTTTTATGTGCATTGAGAACTTCCACAAAGAAAGAAACAAATTAAGGAAAAATATGAAGCATTCATACAGAAAATTTTACTAATATTTTATGCTGCTTAGCGTGTTGAAACATTTTTTATATTTTAGATTGAATAAATAAACTGTGCAAGTTCTATTTTCAGTAACACTCTATAACATTAAATTATACTTTCGGAACAATTAATTTGTAGACAGAGCATCAGTCCACTATTCCATGCCACGATATGATCAATTGAAGAAGAGTACCAACAAACACAACTAATTATTTCTATTTCCTAGGACAATATTTAACATCCATTTTTTGAGAAGTTTTCTTTCATACAGCTATATATACAGTTTATTTCGTCTTGCATCAAGCATGATAATTAAGCATGCGCAATATCTCATCCACTCATAATAATGTTTATATATATAGGCTGGCGAATGCACTATTGCAACATTACGTCTTGTTTAATTTTCAAATATAAACAAAATCCAAAGGAATAAAGTACAAATTAAAGTTCAAAATGACCGTTAAAGTCTCCATCGATCGTCATCATTTAGCTATACGCTATGCTAGCTATATTGTTATCATCCAACTTAACTTAATTCATAAATCACAAGTCTAATATATATGATAATATGTCTCGTCTCTCTACAGGGAAATATAAATTTAAGTTTCGGAAAAAAACATAAAATAATATATATATATATATTAAATTTATGAGAACCATATTTGTATAGCTTTTTTAGTCCATAAAAGAGACTGACTACTATTAATTAAACTCAAAATCTATTTCGAAGTTGTTCATTTTGTATAATAATATTTCTTAGGGGCATGCTTGTAATCCAGTCCTGTATGGTATATTTATCTTAATAGTATTAAATTGGAAAATATCACATGAAGCAGTAGAAAGTGGTTTATGCGTAATAGGAAAGTCAATCATAGGCGCTGGGCTGGCGTCGCTGTTTCTGTGCGGGTCCCATCTGCTTGACGTGGCATGATGAAAGAATTCTCCTCTGCTCCTCTCTCTCTCTCTCTCTCTCTGTTTCTAGTTACCAGTACTGGACTCCAAAATGAAGTCAACTCTGGCTCTCATAATTTCTTCAGCGCAATTATATGAAATTATCACTCATCACATAAAACTGGAGAGAAGTGGGGTTTGGCTTTTGCATATAATTAATACGCTCACAATATCACATGATAGATCTCCGTACAAAACCACACAATAATTAAGATCACTTAGCAGGTTTAGAGGTGCAAGGTGATTTTATACGGATCGGATAACAATCACCTATGTTTGTATAATTGCATTCTTGTATCGTTTTCATTTCTTCACTACGGGTCAGTAGCGGAGCTCGACTCAAATTTTAGAAGGGGTCAATTAATATATATAATAAAATATTATTTATTTTACTAAATTTAGTACTAAGTTTTTTCGTAAATTGTACTAATAGTACGACACATTTATTTTAATATTAATTCAATCAATATGATGAAAAATTTGTATAAAATAATCACATAGAATCATTTTTTCTCCTTTAAAAATAAATGGAACTTAAACATATCTTTATTAAAAACAAGAAATATTCTACTATGAAAATCAAGAAAAATGAACAGCGATAAAAAATTGAGGTTACTATAAGTACACTTTGATATTTACAAAAAAAAGATGAAAAAAGACAAAAAAAAATCAGAAAACATTATTTATCATTTGCTCTTTTAATTCATATTTATTATATAACTAAATTAAGGTGTAACTATTGCAATTAAGTATAACGATCATGTCAAGAAAATAATGTAAGAAATTTTCATATCACACATAATCCAACTATTATTAAAAGAGGGGGCCAATTAAGTGTTTAACCAACATTTACATAACAAAATACATAGCATAATTAAAATTTTCCAATTGGAAGGGGGGCCATGGCCCCCTTTGGCCCTAAAAAGCTCCGCCAGTGCTACGAGTATATATTAGATATTCAATGGATTTGAATTCTGAATACGAGTACGTGTAAATACAAATATAATTTGAATATTAATATAAAATTTAATTAAATTTTATAAAATGCATCAAATTAACTATCAGGTTATTATATATCTTATTAAAAAAATTCTCATTTACAAATATAAACAATTATCTACGTTGATATTTATATCCACTTTGTAAAGACAAAATCATATTCATTTTACAATTATCCAAACAGAAATAAACAATATCCAATATCTACAATTTGGAGCACAGAATACAACATAAAAACTAAGTATGATATTCATTTTTTATTATTTCTCATTTTTAAATTAAAGATTAGCAATATCTATTAACATAATTTTTCACATATAGTAAAAATTAATAAACATATTTATAATTTTCTACCAAATTTTAACGGAAGAAAGCAAAAAAAAAGTGCTTATGGGTCAGGCAACATAAAGGAATCTCTTAGATTCAAACAAAGAAAGTATCAATTCACTTTAAATTTAAAAGTCTGCCTTCAATTTTTCCAAAAAAAAAAAAAGCTTACTAGAGTTCAGCACGAATTTGATTCCTTTGTGATTGTATAAACCCGATAAAGAGAAAAATAATATTTTTGCATTTGCAAATATTTATTTTATCTATAGTTATCTATCAAAAGTTTCAATTTTTATATATTTTTTTAGATATTGCTATGAGAAAGGTAGGCCGGTACACTTCTTGCACATCGAAAATATATGATTTTTTAATCAAAATAACTATTAATATATACAAAATAATTTTTAACTCTTTAAAATATTAGTTCATTTAAGAATGCAATATGTGAATTATAATTAAATTATAAATAAATAATCTGCTTTAAAACACTTCAAAGTTTCCTCAAATATCTTATTTACAAGTTTAGAAATCATTTAGTTTCTATATAATTAAGTTGTTAATATACTAAGACGACAATATTATTTATCTTAGAGACAATTAGATGATTATATATTATAATTTCATGTGTTATATATATATAATAATTATTAGCATCACTCTATATATATAATAATTATTAGCATGCCACTTTTACAATAAGAAACGAAAAATCTATGCATTATCATTCAAAATATATGTGCAACATATATAGTATGATAAAACTTCATTAAAAATGTATTCACTAGAAAATTTTTGTTGATACTTAATATAAATTAGATGGTTTGGGAGAGCACACTGGACAAGTTTACAATCTCTAGTCCCTGTTGTTGTCCACTCCTATAACAACTTAATTATGAATGAAGGTTCTTAATTGATTAGTATCTCATTGACCAAAATAGTTTTAGAAATTTCGAATGAATAAAGATTCATATCAAAATTGCCCTAAGGACTTATCGATCTTAATAGATCTTGCAAATTGTTTGCGTTAAAATTTTTAAACTTCTTACATCATTATCATTATTTATTTCTTTTTATTATAATTAATTGAAAAAATGGATAATGATAGTGATGTAAATATTGAAGAATTTTATCATAAAAATATGCAAGATTTATTAAGATTGATAAGTCCTTTGGGTAAATTTGACATGAACTTTTGCTCATTCGAAATTTCTCATCATTTAAGGAAAATTGTTATATACAATATTTTGAGGTGGCAATCGGGCGGGTCGGTTCGGGTTAGTTTAACCTTCTAGAAGAAATCATGTCAGGCCGAGTCGTTCAGGGTCGTATCAGGTCACGTCAATTTATATGTCATTTTTTAGATCCTTGATTGATTTTGATTGAATTACAGCTCATTTGATATCGGGTCGGGTCAAACCGAATCAATTTGAATTTCCTAAAAAAATAGATAGGGTCGAGTTCGAGTCTAGACAGGTCGGATGGATTTCTCGGATTGGGTCATGTTCTGTCACCTCTCAATATCTAACACAAATAAATTTAATCATATATATATATATATGTGTGTGTGTGTGTGTGTGGAGTTGGGCTATGGTGCTATGTATGGCACAGATTGCCCTCGTGCTATGGATCGGTTCTTCGTTATCAAAATATAAATGATCGATCTAATCGTACAAAATGATTTTTGTATGAATATCTCTATGTAGATCAAATTTTATATTTTTAAATTTTTTTACTATTTTTTAAGATAGTTAAAAAATCACCTCCTTTGAATGACTCATAATAACTAAATCAAGTGATTTTCTAATTATCTTAAAAAATGGTAAAAAATTCTAAAAAATATAAAATTTAGTCTACATTGAGATATTCATATGAAAATCATTTTGTATGGTTCGGATTGACCATTTAAACTTTGAAAATGAAGAACCAATCCATAGCACGGGGATGATCCGTGCTATGCATAGCACCATAGCCCAACTCTATATATGTGTGTTTACTAATAGTTTTTAAGAATATGTATATTATTTATAAGAAAAAATAAAAAATAACATAAATAAAAATATATTAACACTTGAAGACTCTTGTTAATGAATTAAGATCTATGTTGCACGAGTGTGGGTACGAGTATCGTATTTGATACGGTGTGGGTGTGGGGATATGAATTTTTTTTAAAAACTAGGATACGGCTATAGTATTATATAATAAATTTATTTATAAAATAAGTATAAAAAATAAAAGCAACATAATAAAAAAATTAAAAGTAAAGGTATTTAGAAGTATAATATATAGAATTTTGAACTATAGCACGAACCACATTAATGTAGTGGTAGAGCCCCAAACATAGATGTTGTTGGTCATGGATCGAATCCCACTCTTGTCCCTTCAATTTTGAAAGGTTTATTCTAAATTTATGGTATATTCTATGATGTCTCTTGTGCGGCTGAGTGTGTGATAATTTATACCTAATCAAAATCCTAATGAAATTAGATCTGAAACACATCAAAACAGATCTACAATACATCAAAATGGGTTTGAAACCGTATCGGGGAGTATCAGAACAAATCATACGTGTTTGAAGCCGTATCTGGAAGTATCGAAACAGAATCTTATACGTATCCTTGACCGAATCCATGAGTCAAACTGGTGTGCAGTTTTATAATATTAATCCTTTTTCTAAACCTAGGTTGCAAGTATATAACCGTCAATAGTAGTACTTTAGATATCAAATCCACATGGACAGGTCGATCCTCTAAATTGAACCTTAATATTTGAATCGAAGCTATCTAAAGTTGTTTCGTGATTTCAGAGATTATAGCATAATAATTAACTATGATAACGAAATAAGTGAAATTAAAACTAATCAAGTAAATAAGGTTCTAAGGTTCGGAGTTTCACAATCTGCTTACCTTGATGATAATGGTTCGATTGATTCGATTGACTAAGTTATAGATATTGACGTTAATTTTTAGTGCTAAGTAAAGATTTCTCATCTCAACACAATTCTTAAATTAATTTGGAGTGATACCCTCATATTACACCAATTTAATCTAGGTTTTTATGGCACAAGTCAAGTAAGGTCTACAAGTCGATTTGCTTAGCAATTATGTATTTAATAAAGTACAAATAACCCTAACAATCCTCTAAAACACTAACCTTCCCTCTCGGGCTTGATTAGTTATTTAAAATGAAAAAATTTCTATAAAATATTTTTTTAAAAAAATTTTGAACATAAATATATATTTTCGAAGTATGTTTTACATAGTACGTGTATTTTTCTTTTTCGTTCATCGTTTTTTATTTACAATCTTTTATCACTTTTTTTATCATGTCGATCTCTATATGTACTGTTGATAAAAATTATTTTTTTCTAATCTAATAAGTAATATCATATGTTACAATCACTGTCAAAAAAATCAATCTAAAAATAGTAAACGATCACAATACTTTATTGTTCTCCCAATGAAAAAAATAATTTATAACAATTAAAAAGTTGAGAACATACATTATCATTTCAACACGAGCAAGAGTTAGCTATCGAGAAAGTATTGTTAATTACATGGAGAAATAAGATTTAAAGAAATATAAATAGAAGAAAATAAACTTTTTATCTTCTCAGATGTTAAGAAAGATAAAAAAAAAAGATAAAAACTGAGAAATAATAAATGCAGAAAATATCAAACACTTCAGTTTCCAGACTTCAACGTAGATAATAATTTTTAAAAGAAAAAATAAATCATATATTTAGTAATTATTGATGTCGAAAACAGGGGAGAGTTAATACTCTTTCTGGGGTATAAATTTTAATCTGTGGTGGATTGAATCATAATATTTTATAAATTATAATAATTATCATTTTTATTAAAACAATATATTATTATATAGAGAATAATATCTTCTTAGTAAATCATTCAACTAATTAGAATGTCCTAGCTAATTGAAAATAGTCCCAAATTAATTTAATATTAGATTAGATTATATTATGTTTTATAATATCAATAAAATTGATTAAGATACGTACTAAGTATAATGTTATGTAGGTCTCAATATTTTTTTGTGACTAGGGGTGTCAATTATCGACCTGACCCAATGAGTTTACCCGACCCGACCCGATAGGTTAACCCTACCCTATCTGGCCCGATATGATCTGAAGATAAATAGGTTGGGTATGAGTCTAATTTTTTTTACTTTAATTGGATCGGGTCGGGTTCGGGTCAACCCGACCCAACGTGATTAATTATCTTTTTTGAAGTAATTTTATGATTTAGTACTAATTAAATCTTAAATATATACTAATTAAGATTAATTATAAATTAATTAATAGTTAATTACTTAAAATAATATAAAAATATTTAATAAATATTTAATTATTTTATACGGATCAGGTAGGGTTAGCTCGTAATCCGATCGGATCGAATTTGGATCGAGACAAAAAATAATAATGACTGATTCAAATCCGATCTGATCCGACTCATTGATATCCCATTTGTGACCCACAATCATATATTTTCAGATTTTCTAATATTACATTATTATTTTTATTTTTTCTTATTCAAATGAATTATTGTTCTTAAAAAATGTTATATATATTTCAATATATTTATGAAGTATAAAAATTAGTGAATAAATATACAATAAATTATTATATTCACGAAGAGCAGATATTAGTACGTCAAAATTCTAAAATCATCTACATTTATATGTTTTGAGATAATTTTTTATTAGCAGTTTCAAACTTTATAAAATTTTAGTATATTACAAAATACTTTAATATTTTTTAAAAAATATAAAAACATTAATTCTAACGAACGACCAAGTTATAAACATACGTGAGTTAATTTTGACGAATATTAACTTTAAAAAAATATAAAAACTTTAAATTCTAACAAATGACTGTTACGACCCTGCTCTCTCCCGTCGGAGTATTGCGGCCCATTTTTTTATTAAATAGTTCTTCTTATATAATTTCGATTTTTGTATTTTTTTTAATATGTATAAAAATTTCCCGGAGGATAGAGATCGAGGAAGAGAAACGCCGCCGGCGGTTTAGGTTTAAGGTATGTCTTCCCTGCTCTCTCCCGCCTCTCTATCCCTCTCTCCACCTCCATGTCGAGATGTCATCACTAAAACAAAACCTACACCCCAATTTATACCTGGTCTGAACATCTTGTTTGATACTGAATCACTGTTTTACTTGTCTTGTCAGGTTTGATTCGGTTGATTGGTGTTGGTTTTAGCTGTTTCACAACAATGTCTTCTCTGAGAAATGCTATACCTCGAAGGGCCCACAAGGAGCGATCTCAGCCGTGAGTCAATTCTTTTAACTGGACAATTTCAGTGCTTTAAGGCTATGACTGCTGTTACTATCTTTTGTTCATGATTTATGTTTGCTTTACAGTGAATCGAGGAAGAAATTTGGGCTTCTGGAAAAGCAGAAAGACTATGTTTTGAGAGCGAAGAATTTTCACAAGAAGGAAGAAACCCTTAAAGTATGCAACTCTTTTAACTAGTTTGGTGAAATCCTCATTGTTGATGTGTTGTTGTGCTTGTTGTTAGCATCTATTAAGTGTTCTGATAATTTTTTTGAACTTGTAGAAATTAAGAGAAAAGGCATCGTTTAGGAACCCAGATGAATTCTATTTTAAGATGATTAATACGAGGAATGTTGATGGAATTCATAAGTCCAGGCATCTTAACAATTTGTAATTTTAGATATTATTTACTTTTAGAATGATATGTTTGAGTATAACAATACTATATGTTAGGGCATTTTAGATATTATGTTTGTTAAATGCCATATATATCAGGTATGATCTGAATTGATCATTTTTTTTGGTGCTTTCGAATCAAAGAAGTATATATTCAGTGGGGCTTTTGTTAAAATTTTGCATTTATCAGGAGTGCAGCAAATAAGTACACAGCTGAGGAGCTTTTGAGGATGAAAACACAAGATATTGGCTATGTTCTTCAAAAACTTCAAAGTCAAAAGAAGGTCAAATAGAATGCTATCTATGTCCTTTTTGCCTTTTCATATCACTTCTCAGGTATTCTTATGGGGAAGGATCCCTTGACAATGGCTTATCTTCACAATCTTGACAATGGGTGTTCAAATAAATACAAAAAGGTTCTTAAAAATAATTTTTTTTTTACAGATATGTTATTTTACTTATAGATTGACAGTGATTTAAATTTCATGTAATTTCATTATCATTTGCTAGTCCATCAAAACCATCAAAATGTTATGCAATTTGCAACGGTTCTAATTTAACGGTCTTTGATGGATTATCAAACGATAATGAAATTTGAATCACCATCAATCTATAAGTAGAAGAACATTCCTATGAGTTTTTTTTTCTATTTTTAAGTTTTTTTTCATATTTATTTGAAGATCCATTGTCAAGATTGTCAAGATAACCATTGTAAAGTGAACCCTTCCCTATTCTTATTGACCAATTAAAGCTTTATTAAATTGTAGAAAGTTGAGAGATTGAGTTCAGCACTTCATGTACTACATGAACAACCTCAGAATAAGCATGTCTATTTTGCAGAAGATAGGTACTAATATACCATGATCTCATTGTTCCTTTTAGGTCATCCTTGTTATGAGATTTTGTGATGTGGAGGCTTTATCCACTCTTTTCCAAGAAAGTATTGAAATTTGAAAAATGGTTGTGGTAACGACCTTTTCTCATCAATGTCAGGGAAGAAGCAAAAGAGATAAAAGCAGGAGCTGCTGACCAAGATAAAAGGCTACCCAGAATTGAATCTATCCCTGACAGTATAAAACGGTAAACAAATGACCAGAATTTGTTTTTGATTTGCAAAGTTCAGCCAGGATATAGCCTCAGTGGGAACTGTGTGACTAAGGGTGTTTTATTATGGGAGCTTCAGGAGAACTGAATTATCGTACAAGGAGCTAAATGAGAGGAGAGGGAGAGTGAGACAGCTGGAGAAATTGTACTTTGAAATGGCATTGCAAAAGGAGTTGCAGGTTTTTTCGCAATTACCTTTTAGTAAATTTATATTTTAACTTTAGGATTAGGAAACTTATGGTTACAATACAGTAAGATGTGGGATGTTTTTTCTTTCGTCTCTCTTCTAATAGTTTGAGAATGACGTTCTATGTCTGTTGCATGCGGGAAAAAAACCAATAAATTTTTATGATCAGCACGTAAATGTATGTGATGTGTGTAACTAGAACCAAAATTTACATTATGGCATAGAGGGGACATACCGTTAAATACTGGCAATTGTGCTCTGGCTATTATGCTAACTATCTCTCACAATTTATATCTGTGTTTGAAACAGAAACCTGGGCATGTGCATAAACTTAAGGAGGAAGAAATGACTTCTCCTACAGACAAACCTGTTTATAGGTGGCAAACAGAAAGGAAGAGGTTTATTTCTTAAATCATTTTGAATTGATCTTTTGTTATTTTGTCAGTTTCTCTTATCAACAAAATGAGCCTTTTGTTATTTGGTTTACTAATTGTGGTTTTTATGTTCTTCAGGTAATTTGGGGAGGTTCAGTAGGGTTGCCCTCCGGGGCTTGGAAAATGCAATATGCAGATGTGTTGATTGAAATTTTGATTTTGAATGCGCAATTTCTGATCTCTTGTCTTTGTGTTTATATGTTCAAATTGCAATACAAACTGAGCACAAATTTGCATGCAACAGAACTAGTGGAGGTTTTGAAGTTCTTCAAAACCATTATTTTGGCTCCTCTTTGAAATAATGCACATAACTCTTATGTCAGAGTATCTCTAACGCAGAAATTATTTTTAAACTAAGTTAAACTCTTAGTTAGGACACTTTATTAATTATAATTAACTTTCTCTAACACTAAAATTATATAATGACGGTTTTTGTGCTAAATGGACAATTATCACTCGCATCAAATAATAATTGCAAGAAAAATTTGCGCTTTGCGCCTGCTTTTCTCTCTCTCAATGTTAAATTATGTGAGTTATTAATTTAATGTGGCAATTAGAATTGAGTTATTAAATTAGAAATTATAATTAAAAATTTTAAATTAGAAATTATTTTTTTAACGTTAAAATAAAAAATAAATAGTGATATATAAGAATAGAAATTTTCAAGTTAAAATAAAAAATAAATAATGATGCGTAAGAATGAAAACTCTCATTGCAGATACAGATACTCTCCGTTACCAAAATCACGTTCACAAAAAAAAAAAAAACACTTACGCTACTGGTGTGGTGGTTTTATTTTGGAAAACACTGGAACAGTAGACAGCACCGGTGTTAGGCAATAATATAATTTATATCTACGTACCAACAATGGAATATTGGAACTGGCTTTGTTTCGATATTATCGTAGCAAAGTCTGAATTACTCGTCCAGCTTGATGGTCAAGAGCAAGGGTCAAATTTTAAATATTCAAGAGCCCTTTTGAGCACAGCTAGTTGTAAAATTTACTAATTTCGAAAACGAATCTGAAGAGGCTATTGCTCGAGCCTCAAAATTAGCTGGTAAACAGATGCTTTTTAAGCTGGATGCGTAGTGCAATCTGTAAAAGCAATAAGACCAGAAATGACCAAAATTAGGCTTTCACATAGAAGAGAGTACAAACTACGATACTAATATTAACAAAATGCAAATGTTTGAATCTACTAGCGTTATAAGACAAAATATGGATACGGTACGAGGGCAGAAACCGAAGCATTCTTACCATAACTACAGATAAGACCTATCCTTACAACAAGACCTTCAAATAAGAAAAAAGAAACAAAGCAGATGGAAAAGCAAAACTCAATTAGTTCAACAAGCCTAAATATTTAATAAACTCCAGCTGAAGTAAAAATCAACTCATATCCTTCAGCCTTTTCTTTAGAACATCCATCGATTTCTTCCTCGCACTCTGTTTTGTGTTTCTATTTGAGAGGCTACCAAACAGACGATCAGGTGCATCTTTATACTTATCACAGATGATTGCCACCTTTTTAAGGTCCAACGCGCCATAGTTCTTCACTCTAATCACTGGATTTATGAAATTTTCCGGTTGGTTGCTCAACAATAGATTCACCAACTGCCTCACCTCTACTAAACAATCACTAAAAGTTGTCTCCTTGCCGATTTCACTAACACCTGTACTATGGTAGCGCTCTTCAGCAAATGACTCGAGTAATTTCAAATCAATGTCAATACTAGCCACAGCATTGACATTAAACCGTTTCAAACTGTCACTCAAAAAGGCCGTCATGATAGAATCTGACACATGGCCTAGTGCGCCAACTGTAACCTTGTACAGCGCCTCCAGAGGTAGTATTTGTTGCGCAGCTGACACAACTGAGTCAAGATATACCAAGACCTCATTCATATAGTCATTTGCATGTTCAGATACCTCTTCTGCTGTCCAATTAACACCTGACATCTGTCCCATTATGCTGTCTAATTTGTCGTTAACAAGGTTTAAGAGTTTATTATATGCCACATTTTGTGAAGCCTTTAAGACGGCCTTGGCAGTCAGTCCTGAATGTGGTCGCTCTATAATCCGTTTAGGGATACCGCAGAGTTGTCCCGCTTGCCAGAGAAAGAAACTATCGCAGGCCCGTTCAAAAACTGATATGTTAGACCCGATTTGCATTGCTTGGGGTACATCAAAGGCACCTCCATGTATTATATTTAGTAAAGAATTGTTCAATACCTCAATCAACAGTTTGTCAAGGTACTTCTTCACAACCTCGTAGGAATTTACGATGAAGCCCCCACCATATGACAGATAACTAACCGAGTCCTCTATGAAGGACCTTACAACCCGGCAAACATCTGGCATTGATGAAGAAAAGGGGGCCACATATGGAAAATCTGGTACCATATCCATAGCTTGTAAATTGAAGGATAACACATTCATGTTATATTCATATTCTTTTTTCAGAATCATCTGATCATAGGAATCATTAGTAAGGATGTCGCTAATTTGCTTCCTACACTCATTAAGAAGTAATTCATGGTACTTATCTCGGGTTTTATCGAGTATATCCATCAGAGGACCGACCTGGTAGCCATATCGCTTCAAAGTTGCACCTAAGAGGCTCACATAGTCCTTAATGAGTAACAAGTGACTTGGTGTGTCTAGCCGAGTAAATTGATCCTCTAGGATGGAGGTAATCTTGGCAATGGCCGTGTCCCAAGTGGATTCAACCTGCTCTTCTGTTAGCAATCCACCAGCTGCACGCAAAACCCGATCCTCTACAATAAAAAAGCCTGCAACTTGTGCAAGGAAAGGCTGGTGTGATTCTAGAAAAGGTTGCATGGTCGACACTTCTAGGTCAAGCTGTAGTTGCATCAGCCTGTTTTTGTGGTAGTAATCACGAAACTTTTCACCAATACCGAGGCACGAGTAGATGTGATATGCACGGTGCACTGGCGTAAGGTTAAAATCCAATACGACATCCTCCTCAGCTTGTTCAGTTGAGTCCAAGGAGTACACATACTCATTAAATGCAGTGGAACCAGTGCGAGACTGTTCCTCAGCCTCTCTCTGACGGGACCGCATCTCCTCATCACGCTGCCGTGATGTGGCAGTCTGGCGCATTGACAGCTGTCCTATCTCTCTGGCGGTGGTTCTGATATGAACGAGCCAGTCATTGAATTCACCACAAACTTTCTTCTCAATGTGAAGTTTTACAGCTGGGAGTTGCTTTGAGATGACTCGTCGGAGTGTTTTAACTGGTATAGAATGGAGGTAGTCTTTCTCTATAAGGTCTAGGGTTTTCAATGCAGGATAGAAGCGACCTTCAGACACATCACGGTTGCATGAAAGGCACAAGATGGTCACATGAACACATACCTGTGATTATCAAAGAAGTAAGTACTACAAATGGATATAAGGAGATAGGCTTAGCTAGATCCAGAACTATTGTGAGCTAACTGATATAAGTCCAACTGGTAATGTGCCAGATCTTAATAATTTAACCCTTTGGACCAAATATTGTAAAGAAGCTTATTTTTCCAGACCAAGGTCACCAAGCGTGATCTTATAGTTTTACATACAAAACTAATGGACCTATTTATCAATATCTGAAAAATTCTGTACTGAATTGGCAATGTCTAGTGGATGGTGCAAGCTGCTTACTCAATATGTTTATTTACAAACTTGACTCTCGACGGTGCTTCAATACGGGATTGCCTACCAAAACTCAGTCAAAGTTTAGTCTCAATTAGTTGATTCAAGTAATAGGTCATGAGTGAATAAAAAAAAAAAATCTTTGGCAAATGGCAATCTCTTGTGCAGTTGTGTCTCTTCCTATCTTCTTCTAGCGTCCTCTTTCTCTTTCATTTGATAAACTCAAATCCTAGCTTCCCGCTAAAAATCTTTTTGCATGATATGAACGGTTCACATCAGGAACCTATTCAACCAAAACTATCTCTGAAGTCAAAATCCAACTAGACTAACACCTCAAACGAGCAAACCTGGAGAATGGAGATCCAGTAAGAAAAAGCCAACTTGATGACTTAAATCTTGACCAAAACTAGCCTGTCTGCCACCTCTAACAAGACACAGACTCATATATTTATGTTGTGTTACAACTTTTGATGGTGCTGATGGGCATGCAACCAATGCAAATAATGTTCATAAAACAGCAGGGGCACTATTGGTAATACCCAAACATTTTCTAACTTGGCAAAGTTCATGCACAGACAGCGAACTTGTAATACCTTTAAGGCAAGTATGGCCTCAGCAACATTCCTCTTCACAGAGTACAACTCAATCAGCTCCTCGAGCTTGGCAAGAAGAGCAACACCGACATCTTGAAGCCTGGAATTTTCTAAAGTCAAGTTGCTTTTCAGATTGTCAGCATCAACCAAAACCCCTCTCAATTCGTCAACAGCAAGAATGAACTCTTCATAGTGAAGCTTACAGAGCTCCTCTATCTCAGCTTCCTTCTTTTTCACTATGTTGCGTAGATGGTGTAGGAGGGCTTCTGGCTTGCCTGACTCAAATACATGCCTCACTATAGGGCCCTGCAGATGTTACAGTTTGCATTAGTACCAAAGTGGTACTTTTTGACAAGTACTTTACAATTTCAGGTCAGTGCCAAAGCTATCTATCTAGGTAAAGTCACGGATGAAAGAGGAATATGCATAAGCACTCATCAAGTAAAGTACAGTGATTGTGGTCTCAATGCATGATTATTGCTAGTACCCTACAGCCATTCTGGTTAAAACTTAGAAACGTTAATTTGCTTTTGGAGGTAATATGCATATCAAAATGAGGATGCATCAAAGTAGAAATAGGTTATGCAGGGAGATCCTCGAAAGGATAAATGCAATGGACCCTCAAGCATCACATATTTCCCATTTTGGTCCCTATAGTTTTTGACTCATAAATCCAGCCCTGGACTTTCATGTTAGGCAATTTGAACCTAATTTCTATAATCAAACAATCCATGTTAAAATTGAAGGAGAAGGACACCAAAATGATACAACATAAGATTAATGAATGCAAAGACAAATCAGGAACTTCTTCGGGTTTAATCAGGAAATGTATGATAATTTAAGTACCATTTTTCATATCATTCGTACAAATAAGTAAAAACCATAGATGATGCTGACACTCTGATACCAGTTGTCACAATAAGATTAATGCTAATTAGGAGGATAATGGCACATAGTTGCTAATTAGGATGATACTGGCACATAGTTGCTAATTAGGTGGATACTGGCACATAGTTGCTAATTAGGTGGATACTGGCACATAGTTTACAAATAATGAAATCATGCATACCACATCCTCTCCATTAGCAATGGCAGCAGCTAGACCCGGGCCAATACCACCATCACCTCCATTTTCTAACACAGCTCTTTTCTTTGGCTGCGCATGCATTTTTCTTCAGCTATAAGAAGAAAATATGTCACGAAATATAATTTTAGGTTATTAATTGCAAAAAATGGTAAAAGAATTTCAGGTAAACATTCATAAAGACAATTAAATAAGTAGAAGATAACAACTAAAAAAAATCTTCCTCTGAACTAATTTCTTAAATGATTCATTAAAAGAAAAAAAAAAGTACATATAAAAGTGCCACCCCCCCCCCCCCCCCCCCCAAAAAAAAAAAAAAAAAAAAACACCACACACACACAAACCACGAACCCCTTGTTTGTGAAGTACGTAAATCAGGACCTTCCACCATAGCAAGAAATAGTCGCGATAATTGTTTGGAAATTATACCCGTAACCTACGATACCAAACCATTTTTTTTTTTGAATTGATTATCCAAAATGACTGACCACGCTTTGAGCGAAAGAACGCTGAGACTCACCTTATGTACAAGCTACGCCGATTCTTCCTTCTAGTTTGTTTGTTTGTGACTGAGTGATTCTTCAGATTCGATTTATGAAAGATGGACGCAATTGATGATCGAAAGAACGATTCCAAGGCTGGCGTTAAGCATGTATCATTTTAACTAAAGAAAGAAAGAAAGAAAGAAAGAAAGGGGTTCATTTGTCGAGCGGGATCCGATGGTTAAGAGCTTAGGTGCTGCTGATGAAAAAAGAAAGCCATTTCTGACACACCAGTTTTGTTGGGCTAGATAATATTGCTTTTCTTTTTCCATTTTTAATTGGGCCATGGGTTTTATATTCATCAAATATTGGAGGCCTTTTTATTGGTCTTGGAGTCTTGATGAACTTAATTTCGGAAGTACGGCGTCTACAATTTTTAAGAGAAGCTAACTTTGCATGGCATCGAAGAAAGAAATAATTTCCGAGAAGATCAATTTATCTGTTTTATATTATTAATTATTTCTTTGAAGAATAAAAAAATCAATTACAATTCCTATAAAACAGAACCAAACCGAAACAAGAGAACGACTATTAATTTGAGAAGTCAGACGAGCATAACAAAAAAAAAATTTAAGATATTTCTTTTTGGGAAAATTAACTTTTTATCTCTGAAACTTTCTTAAAAAATCAAATTGATTTCTAACTTCCATACATATTATTATATTGGACCCGAACTTATATAGAAAAATCAAATCGGTCATTAAAGATTTGAACCACATCAAATAAATCCTTCCACTTTTAACAAAATAACTAATTTAGTCCCTAAACTTTTTAAAAATAAAATTTTAATTAGTTTTTGAGCTTTCATTTGCATCCGGAGGTATCAGTTTTTTTATCCATCACATAGGTCGACCTTTTCCAACCTGATTTGGCTTAGATATGACGGGTAAACACTGGTAAATGTTTAAGGATTAATTTAATATTTTTGAAAAAAAAATTCAGAGAACAAATTAGTTTTATTTCAAAATTTCAAAACTTATTTGACCATTTTTTATTTATAATTTACCCGAAATTTTCAAAAATTAACTTGATATTTTTGAAAAGTTTCAAAAACCAACTTCATACAAATGCTCCAACGCAACCAAAAATTGCAACAAGAGAGAAAGTGCTGCTATGATAATAGAAGAGATAGATGAAATTTTTTATCTCTTTTAACAAATGGGTATCAAAGTCAAATTCAGTCGATCAAGAAAGATCTGTCATGGCGAAGAAAAAGAAAAAGAAAAAAAAAAGAAAAAAAAAAGAAGAAAAGAGAGAGATGTCGGAAAAATATGAAGAGAAAAAAAGAAACCCGAAAAAGAAGGAGACACTCGAGCAAGCATTTCAAATCAAAGCGTCAATCAAAAATGAAAATGTACTCTATTCTCAAAAATTTTGAGGTAGAGGGCGTGGCCGTGGAAATCGAGAAAATGGTCACAGTGGTAGAGACCGTGGTCAAGAAGGGTATTATGAGGAGAATGAGCAATCAAGCCAACAAAATAAGGCGTTGAAAGAGGCGCGATCGAAGGATAAGGCGGCACTATACATGTTGTTCTAGCCGTTGACGAGTCGGGCTTTGAGAAGATTGCCGGTGCAACTACTTCAAAAGAAGCGTGGGACATTTTAGAAAAAATGTTCAAAGGAGCCAACCGAGTCAAGCAAGTGTGTTTCCAAACTCTTCGTGGCGAGTTGGAGAACATGAAGATGAAGGAGTCAGAATGTGTATCTGACTACATCACGCATGTACAAGCCGTGGTGAACTAGTGGATTGAAGACGGTCCGGTCCGGCCGGCCGGCCCGGCTCGGCCGGTCGGTCCGGACCCGGACGGTCCACGGTCCCGCACGGCCCCAGCACGGCCAAACGGTCCGGTCCCAAGGCGGTCCAAATTCGAAAAACCGAACCCGTCCCCACCGTTGGCCCCGGGGGCCGGACCACCACGGACGGTCCCGGTCCGGTCCAAATTTTTTTTTTTATAAATTGAAAAAAATAATAATTTATCATATTTTTTAATAATAATTTTTAACTAATTCGAATTATTATTTTTAATTATTTAAAAATCTAATAGTACTAAAAAATTAAAACCGGAGAGACAAGTTAAGTAATTTTAACGTTTGGAACGTTTTTTGGCAATATTACAAATGTAATTATTTTTGGCAATATTTAACTAATAAAGACCATTTTTTAAAATGTGGAAATATTTCGTGCCCATTTTGTATTATATTATTTTTTATGGAAAAAGTTAAGTCCAAATAATTGAAAACGAGAATTACTGATTTATGGAGGATATATATGTTGATAAAAGCTTAATGAGTGGCTTGAATTAATCGTAGGAAACAAACTTTTGTGAAACAATTAATTTTATGAAATTTTCATAAGACTACAGCCACCATAATTCTCACGAAAGAAACAAATAAAAGCATTAGCAAGAATATGTTTTTGTATTGAATTGTATAGCTTGGATAAATATTTTATTTATTTTGAGATAAAGATAGAGAGGGAACGAAACAATAACTTCAAATTTAACTTTAAAAATAAAATTACTGATTTTTTTATATTAGAAAAAATATGTGTCATCCACGAAGTCTATCTTAATTTTTAATATGATAAATTCTATACAATTAGCTAGTATATTTATTCCTTGTGCTTTATTCATTCTTCATGACTTTCATTATTTAATTAGTTTTATTTTGATGTTGAAAAAGAAATATAATTATCATGTGGAAAATAACTTCATATTCAACACAAATGCAGGATATGAAAGCTTTGATATTTATATTTCTCATATACGCATATTTATAACTTTAAAAAATAAAAAACCCAACATGATCATGTATGGCATCATGATAATATGTGGGATTTCATGAGGGAACAGAGAACATTCCGAAATGTTCTTCATCGGCGGCCGGGATGGACATAGATCACACGTCAAATTAAAGTATGACAAGAAAAGCGCCACAGAAGATCTAAAAAAATTTGCGCAAGGAAGGCGGGTGGGGGGCGGATGTGGGGGGGTCCGGTCCACGGCCCCGCACGGCCCACGGTCCGGCCCGGCCCGGCCCATGGGTCCGCACGGACGGGGCCTCGGCACGGTCCATTTTCGGGTTTAACGAGAACCGCCCACCGTTGGACCGGACCAAGGCAAGGCACGGTCGGCCTACGGCCCGGACGGTCCGGTCGGGCCCGGACGGTTGACCGGACGGGTTTTTTCAATACTCTATGGTGAACCAACTCATTCGTAATGGCGAAGCGTTAACCAATGCGCGAGTTGTGGAGAAGATTTTAAGATAATTAACCGACAATTTTGAGAATGTTGTGTACGCGATAGAAGAGACAAAGGACCTTGCGAAGCTCACAGTCGACGAGCTCGTCGGTTCTCTCGAGGCACACGAACAATGTAAGAGAAAAAAATGAAAATTTGTCAATGATGAGAGCTATGTATCAAGCTGCAAATGTTACAAAAGCGTAGTGAAGTTTTTGCCAGTGGTCTTCGAAGAATCGGTGAGTGAGCCAACATGAGCAATGATTCATGATAGCATGTGCAATGAGTGCCAGGATAAGAGAACTAGCAACATTATAAGATGTTTTGCTGGAAGTGTGTGAAAACCATGAGAAGATGTGGTGTGGAGCCACATGAAAAAATGCAGTGTGGATCCGCGGTGTGGGTGTGAATCTCACATATACATGACCTGAAGAGTCAGGCAAATTGGATGGCATATGAAATGAAATCACAATTGATTTTTTGAATTTCTAGATCAATGAATCGAGAAGAAGTCGTCAATGTGTGACGTCGCTATTCGCTGCGAGTTATGAAGAAGTGCAATGATGATTGGCATGAAGGATGATAGAAGTAAATTAAGTTTATGGGGGAGTTTTGTTGAAAGATAAACTTAATTTTAGTATTAAAGTTAAATAAATTAGGAAATAAAGGGAGACTCTTTGGCTTCAGCACTTTGGCAGAATTTTAAGGCTGATTAATGACAGCATTTGAAGAGGCAAATAGACATGAAATTTAGTTTATGACCTATGGATGGAAAGCTCTTGAAGTCTAGTTTCCAATGGTTCAAATGCCAAGTCGTTTGGAGTTCCCTACAGAGAGTTATGACGATTTTAGTGAAAGGATGTCAGCTGAAAGGGTGTTGTTTTGCTGTTTAGAATTCTGTTTTTATTATATATTTTTATTACGAATTTCTAGAGTCTTTCAGATGTTTAGGCTATATAAAGAGTTGTATTCTGTTATTTTGTATGTAAGAAATATATAATAGTGTCTAATAGAAATAAATCTTATTTTATTCATCATTATCTTTTAACAATAAATGGATGATGATCTTTACATTTTTATTTGTTTTCCTTTTCCTTTTTAGTCATTTTGGGAAAAAATAATTTCTACCTGATCTTTAATAAGCTTTTGGGTATTACACTATTACTCATTAGCTAGCATAAAACATATCATTTATAAAAGAAATTAGATATCCAACAGTACAAACCAATATAAACAAAAAAAAATTGAAAAACAACCTGAAATCTCAATGACAGAAATAGATTTGCCATGACAATGGTCCACCCTGGAATGGAAAGAGAGGATAAGATATACGATTGAACCTCCGACCCGAAAGCCCAATAACCCGTAAAGTCCGGGGACCAATAACTTGAAAAAATAACGCCATATGCACTTGACACACCCTTGTACATGTTTTTCTTTGTCGGTTCTCTGATAGTACTATGCATGATAAGCATTCAAGCACAAATGTAAAACCTCTGAAATAAAAAGATTGTATCACGCCACTAAGCATCTTGGATTCTACACTGCATTTTCAAACTGTTGGAAGTTGTCTATTATTATAATAGCATCTCTTATTTCATTGGTTACTGGCTTGGTTCATTCAGAGACACAATAAATGGTAAACATAATGCTAAATTGGGTAAACTATCATGCCAATTGAAGTTATAAATCTTCTGATTGCCCAATTGAGGCTGGTCAATTCAAAATGATAAGCATTCAAACACTCATTCATACCAGATGCAGAATCAAACAAGTGGAACTTAATTGTTCCTATCAAACTTAGTTCAGGCCTCAGTTGGGTCTTACTGGGCAGGATTTCAATAGGGATCAAGTAAATTATCACTCCAGTAAATTATCACTCCATAACATTTCAGACATTGATTAGTATTAGCAAGTATCAAGAACCCTTCCTATCCATACTGTAGTTCAAATTCTTTTGTTTTTCTTTTTTTGAATGGTAGGAAACACCTATGTTTTCATTAATTAAAAAAGATGTGTAAAATTATGTACATGATATGTACAAAAAAAAAAATCTTGGCAATAATGTAAGTTCAAATTCATAACCTGGATTTCAGGGAGAATGGCATCCCCAAATGAGAAGGCAATGGTACAGAGCGCACTAAATGCTTTGAAAATCTTACTGGCAGTTGTACCCTGTAAACTGTAATTAACTGAACTTCGATTTATATGTTCTTTCCTGAAAGAAACTGAATGCTTGTATTTATCATACTTTTATTACATTAAAATGTACACATGCCATGTGTATCATAGTTCAATATGGACATGAAATGAAACGAAGCACACGCACACAAACACATACAAAGAAAATAGTTACTTGTAAAAATTATGAATTGGTGCTATTTCAAGATAAGACAAAATTGCCATCATAACTTGTGACACCAGTTGCAGTAGCAGCGAATCCAACGGTGCAAAAGGTGCATATGCCATTGAACCACCTGAGTGAATGGATATCAGGAAATTGTAACAAAATCAGCTGACAGGAGTCATTTGGCCATCATTTTGGTAGTACTTGTATACTGCCTGCCAAATTTAATTTTCATGTAAGACATAGTTATATTGATTTGGTGCTAAATTGGAGGAGTTTTCTCAATTATATTTTGACAGGGAGAGCAGTTTCTGAAGGTGCAGAAGTGGTACCTTGAGACTGCTTGCAGTACCAATTTGGATGGTAATATTGTTGCCTTGATGCCAGTTGTCGAAATAAAGCTATGAACCAATATCCCCAAGGCCCTTCAAATTTCAGAAGAGATACATTATTATTGTTAAGAGCAGAAAAAACTTTAGTGGCAAGCAAAATGAGAAGTTCAAATTGTCCAAAAAGACACTTGTAGAGAACTATGTTCTCTGTACACTTAATATAGATACAAAATCTACAAAATTTCAGTGTAAAGTGCAAGTGTTCCTTTATTGTTGACTTGTTGTTACTTGTTAGTAACCAATGCTGCCAAAAGTAATTCCATTTTGGATGTTGGATGCACTAACCAAAAATACTACTGGCAAGGAAACTGTACGTAGTGTCTTGTTTCCATCCCATGTCCAAAGGGATACTATCAGCAAACTAGAGTATAGGTAATGATAAACATGTCATACATGTATACACACATATGTAAATACGGACATAAGTATTCATGTTTGAACGCGTCTGTATGTGACGTGTTCACGTATCATATGTGTCTTGTTGTTAAACGTGTGTAATCAATATATAAATAATTTTGATATGTTTAAACACACACGTCTAACACGTGTACACGTACGTATAGCACGTATAAAATACTTCAGCATATCAGACTTTTAAAATGTTTGTGTACTTAAAAGATTGGTTTAATACTGAAGTTAGAGACCATAATCACTCTAATATGTATGATATTTTTAAAGATGACATGTTAATTTAATTTTTTATGATCAAAATCACTCTATTTTTTTATTTTTCTTATATATTTCTCTAATTCTATTTAAAATTTTTGAATTTATACATGCTACAAGTATTGACACATGTTAAAAATACGAATATGTTTAATATGACGTGCTAGATGTATCACGTGTCTTAAATGTATGTGTTTGAGTTTTTTAATTTTTGACATATTAAAATACGCACGTTAAAATACATAAATAGATACTGATACAACACGTTTTGTGTCCAACACAACATACACGTTTATTAATATCCTACTATAGTACCATGTTGTTATTGTTCCACCGATCAAACTGCAAACCCCTGGAGAGTATAATCCATGACGACAAAAAACATGAATTCTCCATTTGAACTGTTATCTTACTTTTATTATCTTAATATATTGTATTGTAAAACAAGAAATAAAAACAGGGAAAGTGCCAACAGTCCCTCTATGCAGGTGAGGAAAAAGAGATATCATATTCTTTTATTAATTGCATGATATTAAGTTAATTTGAAAGAAATTACTCTGCAGGGGAAAATCTTAGAGAAGACTCTGTACATTTTCCTTTGAAATTTAGTTTGGATTTACTTTTGACAGCTTAGAACAGTGGCCCACAGTTTTGAATCCTCTAATAACTAATTGAGTGACCACTGTTTCTCTCGTTTGGCTGGTCATTTAATTAATAAAAACTGTCTGAGATGGCTGGAACTTAACCCAAAGTTCAAACCAATCCATTAAGTGACAAACTGACAATGATTACGGGGGAAGGTTCGTAACTGCCATAGAACTGTACAACAGATACCAAGAGGTATGCATCAGTACATATATGCAATTATGCATATACCTTCACTGGCAAATTGGGTACTGGTTTTGGTTGTACAGTACAAATCCTGTCAATAGTCACATATATAGTAGAAGAATGAGGGGAAGTAAATAACAGAAATGCAAACCAATAGGCCAGCCGAGACGGAGAGAGGCAAGCGCACAGGGCAATGGTGCGTAAGCTGTCACAGTATAGTAATAAGATTCGTGATTTATTCGTGAATAATTTATTTTTCATTCATAGTTGGATGTTTTATAAATAATTCATCGGTTTAATATTTAGTAAGTTTTTATAGTAAAAAAATATTTTATTCATGAATTATTCGGTAAAAAACACATTATATATTATTTTATATGGAATTTTATAGTTTTTAATATTTTGTCATTATAATATATTTTTATTTATATCATATGAACGAATTATTACCGAATTATACACGTATTATATCCTAACATCAAAATTTTAATCTCGTCGAACGTTTCCCGAATTACGAACTTATTACTATGTGCCAGAGCAGCAATTGTGGTCGCCACATGAAAAGCCGCATGCTTCCATTTGCCACTTCTCTCTTGTTCTTGTTCTTCTTCCCTCATACTTAGTTAGCATGTTATGGTAGCTGTAGAAATGGTTCAACTACCGATGTGCCTTCTCCAGTAACTAACCAGGCAGCGAAAACTCCAGGAAAGTGGAAAGAAAATATTCATGTAAGTTGGTCATGATATTCTCTATAATACTGTAAAATTCTTTATAGTACTGTAAAAAATTTACAATAAATATTTTTAAAGGGAATAATATTATGATCAGATAAAAAAATATTACAGTTCTTAAATTCAAAATGTCCGTTTACTATTTGAAAACGAACGGCACTCTAAATTATAAAGTACTTAAGCAAACAGATCCTTGGTCAAGACTCAAGACGATATCTTGTATTATTTGTTGCAAGTTGGAGTAAATGCCATATATTCTGATATGACCGCCATCTTAGATTTCGAGGCAAAATTGTCAACAAACCTGGAATCTAATAGAAAAGACAAGTGAAAATGAAAATAAAGAAAATAAAAGGAGTACCGATCCCATTTATGTCCAACATGGGCAACTAATTAAGAGGCCCAGTATATTTATTGACTATTTAAATAGGCTTTAGCCCAGTGTACTGTCCATTTAGAATTGAGTGGGGATCATTGACAATGGGTTATTTTGATAACCTTGATAATGGATCTCTAAATAAATAAATTTAAAAAAAGTTTATAAATGTGTTCTTCTACTTTTAAATTGATGGTCATTCAAATTTCATGTAATTTCATTATCATTTGATAGTCCATCAAAGACTGTTAAGTTGAAACCGTTGCAAGTTGTATGAAAATTTGATAGTTTTTGATAGATTATTAAATGATAATGAAATTACATGAAATTTTGAATGATCATCAATCTAAAAGAAAGAATTCATTTTTAAGATTTTTTTTGTATTTATTTAGAGATTCATTGTCAAGGTTAACAAAATAAATCATTGTCAACTGATCCCTTCACTTTAGAATTAACCTTATATGATGTTTTTTGCTTTATGAATGTAATGGAAGGGCCCAACTCAAAAAATAAAATCCACTCTAATTTCAGGTGAAATTTTATCACAAATGAATATCCGTGGGACTACAGGAGAAATACGAAACTAAATTAAGTTACACGCATTTTGGTTTCATTTAATTTCTTGACTTCTGTATCTATCCAACACTACGATCTAGTGGTGATGTAGCGATTATATCCTATAGGCCACTTGTACTGTAACGTGTCACTCACACGAAAGATAAGTTACGTGATAAATATGGTTCTGAGTTGGGTTCACATTTTCTGGCAGGGTTCTACCATTGAGTCAATGATAGGTGAACCCCACCCCCTCTTATTTTGTGGGCCTCATCTGTCATTGACTCAATAGCAGGGCCCTGCCATCACCATTATGATAGCAAATGTGAATCCTTCTGAAGTGACATGTGAAGTTAATTTAATTCTTCGTCGACGTGGTTTCAACTATCAAATAACTGAAAGATTGATAATTTTAATTATTCTAAAATTACTGTAACTTTTGTAATTTGAAATCTTCTATAATGCCTAATTCGAATGTTAGTGTAATCTAGTAGTTAATTATGTGATTATTATATTTTAGCTCATATATCGAGATGATTTACATATGAGGAGGGATTCTTGGCAATTGTTATTTTGATAATTTTGACAATAAATTTTGAAATAATAAAAAATAATAAAAATAGAAAAAAATTCATATGAAAATATTTATATTTCTGCCGAATTACAAACGCATCAAAAAATATATTTTAAAATCTCAAAAAATTTAATTTATGATTTTTATTAAATATTTCATATGAAAATCTTGTGGGATACAAAAATTTAGAGCATTTTGAGTTTTTTAAACGACTCTTTTGAATTTTTGAAAACAAAACAAATATTTATTATTATTTTTAGAGCTATTTTTTTAAATTAAAAAAGTGACATAATAAACTCATAACTCTCCAAATTTTTGTATCCCATAAGGTTTTCATATGATGAATTTAATGAAAATATAAATTAAAATTTTGAGACTCAAATATAAATATATATATATTGACTCATTTGCATATCGGCTGAAATACAAACGTTTTCACAATAGTCTCTCTCTCTCTCTCTCTCTCTCTCTATATATATATATATATATATATATATATATATATATCTTTTAACTTATAGATTTATAGTATTTTAAATTTCATTACCGATTAATGGTTCATCAAAATTTTACATAATTTACAACAGTTCATCTTTGATGGACTATCAAATGATAATAAAATTGCATAAAATTTAAAATACTATCAATCTATAAGTAGAATAATATATCTATAATTTTTTTCTATTTTTAAGATTTTTTATATTTATTTAAAAGTTCAGTTTCAAGATTGACAAAATAACCCATTATCAAAGTATCCCACCCTTTATATATAATATATTTCAATTGTTCCTTGAGTAATTATTATTTATATTTATTTTTGAGTTGGACTTGAAATGTAAAATATTTGTATACATATGTTATATTAATGATCACTGTTAAGTATCTTTAATCTGTTAATTATTTAAGTGATGTTTTTATTTCACAGATTATGCAATGAGTATCGTCGGTACATACTCAAGCACGCTCAAATGTACTACAATTTATATTAGTTAAAAATTATGTGTTGAGAATTTATTAGTATAATTAGTGCATAATTTCAAATTTTCACACAAAAACATCAAAAAAATCTTATATATAATGGAAACTCAATTGAATTTTGTAACTCGTTGGCATCAAACACGCTCAAAGATATTCCAAATTATTGTTGAATTTGATTTTTTTTGTTCATATTAATCATACGTAAACTTCTTTGAATTTTTTTGTGAAGCACATCTATGCTCGGATCAAAAAAAAATTACTCGTTTCACTGTGAAGCTCATCTATGCTACACTCAAAGAATCAACAAAGAGACGGTAAGACGATGACCGCTGTGCGCTCTAAAATCTCAATGGGCCTCACTGCTGTTTGCTGTTGAATAAAGACGGGGCTGTCACTTGTCAACCAGCGGGGACCAAATCGCTGCCACAAAACATCAGACACGTGGAGCTGCACATGCTGCTGCCCTCCGCGCCGCCCGCATTGCCACATTCGTGCTATGCGCATGTGTTTCCTGTTTGCATCTTCCATCCAGTGGGTCCCACGCGTACGAAGCTCCCTCTTCACGCTTACACGTGAACACTCGAGTTTACTCTACCTCATCATGGCCCCACGCCTACTCTATCTCTTTCTCTCCCCCGTTGGCGGTATTCTTACCGGCGTGTAAACGCAAAGTGACCGTTCAGATTTTGAATGTAGAGTCAGGAAATTTTTTCCTTTTTATTTATTGTTTTTTTCCTGTCGGGAATTCCCCAACGAGGCCACGACTGAGCGGCTCACTAATTACCTTCTCCATTATTTATTAATTTATTATTTGTACGAAGAGCCCGGACTGCCCGGTTGATAACTTTTTGCACAGGCCCTTGATTAGTTGTATAATTACATACCTGTAAAGCTCGCTCAGCAGCCCTGTTGTCCGACTCTCAATCTCCGTGGGTAAATTATTGCAATCCAATAATCAACTAGAAAAATGGATTTTCCAGCTTTATATCGTCTGTTTTTTTTTCCAAGTAAGTATCTTAAACACTCCAGAATAAAATTTGTAAAATTGAATGGAAAACAAATATCATAATAGCATCTCTCAATTTTTGAGAATAGTAATCAAAATTGGTGACTCCATGAGTTCATGCCAGAACGTGCCGCAGAAAAATGTAAAAAATATATCTGACCCGTTTAGTTATGTTTTTTGAAATAATTTATGATTTAATATTAATTAAAACTTAAAAATATACTAATTATATATTAATTAAGATTAATTATAAATTAATTAATATTTAATTACTTAAAATTATATAAAAATAATTAATAAATTGTTAATTAGAACAATCTGTAACCCGATCGGATCGGATATGGATTAAAACTTTTTGACCCGAATTTAAATGAGTCAAATCGGATGAAGAAAAATAATAAAATAATATTTAATCCTATCCGACCCGAAGCATTGAAACCCTAGATACTACTATAAGTAATAACAAAGGAGCCCTCAAGCATTTTTTTTTTAAATGAAATTGACTCAGTCAATGAGAGGAAAAGTGCGCATACTTTATTTAGTGTGATGATAGTCTGTATTAAACATTAGCTAGAAAAGAACATTAGAATAAAGGAAGAAAGAGAGGGATGGCTGATGGAGTGATGGCTTGGAATAAATAAATAAATGATGCAGGAAATATATACATGCACAGTCGTGACTTTGCAGGAGACCAATAACAGGGGCACAACAAAAAGTCAGCAAAAGTAAAGATTCTGTCAAAAACTCTAGTAACGCAGCCTCCTCTGTCGTCCTTATTTATTTTTCTATTATTTTGTTTTTAAGTTATTATTCTGTCAAAAACTCTAGTAACGCAGCCTCTGTTGTACTTATTTATTTTTCTATTACTTTGTTTTTAAGTTATTATTTTGACTATTTTATAACTCCAGTAACGCAGCCTCTGTCGTACTTATTTGTTTTTAAGTTATTATTTTGATTAACTCAAAAAAAAATTATTATTTTGTATTTTCATTTTACCGTCATCTATGATCATTCTTCATTCTTCTTTTTTACAATTTGATTTTTTTCTAAATAATGATATATTTCGCGAGTTGTTATGAAAATAATTCATATTATATCATAATCGTTCAACACAGAAAAATTATTTAGAACTGTAAATCAAAGCAATTTAGTATTGTTTTTATTAGAAGATTTAGAAAGTTATGTATTTTATAAATTTGTAATTGTTTTATCAAAAAAAAAAAACTGTGAACAGGTTTGAAAGGTTGAACAAAAAAAATCCGGTCTAAGCTCCTCAAAGCTAGCTCTCTCACCTCAATAATTGAGCAACCTCCCCTTCCCGCCTCCAAATTCCAATATTTGCGTGGGCCCCACATAGCTGACCCACCTAGCCCGTTCAGATAATATGGACCCGCGTGTCAGTTATTTCGCACGATCCCCCCACCTGCACTGCTGTCTGCTGCACACCGATTCATGCTTTGAGCGTATGAAACCAACTAGTCCGTGTTTGTTGCTTCGTTGCAATGAGCTACAATTCCAAGTTTCCAACAATGATTAACAATATTTGTCGATGTTTGTCAACAATGTCTTCGGACGGGGTGTAAAATTTCCATGTTAGTTCATAGGATGGTTATTTTTCAAATTCGACCATTGACACGTAATATAATATTTTAAATTTTAAATAGTGAGATTCATGATATATTTACCAGCAATTACAGTTCTAATAGATTAAAGAGTAGGATCATTGAAAATGGATTATTTTGATAACTTTAACAATGGACTTCTAATTAAATATAAAAAAATCTTAAAAATAAAAAAAAATTTATAGATGTGTTCTTCTATCTTTAGATTGATGGTGATTCAAATTTCATGTAATTTCATTATCGTTTGTAGTCCATCAAACACCGTTAATTTGGAACCATTGCAAATTATATGAAAATTTAATGGTCTTTGATTGACTATCAAACGATAATGAAATTACATGAAATTTGAATGACCATTAACCTAAAGGTAAAAAAACATCTATAAATTTTTTTTTATTTTTAAGATTTTATTATATTTATTTAAAAAATCATTGTCAAAATAACTCATTGTCAACCGATCCCTTCTCTAAATTAAAAGGGATAATGAGTTAACTTGATAAATTTGATAATGAACTTATTACAACTTGATTCTTTGATATAGCTGTTGGTTCTAATTGGATGAGGCTATGTTGAGTAGGGGTTTGCTAAAACCCGCCGGGTACAATCTGTATCCGTGTATCCGTGTCCCAGTATCATACACGTGCGTTCGGATATAGGCGACTAAACGAGTACACGGTGCGGGTTTGAGAAGGGCCGATCAATTTTTTTTTTTTTGAAAAAACCGTTGTACATACCGCCCATCGCCCGCGCCCCGCAGTACTGCGCTGTGTGTTAAAAAATCCCCGCCCGTGTAACTGCTTTCGAACCGTTATAACGCTTCTCGAATCATTATAACGGTTTGCAGAAATGTTCTAACGTTTCATAAATCGTTATAACGATTCAGTAAATCGTTATAACATTTCATAAATCGTTGCAACGATTTATTGAACCGTTATAACGTTTGACCGGCCGACCCATGTGCCCGAGTACCCCCGTACCCGTACCTATGGTACTCGTGTACCCGCGACAGGCACGGGTATGAGATGGGTAGGGTACGGTTTTGAAAAAAAACTCATCTACCCGTACACGTCCTACCCGCCGCCCGCCATGCTAGGTATACCGCCCGTACTCGCGTACCCGCCGGCAAATCACTAATGTTGAGTACCTTCTTAGATCTTCTAATATTTAATTTCTTTCTTTAAAACTCCCACTCAAGTTGGGCTCGTATATATCGATCGATCCTAACTTGATCAGAAGTCTCTCGAATGGTCATTTATCTAAGGCTTTGGTTAGATATCTGTTAATTGGTTTTGATAGCTCACAAAGGGTGTTTCTATCTGTCCAAATTGAACTTTCTCTCTCATAAAGTAACATTATGCTTCTATATGCTTCATTCTTTCATGATATATTGGGTTTGATGTTGCATTGGCTCCTAACATGGTATTTGTATGTCTTCTAGCAATTGCTTAATCCAAATAAGCTCACTTACATTTAAAGTCATTGCTCGATATTCTGTTTCTAGACTTTACTGTACAATCACACTATGCTTCTTACTTTTTCAGGCACGAGGTTTTATCCATGAATGTGCAGTATTCTATGGTTGACTTGCAGTCATAACTACAAGCCCAATCTATATGTGAATAATCGATAATTGTGTTAATATTATTTTTTTCATCCATATATCTTGACCTGGAGACCCTTTTAGGTACCATCATATTCTATTCACGGTATATAAATGTGTGGTCCGGGTGCATGAACAAATCGACTTACTAGACTTATAAAAAAAATGCAATATCTAGTCTGATTATAATCAGATAAATTCATTTACCAATAAAGTCTTTGACATTGATCTATGTCTTTCAATTTTTTACCCTCTTCAAGGCATAATTTCTTATTTGGTTCTATTTGTGTACTTGCTGGTTTTTCACATAGTTTATCAAATTCTTTTAGCAGATTAAGAACATATTTTCTTTGAGATAGAAATAAACTTTTTTCGTTTGAATATGAAATTTAATTTTTAAAAAACACTTAAGTTTTTCAAGACCTTTTATATCAATTTTATTTTTCAGATAGTCTTTAATATTTTTAGTTTTCTTTTCATTATTCATGATAATAATAATATCATCTATATACACAAGAATAATGGTTATTGTATTATCTGAATGTTTGACAAATATGGAGGAGTCAGCTAAGATTTTGTCAAAATTATATAACAGAAGAGAATGATTAAGTTTATCATACCATACTTGAGGAGATTATTTGAGGTCATAGATGGACTTATTCAGTTTGAAAATGAGATTTTTATTTGTGGCTTTTTCGTACCCCAGAGGCAATGTCATGTAGATCTCTTCGTCTAAGGTACTTTGTAGGAATATATTTTTAACATTTATTTATGATAAATTTCATCCCAAATTGTCAATAATAGATAATAGAATGTGTGCAATAGTCATTTTAGCAACAGGTGTAAATATCTCTTTATAATTCAGACTATAAGTTTGGATAAAATCTTTTACTACCAATGTTGTTTTGCGTCTTTGTATGATATTATAATTGCTGTATTTCATTTTATATACTCATTTACATCCTAAAGATTTTTTTCCTTTGAGTAAGGCACAAGTGTCCAAGTATCATTTTTCTAAAGCGCTTTTATTTTTTCACTTATGATGGCATTTCATATTGGTTAGTCTTTGGCCTCAAGTATCTATTTGGTTTTGTCATTTTATCTACTGAACCTAAAAACTCTTATGCTTCAAGGATATCATGTCATAGAAAATAGCGCTTCATCCATTGAGGTACTATCATGCCCATCTTTCTTGTAGTTGTCACACCTTGTTGTGGTGGCTCTTCGGTTCTCAGCCAATGGGTTAGGGTTACGACTATAACCCGAGAAAGCTTGGTTCTCCTGTTCAATACTAGAGATTGGATTCATTAAGGATCAATGAGATTCTTCTCGTTGAAGGGTTGCCACAACAGCCCGAAGCTTGGATAGTTCATTAGATAGAAGAATTTGAGACTGTACTTGTTCATAATTGGGGTCAAAGCCTGATAAAAACTGACAAATTTGCTCATATTTTGGAGCTTTCAGATCAGAAGTATGTATATATAAAGTAAGTTCGTCCCACTTTGCTTTGAGATCTCCATAGTGTTTGGTTATTGTCTTGTTGCCTTGTTTGATTTGTGCGATATCTTATTTCAAATGCAAAATATATGCAAATCTTTTGGTCTTGACCAAATATTTTTTTGGTTTCATCCCAGATCTATTTGGCTGCAACGAGGTACATGAACAATTGGGAGATTTGTGGCGCCGTGAAATTTAAAAGCTAGTTCATGACATTTATATCATCTTGATCTCAGTTTGGGTCTAATTTGGTTTTTATTTTGTTTGTTGGTATACTGATTTTGGTTAGTGGATTTTCACTGATTGTTAATGTGGTACCAATAAAAGTATTGGGCTTTGTTGCTTGTTCAATTTTTTTTTGTCAGTACCAGGGATGTGAGATAATTTACCTGTGTTTTACAAAGAAAGGGATGCAGATCATACCCATGATGAATAATTACTACTGTTGAGCAGTGTGGTTGTGAGCCAGTGTTTGTCAGCACCGTTGTTGCTATAGTTTTCTTTGGATACATGTTTGCAGATCATGTGGCGGAGAGAAGGGGATGCCTGGTGGTGTGACGTCCCTTATAATTTACACAAATTAGTAGATGTTATCATTTTTCTGTTTGAATTTATAATATATTTAGCTACTTATCCCTCTACAAATTCTATCTTAAATGTATGAACTTGTTAGAAACTGAGAATTGTGAAAGTATAATTTTGAAAAAAAAATTGTATATTGATTTCTAAAATTTCTGTACAAGAATTGCTTTGTCTATATAGGTTGTATTAGCTGTATTAGTCGTTGGCTTATTCTTGTATTTGTGATGCTAATTATTGCTGATTATTATATTTCCTAAATAAACTGATTACAACTTGATTATTTGATATAGCTGTTGGCTCTAATTGAATGTGATCTATGATATCTTGTGAGATCTTCCAATATTTATTTTTTCTTCAATAAAACTATTAAAAATTTAAATTGTATATATATTTTATTTTAATTATAGAATCATCGTATTCGTTTCTCAATTTAATTTCTGACGATTTCTTCCTCTTTTAATCGGTGATAACTAATGATTTTTTTCTTTAATAATCCCTATCATTATATTATAAATTCACAAATTCACAAATTAACTCTATTTAATCTCTGGACACCCTCCAAAAATTCTGTCCCTACGTACATCTGCGATTAAAATTAAAATTTCCAAAGATTGCGTTTTGAGATAGTATTCGAGACTCGGGAATCAAAAGCAGGTTTTTTGTTCTTCTAATAATTCTCGAACTTTCCGATTCTTCATCTAGAATCTAAGAATTGTAGAGAAGTCACTCTTTTGGTATACGGCAGCTTACTGGTTGGTGGGAGTATTTTTCTACTTTTTGGCTTTATCTCAAGTATACTTTTCTCTGGTGAATAAAACCGAAACAGCCAATTTTTTGGTGAAATGACGAAAATGCTATTGGTTATTTCTCCGTCAAAAGCAGTGTGTGATAATAATAGATCTTTCATGAAAAGATCACGTGGGATATATAATTTTTAAAATTTGGAGGAATTAAGATGGGTTCAACTTTCATCTTGGTTCTCGGAAATACGATCGAAATTTAATTAGGCAAAATTTTATCAAAAAAAATTCCTTATGCAAAATTTCTTGTTGCATGCAGGACAGATTGATATATCGACAAACTCAGACCAGTGTCTGAGTGAATTTCAAAATAAAATATTAGAATAAAAATTATTTTAATTAGACTCATTAAATAAACTAATATATTAGATGCAATGTTCTGATTTGACTAAAAAAATAGACCTCTAAGTAGTTAAACATTGAGCAATTGAGCTACTCATAAATTTCAATTATAAATATGTCTGGGTTTATTTAAATGCTGGATCCGCCTGAGACGAACTCTTCCTAATGTCCTAAACAGCTGGCTGTCATTTCAACCGTGGATGGATCCAGTTTACAATTTTTTATTTTGATAAATAAAATAAATAAAACAAGGCAACTAATATGATTGCTGCAGGTTTCATTACGTACTAGTTAGGATTGAATTTTAAAATTTAATCCCAGTATATTCGATCCCAAAACGTAGCACAAAATTCATTCGAAAAACTATGTTTTGATTTTGACATGCGGCTATAGCGTATTCAACAGTGCAAATGAATGAGAATGGGATGATTAAAAAATAAAGTCTCAATTCCAAGATTCAAGATATTAAATGTTAGTAATATTCTATAGCAACGTTATATATAAAGTTTCGTGCTGTGAACTCTAAACAAATTAGTAAAAAGCTTAAAATGCGGATGTTTTTATATAAATAATTAAAATCAAGTTTATTAATTAAGACTCTTTTATTAAAAATAAATAAGTATAGTTTTTTGACACAATTAATATTACGGTTTAATAAATTCAATTTATATGATAATTTTTTTCTTTTATTTTATGAGGAATCTCACATAGATGTATATATTACTTTTCATTATAGTCATCATTTGTTTGTTGTGATTAAAAAAATATAAACATTCCACCATTAATATCTTCTTAAACAAAAAATGAAATTTTCTTAAACCTTTTATTCCTATCTTCTGATAAAGATAATATAAATTTGTAATTACGTTTAAAATTATATTATTATACTATTAAAATATAGTCAATTTTTTTATGCATGTCTAAAAATTAGATGTTATATAACCAAATTTGAAGATAGTTCTAAACAATGAACGCAACAGTATTAGGCCTATATTAGTAAATGAAAGGAACGGTCACAAACGATCTTATAAAAAAATAAGTTGAGGAAAATAATATAAAATATTCTTTCTTTATCCAAATGATACGAGTCACAGGAGATATTTTTTGTAGTCTTGGCAAAAAATTCGTGGCTAATGACTCGTTTATGATTTGTTCGGGATTGATTTGTTATTAACTCATTTGTTAATGGACTGAGCTGTTAACGATTCGGTTCATTAAGATCATTAAGTGAATGAGACAAATTTAGTTTAGACCGGTTTGACACATTAGGCTCGTTTGCTCGTTAAACTATTAGTATTATTTTTATATTTCTATTATAAATTTTTAGTATAATAAATAATTTACAATATAATATATACTGAAATTATTATATAAATTGTGTGAAATATTTTATCATTAGTTATTTTAATAGTTTTATATGAATTTTAATATAAAATATCATAAAAAAAATATTATTAACTATTAAATTAATGAGCCGGTTAGCTCATTAATTTAATGAGTCACTCTCAAACCAAAGCTTTTATCTTGGTAGTAGTTAATGAGACAGTTCGACTAGACTCGTTAAGATAATGAGTCAGGCACGAGCTTGACCCAACTCAGCTCGACTCGACTCATTTACAACCTCTAATTTTCTGTTCCCTATGTCCCATAAAAAAATTATTCCTCAAATGATGACGTTGGTTGTAAAATAAGAGCATATTTAAATTGTATCATCTGAGATCGAGTTTGAAACTCAGTCTAAATTGTTGTGATTGAATTTTAAACTCGATCCTTATTAGAACACGATAAACCTGCAACAATCATGTTATTTCCCTCGGTTTATTTCATTTACCAAATTTTTTTTATCCAGTTTGATATATACAATCAGTCGGTATTGCAAAGAGATCAAGTACTCTTTATGTAATTTCTAATTTTACAACAAAATAAACCCTAAATTTATTAGTCGTGAATGCAATTAAGAGCTAAATTGCTACAACCTGCAAGTATTTATGATTGTTTCTAGCGTCCACATGTGCAATGTTAAATATTTTTTTAAAGGAGGCAAATAATATCTTTTTCATTGATTGAAACGTTAAATACACAAAATCACCCTAACTAATAAACCTAAAGCAGAGCAACAATCCCCTTAGATGAAGACCGTCAGAGATTGTCTCATATTTTTATCGCTTTATACAGCCTCCTAAGTAATCCGATTACTATATACGTAGCATTTGTTCTTGGATTACATGGTGACATCTCAGCCTCCATATCCTCATCGACAATCTCTGAATAAAAACAACCCACAACTACTAGCTACAAAATGCAAAGTTCAGACCAACCACAACAAGCATCTCACACAATATCAGATAATAAGCAAAACAACCAACATAGCAGATGCACCAACCAACACATATTACACAATAAAAATCAGCAATAGCTAACTAGTATCATATCAATGTCAGCATTACTCAGTAAGACTGTCTTGGCCCATCGCCTGAGAATTTAGATATGATATCAATGTCAGCATTCAAAGGAATCATGTCTAAATTCTCAGGCAGCCACTATTTCATCGCACGAACCAAAGCTAGATTAAACCCTCCTGCCTAATAATTAACAAGAGATAGGATCAGACATATTAAATTCCTTGTGGAAGTATGAGTAGCAGATTTAAATATTAGTTGGTTTCTATGTTTCAATAAAGCCCAACACACAACACTTAAAGCAATCAGAAAACTCTTACGCATCAAAGGAGACAAAGACAAGACAAACTCTATCACATCCTTTATGGAATGCCAATAAGAGAAATAATTTTGGCTTATACACATCCAAAACCAAATTTCTTGGCAATATGGCAAGTGAAGAATAAATGAGAAACTGATTCATATTCCTCACACATAGTACAATACACCTCACCCAACCAACCTCTCCTTCTCAAATTATCCCTTGTCAATATTTTATTATGCATAACCAACCACATGAACACTTTAATTTTCAAAGTGGGTCCCCTTGTCGGATACCCCTTTTACATTGAAAGTATGGAGTGAGATTGTCATTCAAATTAATATAAGTTTTAGCACCAATTAACATATTCTCAACCCAATTGGCCCATACGAGACCAAAACCTCTACTTAACAACAATTCCTTTTAAAAAAGACCAACTTACTCTATCATAGGCTTTCTCAAAGTCAATTTTTAAGATAATACCTTGTTGCTTAGTAGTTTTGGCAAAATGAATAATCTCATGAGCAGCTAACTCATTATCAAGAATGAATCTACCATGAATAAATGCTGCTTGTGCCTCATCCACTATATGATGTACCACATGAGCCAATCTATTAGTGAAAATTTTAGAAATAATTTTGTAACCACAATCTAGTAAACTAATGGATCTGAATTTTTGTATAATGGATGCCTTAGATTCCTTGAGAAGTAAGCATAGCATAACATGATTTATTTTTGCTACATGCAAAGAATTGTTATAAAAGTGAGTGATTAAAAGTATCAAATCATCCTGAACCAATTCCCAAAAGTGTTGATAAAAGGCAAAAGTGAACCCATCTGGACCCAAACAAAGCATCTTTCAATTCATTCATAGTAAAAGGTTTTTTCAGTTCAAGTCTAGTTTGCTCTGTAACTAAATATTTGTTATCCCAGAAATTATCATATAAAAATGCTTGTTGAACTTGTTTTTCCCCAAACAGTGCCTTGTACATATCCGTTATATGTTTTTCAATTTGAGGTAATGAATCTGACATTTGACCTGCGATATCTAAATTCAAGATTAACTTTTTCTTTTTTCTATTAGATGCAATTTTATGAAAAATAAGCAGTATTACAATATCCATACTTTAACCATTGGTCTCTAGACTTCACATGCCAATATTTTTCCTCTTCTAAATAGATATCATCAAGTTGATATTTAGTCTCTAGCCAATTTTGGCCTCAAAATTAGTAAAGTCTCTTTGTTCCTTAATTGTTTCTAACTTGTGAAGAATATTTAATAAATATTGCTTTTTCTTTCTTTTCTCACCTAATTTTTTTTATGCCAACATCTCATTTTTCTTCTCATAAATTTAATTTTTTCATGCCAAGATTTATCTGTCTCCAGACAGTTTAAACTCTAACCATAATTTCAAAATTAATTCATTAAATTCAGGGATGTCAAACCAAGCTTTATCACATCTAAAAATATAACCAACCTTTAAATTAGCCATATTAGTTTGTATCACTAATGACAATGATCTGAGCCATATTTTGCTAAATCTCTAACAATACTATTCTGATACATTGTATCCCATTGAATGCTGCACAAACACCTATCAATTAAGGCAAATTGTCTCTCGTTAGACCATGTAAATCTTCTACTCAATGAGAATATAATCATCTAGAAATGCATTAAACCTAGCACTAGCCCTAGTATGAAAGTTAGCCCCTGATTTTTCATATTTAAACCTAATAGCATTAAATCCCCACACAATAACATGTTGCATCCCTAACTACACTAATATTTCTCAATTCCTCCCAAAATTAACCCTTCAAACTAGCATCTATAGGATCATATACCGAAGTAAAAGTCCATTTATTAGCATCTACCCTATTCTTTAGCATAAGAGTAACTGAAAAAGAGCCAACGATAGCATTTTTTAGAATAAATTGAGAACTATCATAACCAACAATAATACCACCTGATAATCCAACAGCTGACAAAGTTACTCAAATATCAAATCTATGAGAAATGGACCTTAACATGCGTTTAGAGAACTCTTATTTTTTTTTTTTTCCTGAACTGCAATTATGTCAATTTTCTGAAATTGGATTATATCATGTAAAATATTTCTCTTATGGGGGGGCATTGATACCCCTGATATTCCAACACAAAAAAAATCATTGAATAACAAATTGGCTTTCATCAGACTCCATATGAGTTATTGTTACCATCTCAAAGGTATTAGCACGAGAATGATCTATGAGCTGATTAACCAGTGTCCCAAAACTATTTCGTTGCATTTGTTGGAATCTACGGATTAAGATATCCCTTTGGGAATAATCTTTACCAAGATGAACCCTAAAAGAACGGAATAATACAATAATTTCTTCATGTGTAAATCTAGAAAAAGGAAACTAATCCAAAAATTAAACTGAAATGATTTTTAGAAGCATCACCAATGAGACCCTTCACTTTAAGGCGGATGCTACGCCTCACCGGATTCTGGCTCGGAGAAGCCATAACCACAGGATTTGTCGCCACTTGGATCAAAGGAAGCCATTCTGCAACAATATTCTTCTCATTACCTGGCACTAGATTAGCACTGGTAGGCAACACTAGCTGGGGATTTGTTGCTCGCTCGATAATGGAGGAGGCACAAGCGGCACCGCTAGAGTGGACAGAGCGCTTGGTCTCACATCCATCATCGGAGAGGCATAGTTCGACCTCAACTGCACTGTACTATCACCCGCAACCATCTGGTCTACTTGTAATGTCGGATCTCTTGTATTGATGTAAACTGTAACGACGGAGTAGTCGGTTCATGGATTGAAGAGATATACGGTTGTTCCATTGAGAAGGAGAGCTCCCCTTGAACTATCGGTACCAATATATCCATCTCCAGGTTTGCACACTGAGATAGTCGTACAACACCAGGGACTCCATTATTCGATCGCTTAGCCGGAGGATGTGACCCACCGAAGTGGAATTTGTCCCCGATTCGATCATCTTCCCCTTCCTCTTAGATCTGTCACCACTACCAGCATCCCATGAACCCGACTAGTGTGAAGGAGGTGGCAGTGGTGGAGGCGGGACAAATCTGCCTTGTTCAACCTCCATCGAGACATCATACCGAGTCCAGAAGTCATTGAGGTCACAATAAGTAATCCATTGCATCGGAGGGAGCTGGACAATATCACAAAAACCAACTCGCACTCTAGCGACCCGAATATCAGTATGTTCAATTGTAGCTTGATCGAGCGCCGAACTTGTCCATAAGGCTCAAACAGGCGAGAAAACTCATGAAAAAACCACAACTTCATCGGAAACCCTCGACTAAGACCCAGACGAGTCGTAGCCAGGCACCCTCACCATCGCTGGATCCCATCGTGAAACTAGTAAATCACTATTTTTCAGTCTCAAATAACCCCTAGCAGTCACTGTGGAGAACCAACGGGGATTAGGTGCTTCAATCAGAAAACGTGAATCATCATAATTGTCAAACCACGAAATTTAATTAAACAATAATGAAAATTAAAATGAATTAAAATAAATTAATTTAACCTAAATTAGTAAATAACGTAAACTGCAATATAAATATATATATGTAATAAGAATAACAATAAATTCAAAATTAAAAAAATAATAATAATATATCAATAATTAATTAGAATTTAAATAAATTTAAATAATATAAAAAAACTGACCATGACGTAAACAAAACTAAGAAAAAAATAACCAATTATAAACATTATGATTATTGACGACTAAATTAACGATCAATCCAATGATCTAATGAAAATAGCCAGATAAATGAGAACCGAATAATAATCAAACATTTTAGTTAAGTAATGCAACGCTGAATACAAATTTGACACTACACTATTAATTTAAAAAACTCAAAATGCAACACAAATTGCCGCACCACCTGGCCACAGAAAATCCCATTTATATCCAATCACCCTCTCATTAAAACACCACTCATTCTCTCTCCCACTATCTCTCTCCGGCCCATCCCATCCCCTTTAATGCTTCGCTCTCTCTCTCTCCCAATTCCGCTCGCCTGTCGCATTTATGGCGCCGATGCCGTTTCCCCTCTCTCTCTGACTTCCGATACTCTCTCCCTCTCTATCTCTCTCTTGCGAGAGATCACCGATCCTGTCACCCCTTTTGATCGTTGCCTCTCTCTCTCACACGCCGGTTTCCCAGCCCTCACGAGGGCAGTCGCTTCTGAGACGGGGGTTCTGTCTCGTCGCCTCACCCCTCACCTACTCCTTTGACTTACTCTCAGTTTTTGCCCTCTATAAGAGCCCCTGGCCCTCCCTTTCTACTCTTTTTCCGTCGTTGGTCCCTCATGTGCTGAGATTTAGATTCGTGTAAAAACTGATAAGAACAAATTTCCTTGGTTGGCAATCGGTTCCGGTGAGGGAAAGGGATTGAGGCGGGGTTTACGAAGAAGGAGGAAACTCCGTTCTTGACTTGCCCTCTCGTGTCCTTACTTGTCCCTTTTTGGTTTCGCTACCCTATTGGATCTCTATACTGGTAAACCCTAAAATCTGATTTTTATGTTGTACTTGAGACTTTTGCTGATTTGCTTGTTTGAATTCTGGCTGTGGCTTGCTTTGGATATCGATTATGTACTGATTTACCTTGGAACACTGGTACCATCTGGTACCAGTGATGCGAGGCCCCCCTCCTTTCCCTCTCTGTTGCTTTGCCGACTTACTTCCACCGGTTACTGCTTATGAAGTTTATTGCTGTTAAGTGGCACTAATATCCTCTTGTTTGGCTATGTTGGCTTAAACCTGATTTTCTGTCAACACTAGTTCTGGAGTTGGTATTCTCAGTCTGGTTTGCAACTGAAATTTGCCTTATCTAGCATGTTAAACCCTCGCCCCCTTCATCTGGCGCCATCGGTGTCGGTTGACTCTCTAAACTTGTTGTTGGTTATTGTCTTTATGATTATTGAACCCGCTCTTTTTGCTTGCTCATTCGGTCCGTACCAAGATCTTGGGGGTTGTTGGCTTGACCATGTTATCGACTTGATCTGTGTTGTTGTCTGTCTTTGGTTTGGGATTGGGTTGCTTGGTTGGTTTACTGGATTGTGGTGTACCTTGGTACACTGGTACCACTGGTACCAGTGAGGTGAGGTCCCCTCTAGTATCTGATTTGCTCTCTGGTTATCTGCTGGTTGATTTATGTCTGTTGAAATTCTTGCGAGTACCCCTATTGGGACTGGTACTTGCCCTGGAACTTAGCTGGTTTGCCCAAATTTCCCTTTTTGGTTGCTGTTGTTTGTTCTGGTTGCATGTGTTGTTGTATGTGACCCTTGTCTATTCAATTGTTGAAATTTGTCTTGATCCCGACCGTGCTATGTCGAATGTTATTTCTGTACTTGGCATTGTAGCCCTCATTTGATTGTGGTTGGGCTGTAGGACTTAAGGGTACGGGCCTTAGGAAGTAAATTAGAAAAACTTGGCTGCTTAATGGGAAGAAAAAAATATGGAATTGGCCCAAATCCAATATTTAGGACCTACAAGACAAAATAAGTTTTATTGGGCCAACGAAAGCTACCCTAATTAACCAGAACGTAATTATGTTTAGTAAATTAATAAAGGCCCAATAAATTAAAAGTCCAAAGAAATTAAAATAAAATTTAAAAAAAGGGGAATTAATTAATTGACGCCGCCCCGAATGGTTCGGTGGCGTCATGGACAATAACGTAAACTTAAATACTCGGGAAATGATTAAATTCCCTGACTGCCCCCGAATACGGGATATCAGAGCATAGGCTCTAATGATTTGGTAGTCAGCGTATGATCTCGAACATTAAAACACCAACACGTTTAAAATAAATAAAAATGTGTAATTTAAATTTAAGTTTATTTTAAATTTAATTTCCTTCAATTAATTGTTATTTTTATTTTCATTCTAGTTTTATATAGTATATTTTCTAATTAATGAAAAATAACATTAACATATAAAATAAAATATAGTTAAAGAATATAAAATAAATAATTAGGAATTTTAAAGTAATAAATAAAGTATAAAAATAATTTATCATATAAAATATATATTAATCAATTTTTCTATTTTAATAATTAAATAACATTAATTAATATATATATATATATAATACCTATTAATCAATTTCTTTCTATTTTTAATTGATAAGAATAATAATATTATACTATATATATTAATTAATTTCTCTATTTTAAATTAATAAGAATAATATTAAATATATTAAATATAATATTATATATTAATCAATTTCTCTAATTTAAATTAATTGATTTAAATATTTAAATCCATGAACTCGAAATTTAAAATAAAGAATGAACGTATAAAAGCGATCAAGAACGACAAACACAATTTAACGGATCCATAATACGGGCAACTAAAATTTCCGACACCGTGTAAATGCAGCAGAAATGCTGGCAATTTTCAAGAAAAGACTACAAACCCGAACAAATGCTTAATTTAATTATCAATCTAAGTTAATTATTAATTGTGAAGTAAATCAAGTTAAAACTAATAAACATCTAATTTAAATTTAAATAGGTGATATAGTCGATTCGGATCCACTCGCGGAGTACGAGGTCACTCCCGACCAGACGTACGCGGACACCGACCCCGAGGCCGGTGTTCTCCCTCCGGAGTAGAGCGACTTCGCGATCCTCGCCAGCACTCTCAGGTACGGTTTCCTGGGATTTGATTTTCTCTTTTCAGAATTAGGAACCCAAACCGAAAATAAATCTGTTTTCAAAATAAATTTGAATTGCGGTATTTTCTGACCAAAATTAATTAGAGACTAAATCTGATCTGTCATTTGCATCCCAGAAATTGACCAAAGATATTCGAGACATACCCGCATTCGCATGTCATGTCATATCATGTCATGTCAATTGCACGTAGACAGGATAGGAGTAGGATCTCGGAAATAGTCCCGAGATAGGATCAGATAGAATTAAATAATTCAAGTTGTAGATTATATTTATTAGGAAAATATTATTACTATTACTAATTATTAATTAAGTTAGGTAGTTAATCATGCATTAAATGCATGGGAGTGCTGAGAGACGGACCGGGTAATTCCCAGTCGGAGTTGCCTTGCATAACTGCATCGTGCGTTACGTACGGTGACCCATAAACCCGGGACCCACCGATTCAGTATATGTACTGCGCGCATCTTTGTCTGTCGGGTTATCCACCGATCCCGTCATTTGACGGGTTCGGCTGTTTCAGAGTGTTTTTCTTTTGATCAATATTATTATTCTTAATATGATTAAATTTTTAATTCAAATTTGAGCGATTAGGATACCGTGTACTTCAGTGTTTAGTGTGGGCGGCCATATTCGAGACTGGAATCTACTTCGTGTTAATATATTATCATATTTATCCAGCTTATTTAGGATCCTAATATTGTCCGAAGGGTTTTCTCCTTTGGCCCCTGGTTGGTACAGAGAAAGTCGGGATGCGGTCCGCTGGCCTTAGTGGGTACAGTGTAGGCTCTCATTTGTGTATATTTCGTTTTGATACTTTTACGGGATGCGATCCTCTGACCCTTGGTTGGTATAGTGTAGGCTCCCATTTGATTTCGATTTGTTTAATTCACGAGTAGTTATCTCCTTTTGGCGATATGGCAACTGAAGACATATTTATCCGTTTGTTTTATTTTGTAAGGTGAATTACAGTGATTTAGCTCGTAGTACGTGCTTATGCGCTCACTCTCCTAGGGCGTTATCGCCTCGGGAGCCGAATGCCGTTTATGCGGCATTGGCGCCGCATAAACAAAAAGTCCTAAGTTCGTAAGTTGGTTCGTTGGTGGCGCCCGCTTAGGCAAGGCCCAAGTTCGTAAGTTGGGACGCTGGTGGCGCCCGCTTGGGATAGATCTGGTGATTTGCAAAATTTGGGGATATTTATTTCGGGCGTTTGATTCTCGTACCTTATATTTTATAATATATTATTATTTCCACAGATTTTCTATTTCGGGGTTAATTGTCATTTCATATCATTCATGTAGGTGTGTTCTCAAATGTATAAAATAATAATACATTAACATATAGTAAAATATTTCATTGCATTTTAAATTCGGTATCGGTATTTGGGTTCGATCTAGGAAAGAAGATCAAATCTTAAGGTCGGATCTAAATCCGTACCGAGTAATTTAAAAATTACTCACGTTTCCACGGTGGTTGTGGGATCCAGGTTTACTTTACAGGGTTCGAGATTTATGTGGAGAGAGTGCTAGGTGCGATCTCGTGTAATATCGAGGTGCTTCGCCGCATCGCAGACAAATGAGACGGGTAGATGATTAGGACTTATCGGGCATCGAGTTTTTGATTTTCTTTCTTTGGGTTTTATTTGAGAGATTTTGCTACCCATTCCGATGGAGTTAGCCCCGCCGGTGTCAGGCGTTGTATTTATCTGTATATTCGGACTCGTTATTGTTTTGTATTATTATTATTGTTTTGTTTATTGTGGGATTTATCTTATTTTATTCATTTAGCCTTTCGTACGCACGTCTCGTCGTGCGTACGTGGCGGGATTTAGCACCCCTAACCCGATTCAATTATTTGGGGGTGTGACAATAATAGCGAGCAATCCAGTTATGTTGAGGCATTTCATGTTGCAAGGCAGCCTCTATTCGATTTCTTCCCATCCCAATCGCATCAGTGAGATTGATGCTGTTCTCAAAAGACGCCTGTAGGCGTTGACTAGCCTCAAAGTAACTAAATCTTAACACAGGCGGGAGGTTCGCCATCTCTTGAGGTTGTTTCACAGGATCTGTGCAAGAAGGTGCTCGATCGGTCTTAGGAAGAACTCTATCAGTGTTATGAAAAACTCGATCAGGTGGAGGAGCCCGATCGGCGTTGATCAAAGCCTTATCAAGATAAGACGGAGGCGCCGCAGCTTTTCACAAAGAAAACAAAATGTCGCATTACGACAAGCTTGTGCCAGATGGCCACGATCGCCATAGTTAAGACAGTACGGTTGAGATTTCGAGGCATTCTTGATTGCCTCCACTCGTGCTTTCACTTTCGCCAGATTTTTCGCCTTTAGCTTTGGATCTATCGGCCTCCATTGCTTAACAATGGATGGCATCTGTACAGATGGCCCATTTCGTACTACAACCTTATATGACTGAGCTGCAACGGGGCCTTCATCACACTTTGTAGCTCTTGCAAAAAAATTTCCATGGATTGGATCGCCTTAAGCACCATTGGATCCATCCTTCCACCAGATCAATGGTGATTAACCTTTTTCTTCTTTGTTTTGATTTTTTTTTCTGAAAGCTGGATCCTAAAATCGCCTAAGAATCTCTCTATCTTCTTTCTGTTCAGTTTCACCTTAACTATATTACCTGCAATGTTAAATATTTGATTTGCATTTTGGTTTTTTTGATGGCTCGTTCATTTGTCGCCTTGTTGGTCCACAATATAACTGCTTATAAGCAAGCAAAACTAGCTAAAAAGATTAATATTTTTTGTTTTCAGAAAAGGCCTTGCTTTTCTTTTTCTTTTCTGGGTTTTTTTTTGGGGGGAGGGGGATTAGAGCTTGCCTTTGAAGTTTGAACGTAACATCAGCGAGGGAGAACATTGAACGCAAAAGGTGTGGCGGTCAAGGTTTGTAATGGAAACAAATGAAACTTGGTCACAGAAAGAGAGACATGCTAAAGCCGCAGAAGAAAAAATGCATCCATCCTGTCAATCCCATCAAGCTCCCACTAATTGCGTATGTCCAGGGGTAATTCTGTCCATTCACACCTGCACATCGTTCCTCAGGGATAAAGGGGTTGCTCGAAAATGAGCATGCGAGCTACTTGCGGAGGAACATTAAATAAAGCCATCACTACTGGACCGATCAAGCGTCGTATAATTAACATGTAGGCAGCTAATTTTTAATATAGATAGCTCAATAAGAAAAATAAATTTATTGCTAATTCTATTGTTTTACTTGACAGTAGTTCAAGCTTGTTTTGTTTATGTCCAAAACACAAAAAGTTCAAGCCTTTATCAAATGTTATCACATTTGAGAAGTTTTCATTTTCTCAGAAAACGTTTCTGAGAGCATCTCCAACTCTATATTAATTTTTGAGTTGCTATTATGATCACGTCTATTTTTAATTGAAAAAAACACCTTCATCACTCAACTCATTTTAAAAACACTTCATTGCTATTCGCTCCATTCAATGAGAAAAAAATAATTAATTATTTTTTTTTAAAAAAACTCTAAATCAAATTAAATGAATTTCTAAATGACATAACATTTAAAACTGAATTTCTAATTTAACATCTCTCCAAACTCTCAGAATGCTCTTAGAATATTTAGTTCATATACTAGAGGTGGCCTTTGTCCTTATCCAGACAATATCAATTTAGTGATTAACGATTGCATAGAGACGATGAACTGTTTTAGCGATATCTAGTCTGCTGAAGAATAAAGCAATTGCAAGGTGAATCAACAAAGAGATGAAATGCCTCAGAAAAATTTATTAATCTATTAATAGCAGCTTACGTAGATTTATAACCTCAATAGTCGTCGCTAAGATCTCAGACTAATTGAATTAAATTAAAACTGTACAAAAGGAGCTCAAAAACCCCATCAAACACCTCATTTGAGCGAACTAAACCGCATAATTCATTACCTAATTAAAAAAACAAAGCTTCACGCTTCGCCGAAAAAGGATCTAAAACGAACCCCTCGTGGATCAGAACAGATCACAACTGTAGGATGTCAAATCAACGGAGGAAGGTTCAGATCGAAAGGCAGCACCTTGCACCTCTTCCTACTCTCCTCCACCTCTGGTCCGGGAGGCCTCAGCGCCAGATCCACCCCCTGCGGCATCACCATCGGTCGCCACGTGTACATCCCCCAAAACGCTGCTGGCTGCTCCATTCCAGACGGAACACTGGAAACAGCGCCAGTTGTCGTCTGAGGCCAGGAGAAGTTCGTCTTTGCCTTGGGGCCACGCAAGCTTCGTGCAGCCTCGTCATAGGCCCGTGCCGCCTCCTCAGCCGTGTCAAAGGTACCGAGCCATTTGCGTGTCTTCTTCCATGGATCGCGGATCTCAGCCGCGAAACGGCCCCATGGCCTCTTTCTGACACCGCGAAATCGGGTCTCCTTCTGAGGCGGATCCGGATTGGGAGATACAGTGGTAGAATCTTTGGCAAGGAATAGCGTATCAAGTGCAGTTGCCATTGAGAGATTTGATCGAAGAACAACGTTCTGGATTGTGTAAGAAAAGGAGGAGGGATGGGGAAAGCAAAGTGAGGAGGGATGTTTAAATAGCGGTGTGGGGGAGAAGGGAGACAGGGGAAGAGGGGGTTAATGAATCATCAAATGGGATTTAGGCTCGATTAATTGCGGAGTAATTACGAGGCGCGACGGCGATTCAATTCGTCGCCTTGTGTGGTGGTGGCGTGCGCGCGCGCTCGTGTGAGATCTCGTGCAGTGTGTTTGATTTATTTTTGAATTCTTTTTTTCATTGTTTATTCTTGTTTCTATTATTATTATTATTATTATTATTATTATTATTATTATTATTATTATGTTTTTGCTATTAAGAAAGGTAGGTAATTTGAGATGGATAGGACCCTAGAGGGTGCAGTGGTCGGATTAAATTATGGTCGCATGGTTCGCACTTCGCAGGCGTGGGACTTTGTCTGGGGTCCCAAAAATTATATGATGCGTTAATTTTTTTGTGTTGATTTTTCTGTACGACTCCAGACGTTGATTTTTCTGTGTTGCGTTAATTAAATAATTATAACAGTTGTCTCCTTAACTGAAGAAATAAAAAGGTTTTTATTTTTAGTATTCATTCCTTACTTCTCATATCAGCTGCTATCCGGTGAGATTGATGCCTCTCACCTTTAAAAAAGAAATGAGAGTGGCTTTAATTTGAATACTGCCCGTGTAGAACTTGTAAGCCTAAAAATATTGGATTTATTTTTCTTTTTCATATTTTCAACCTGTGTTCGATGTTATGACAGTTTTTATATGTCCCGTCATTTTAAATTTTAATCTCCAAAGTTATTCTTTAGTTAAATTGTACACAAGATGATAGTATATATCTTAACTCATTGCTTCTTAATTAGTAGTGTTTTATGAAGATGCTTCAGAATATCATAAAGTTAAACCATCATTATCGGTGTCAAGGTTTATTCATCAAATTTATCCATTCTATTATCTTGATAATAACATTTTAATTTTAAGATTTAATAATGCATCTACTTTAATATTATGAAATATTAATGTACTATAATAATTTACCATTTATTTTAATTTATTTTGTAAAAGAAGAACAAATTTTCCTAAACATTAAACATATTAATTACTTTTTTACGATCTCCTGCAGAAAAAAATATCTTTGTCATTATATTTTTATTGCAAAACTAGAAGAATAAACATTGCTATACCCTGCGATCCCCCACACAAAAACTTTTAACTTTATTATTATATTAAAAAAATAGTTCTAAAAAACTCTATAATTTGACGCCAATGTCGTTATTACTACCAATGGTTTTTCAGCTCCGGATTTGTGGTGACAAAACTTTGCAAAGCATAAAGACAGAATCAGTCTTAAGAGAGAAAATTCAAAAAGAAAACTACATGCAACTCTGTCCGGGTGTTAAATAATATCCACAAATTCACGCACACGTTAAATTCGTGAGTGTTTATTGAACTACATATAGTAACCACTAGTGTTATATCTTCAACCAAGCCGTTGCGTCGACAGCTGTCTAGCGTCATTCGTCCCTCGGAGGGCTGCTCTCTCGTTGGATTTATATGATTCAAGGCTTGAATCTGCTCCGGTCCAAGTTTGCTTCCTAACCTCCGTTACTCATTGACGGAGTTTGAATCATGCATGCAGTGGTCAAAAGGATCAAACAATTTCCTTGCGAAATGGAGGTGACGAATGAGCTTTTGGACGGCTACAGTGGGCCTCTACGTGTGATACAGTGAATGGTCCAGCAGCGCTACCCGGGGAGTGATTTGTTGAGCCAGAAAACGACAGGACGAAGGAGCGCCCACACGCGGTTCTGTGAACCAAGTACACCAACCACAAATCGTCTGCCCCGGTTCGGTTTTCTCCAGCCTGCGGGCTCCACATAAGCGCTTCGTCTGACGAGGACAGGGACAGGCTCTTGTGGGAACACCCGGCTCAGGTGGGGCATACCGCATATTGCAGCAGCAAAGTGGGCCCACTGATTTCCGTGGTATGGACCATGGACTATGAAGTATGGACTCTGGGGTCTCTTTCTTCACTTGTTTAGATCATCTCAACTTGACTAAGCCAACGAAAGTCCATGAAATTCACTGTCGGATTTGAAATTAAAAGCAACACAGCAACAAACAAATGAACAAGTGTGCTGTGTCGTGTATACACTGAAGCTTTTCAAATTTTAATATTTTAATTGAACTGGGCCAACACGTTTAAGGAATTTATAGAAATATTACTTGATTTGAATAACCGTGCCTAATATATTTATAAGAGAATGGAGAATATTTTAAGAGTGAGTTTCAAATAGGTATTTAAAATACTTTTTAAGTACGAAATGTTATTCAAATTTATGATACATGATATAGTTTGTTTGAAAATGATATGCAGTTTCATACTTGAAGTATTTGAGCTGTAAATCGTACAAAATTTATAGTTTATATTTTTCATCATAAATTGGTGTTTGAATCAATTTTTATTTTACATGTTATTTGTTTAATTATTGAAAATTAATAGAGTTGTATTTTCAAAAATAAAATGCTAGGTAGGCTTCTGCTATGATGTATTATATAACGATATTTTTCCTTAGAACTACAAAGATTCCTCAATATGATTTTGATATATGATCTCCCACATAGTGTTAACTTATATTATATATCGTATATTTTTGTCATTCTTATTGATAGAATGAGAGAGTGAGAAGAATCTTTATTATCTTTGAGTTGTTTTGATTACAATGTCTAAGCCTCTATTTATAGGCTAATTGTCTAACTAACTAATCCTAAATACTAAACATCTCCCAAACTACATCTCACACAATATCTCCTATACAATTCTACTAATCTCAACCTATATCTCTAACATCCCCCCTCAAACTCATCGTGCGGTACGCATGGTGAGTTTGCACATCTTACGAGTTCTAACATCTTGAGTCATGAATTTGATCTCCAATTGCATCTCGGGTCATCTTGAAGAAAGGTAGAAGGAAGAAGAGCTCTTTTGGCTCAAGAAACAAAACTATTGATTGCTTCATGCTCTTTTGAGTCATTTTGAAACATCAATAGAAGGATCTTTGTCCTTTTTAACAATCCGAGACTCGTTTGAGTTCTCTTGAAAGAAAAGAAAAGAAGAATAGAAGCCCGGTGCATAGTTTGATCATTGGAAATTGAATTGGGAGTAGAGGTTTTGGTTTTGAATGGATTGAATTATTGCTGGTAAAGAAAAACAAGATTCAATAGGCTTGTGTTTGCGAGGCTGGTTTGTGTCTCCAGCCAGAAATTCCCTCGATTAGATCGATATGCTCTTTGGATGATTGACACGTGTCTCTCCACTTCCTTCCCCACCGTCCGATGCGACGATGGAGGCGTCGGATCGTACCTCTCAACTCTTACCTCCTTTTCCTTCCCTTTCGCTTCAATTTCATCCCATTCCCAGCAGAACGACCTCCCGCTCGGAGGCGAGATATGTCAATTGGAGATTTGAGGCTCGCAGATCAATATTCTCCCGCGAAGCACCTCCACATCCGAGAGAGTTTTACTAAGGCGGTAGAAGGTTTCGTTGTAGAGGTTCACCTTCTCGTTGTATCTCCGGTAGCATCTTGTGCCTTTTGAACTCAAAGTCAGTAGTTACCCGCGAGTAATCGGAGAAGGCGAAGCGGGAATGAATTGATGATCCTCTCGATCTTCAATCTTGCGCAATCACTCGGACCGACCTGCTCCGGAAGGAAAACTTCGATCTCGGCTCGTGAAGAAACAGAATAGAGGTTTATTTGTTCTTATCCAGCTCGAATCTTGAGAGCAGATCTTGATCGATCGTCGATGCTTCGTCGGCGGTGGCTGAGACTACTGGCGCGCGACGAGGCAGAGAAGCCCGCTCACTCTTGATCTGGTTCTGGATCTGAGTGAATGGAGATCTCCGACACTGCAGTGAGTCAGGTGCGATGGCGAGTTTTGATGCTTCGACACTCGGCACAGAGGAGATCGAAGGAGCAGAAGATCTTGCTTGATTGAAGGAGCAGAAACACGATCAGAGTATTTCTTGATCAGGCGGAAAAGAAACAAGCACGAGATTGTTTTGATCAGATCTAGAGATTGATCGAATTTTGATCTTGCGGAGAAGAACAGAAGAGGTAGAATAGAAAGAGAGAGAAGACAGGAATAGAGTTTTATTTTTGGAATAGGCTAGAATAAAAAAGGTTTATACTGGAATAGCTAAGAAAAGTAGTATAATTTTTGGAATAAAGCTGGAATAGATCGAAATAGGACTGGAATAAGGTGCATAATTTCTGGAATAGGCGTGAGCCTAATTCCAGCGATTTTCTAGCTCTGATACCATGATAGAATGAGAGAGTGAGAAGAATCTTTATTATCTTTGAGTTGTTTTGATTACAATGTCTAAGCCTCTATTTATAGGCTAATTGTCTAACTAACTAATCCTAAATACTAAACATCTCCCAAACTACATCTCACACAATATCTCCTATACAATTCTACTAATCTCAACCTATATCTCTAACACTTATTAATCATACTTTCAAATTAAAATTGTACAGAGTAAAATATTTTAATTTTCTTGTATCAATCATGCATTTTTTAAATTGGTTTTATCATTCTAAACAACTACTAATTCGTTGATTTTCTTTTTCAAATCAACCAATTAATACCCATCAATCGAGAAATCAAGAATTTGCCAAATGAATATATTTTTAAATATACATAATTGGTTAACTTTAAAGAATGATGGGCAGATGACCCATAAGATGGTGCGTCACAGAAAAAAAAATGAGATGTTTCTTAATTTTTAGTTTGAACTATAATTTGAACCAAGTGCAGAGAGGAATTGCAGCAGCTGTGCGCTGTGCGAAATTGGTGCCCATCTTGTTCCCTTTACCCTTTTGATGTTGAGGTTTCTGGCTGCGCCATAAAGCGAATGGAGGGAAAGTAAACAAACGAAGTCTTCGGTTTTGAACCAAGTGGACAGGAGGAGAGTCGTTGGTGCGTCGGTTGTTACCCCCTTTTGTTCCAAAAGTGTTATTAGTGGACGTTGATTAGTCTTGCTTGAGCAAACATGAAATAATTTTTTTATTCAAGCATGATATGGATGGAATCGCATTAGCTCGGATTTGCATGTTGGAAATGGCAGGGGTACCCAGGGTTTATCCTTATTGGCGGAGCCAGGTGTTGAGTTTGGGGTCCCACGATCTCACTGAAATTTAAGAAAAACTCAGAAACACTACTGAAAAAAAGATAAGGAACTCAATGAAAAGAGGGCAAGGACCCCATAGCTGAGGGACTCTAGTAGAAATAAGAGTAGGGATCAAGTAAATTATCATTAAAAAAATTATGGGACCTCATCGAGTCAAAATTCTGGCTCAGGACTATCTCTCCCTATGAAATGCAAAACTACGAACTCATGTTATATATTTTAGCCGCATATCATATTACGAGCTACATTATATTTAGGAATATTTTAATTATCAATTTGTTTCCAAGAAATTAATTTCGAAATATAGAAAAAAATGATGATATATTTATTAATTAATTGGTGAAACACCATTTTAAGAAATTTTATGTAAACATTGACTAAAATTATATCAAAATTTGATGTCACACGCGGTTCATGATTTATTAATTATTTAATTGAGTAAATAAATCTACAAGAAATAGATAGAATGAGTCTAGATGAATTTGTATCTTTTGTGAGGTATAAGATTATCAAATTATTTTGTTAGTACGAGTGTAAAGAGTATATATATACACACGCATACTACTATTTTGCTTGTGCGTTGCTACGATGATATTTTTGAAAATATAAAAAATATATATTTATATGAAAAGAAAGAAAATAAAATGAAGATAATTTAATAATTAATATAAATTTCAATCATGAAGATATAATTAATGTAAAATAAATGCAGAATTGAAGGTAAAGTTAAAATTCATAATATAAAAAGTTAAATTTCATAATTGATTGTAATATAAGAAAAAAGAAAAAAAAAGTAGATAACTGTACTTCTAAATTATGTAGTATTTCGTGTAACAATGAAAATTGAGAAAAAAAAATATAATTTCAACACAAATGGCCATAGAGATAGTAATATTATTTGACGAATTACTCAATCCAATAACTAATATTAGCTTGGACATTCAACAAAAAATCTGAAATGTTACAGAATCATAATACTTACTTACTTAATAAAGAGTAGAGATAATTGAATTGTAACGACTAATACAAAATATTTTTAAATATTCTAACTAAATTTTCTAATGACTTCTCAATCAACGAGCAAGTGATAAACATGTTCAATTGAATTAATCTCATTGAACTTGTAATATATACTATTATGAGTTATACTAATATCTCAAACTTGAAAAATATTTTGAAAATAACAGCAACAAATCATTATTGACACTTATTTTAATTCAATATGAATTTTGCTTTTGTACAAAAAAAATACTAAAGATTAAAAAATTGTCCAGAATCTTGAATATTTCTTGTAAACAAATTATATTGAGTTATTGACTTTCTATAAAGTATCTTCCTCAAAACATAGGTTTACTTAATAATTCTTTTTATCAAACTTAAAAAAAAACACATGCTTTGAAAAAAGTAAGTGTTATTAATCCTTTAAAAATTCTGAAGCAGTTGTCTGAATTTTCAAGAAAAAAGTAAATTTATCAAAATTCGTTAGCACAAAAATGATTTCAAGAAATATAGAGAAAATAAATTGTACTTAAAATATTACTTGAGGCCACAAAAATTCCGCCCATTCTGTGTGCGCTTTTGGTGCATAGAGCATTTTGCATAAATGTTCAGCCCGAGGGTTATACACGAGGAAACATAAAACAATTGGGAAAAAGAAGTAAAGCCTTTTCCTTAAAAAAAAAGAAGAAGTAAAGCCTGGGTGGAATAGACGGCGCCGGCGAGTCACACGCACCCCGGACTTCCACATCAACTTTTCTACTACTACTCACCATATCCTCTCGTGGCAGTCAATAATTGGTCACGATACCAACAAGCTTACTACCGCGTAAACGACGGTGAACTAATTGTACTATGAGAATCAAACAGAATTGTTTCCGCGCAAAGCCCAAGCAAGGTGAGGTTGCGTGCTTTTAAAATTGTGTTGCTTTTGTTGACTAAATAATAAGTAAATAGTGGGTGTCCTGTCTGCCATTATCCCTCTTCTCCCGCCTCCCTTCCTTGTCTCTTTCTCCTCCCCAGATTCTCTTCTCTGCCTCCAGAGTCCAGCCCTCCACAATCCACCTTTTCCTTTCGTTTCGCTTACGCTCACCGCCAGGTGAGGTGGGTCTCCTAGTCTCCTAGTATTCTTCTTTTTTTAATTAAAGATTTCTTTTCATTTGGCTATTTGTTTATTTCTCAGACAGTGGGCATCCCCGAGGCAACGGCCGTATATAGAAAAAGAGCGCTGATCCACTACTGCGCATCATCGTACAGTTCAACAATTAATCTATTCGATCATTTAGAGATTCGAGTTAGCATAAATTTTTAAGTGATCGAACGAATCTATCTTGCGCATTCTACACGGTCACATGCAGCAGTGAATATGAATTCATAGAAAAAAGGCCCCGTTTTTTTTTTATTACTGAAGATGGCATGTAGGTAGTGAATAAACGGGTCTTAAGCTGATATATGAAATTATATCAGGATAAGCCGAAAATAAGAAACCAGTAGTGATAAATTATGTCAATAAATAAATTATAACAAGAGATAACAAGATTAGTTTTTCAATAGGACAATATTTAAAATGTATGTTTTCTCCTAAAAACACTGACACTTTCTGTACCAATAATCAAACACTTTAATTTTAAAACAGAGGTAATTGATAAATTGATCTTCTATTCAACTGAACATGTGTGTTGTGCTTATACCCGCTATGAAAAAAGAAGTTTTTTAGTCAGAAAAAATCACATGAGAAAATAACAAAATTATCAATAAGATTTAGAGCCTGAAAATCAAATCGATCTATAATAAATGAAGGGGAAAGAAATCACAGAGGAGTACATCGCGTGGCAAACATCCACATCTGAGCAAGAAAAATAATATAATCACACTTCACACCGCCCACAGGCACAGTTCACAACTCACAACTCACAACTCACAACTCACAACTAACAAGTTCCCACAAAAATAAAAAAAAAATCAACGAAAAAAGAATCGCAGAAGTAGTCGGCAGGTCGTCTGGCCCACAATTTAGTAATAAAAAAGAGAGTGCTAGTTTCCTGGGAGAGGAAAACGAGCATCTCTGTACTGTACTGTACTGCCTGTATACCAGTGCACGTTATCAGACCATTGGAGAAAGGTGACAAAAGAGATACGTCAGCTGATGTGGGGCTCTCTCTGCATTTCACGAGTAGCCACGCTTGCGTGCGGGTTATCGCGCCACGTCGGCGCCTCGGAAACTCCATGCTTGTCAGGACATCTGATCTCCTGTGTTACTGCTCCTTGTAACCTTATAAACTGGGAAGCGAGATGTGTCCCAACAACTTAGGATGAAAGTTGATTTCAAATTTTGTTTTATTCATCGCATCAAATATATTTTATTAATTTTGATACAACTCATTTCTAATCTCATACTTTAATCTTAATACTGATCCAACGGGACAAACAAGACTTGGGACACCCCCGAGTCCTATAAATTGTTACTTCTATACAGTAGTGTGAGGTTGACTAATATAAAAACGTTTGTTATGATAAATGTGTGTACGTGATTTAAATTTTACCGTTAAATATTTAAAATTTAATTTTTATTAAATTTTTTATATAAATATATTTTGAGATACTAAAATTTGGTGTATATAGAATTTTCTAGGTATTTGAAAATTTTAAAATAATGTTCAAAAAATTAATACTTTATTATTATTATTATTATTATTATTTCAAATATGATTTTTAAAATCTAAAATAAATACATAAAAAACTCTAAATATCATGAATTTTTTTGTATCTTTGGATATTTTTGTGTCGAAAAATCAATGTGAAAAGTGCACTTCGAATCAAAATATAAATATTTTTTATGTTAGTCAACCTCATACTATAGTCTAGAGTTCCAAAGTCATGTCCTGTACAAATACATAGAACATTCGAAGTTAAATTTTGTATAGACCAAAATTTGTTACGTTAAAATCATATCAAAGAACGGGACTTTGATTAATTTGGTAAAAGAAGTTTGGTTTTGATGAACGGATAGAAGTTAAAAATCATAATATGCAAGAAGGAGTGTTCAAATGGCTTAATATTTTGTGTTACTATCGTGTCTTTATTTTTTAATAATATAAATTTTAATACTAAAATATCAAAAGTAAAATTATTAGATTCGATCTCTATTATATTTTCTTCATTCACATAACATATCATTTGTGAACAATTTTTGTGTGGATTCAAGTAACATAGATCAAATCTACTAATTTTATTTTGATACTTTAATCTTAATTTTTAAATTATTAAAAAAAAATAAAAATAAATGCACTATGGAGACAAACAAATGTAGAAATATTGGGAGCCTCATATTAAAATACACAAAATAATAGATGCATATATTTATAAATTGTCGTGTCGAAGGATTCTGGAAAATAGCACTAGCATTTATTGATACCAAGTACCAAGTCATTTGTACATATATTTATTCATTATCCCAGCTGATTCACGATGGTAACTATGCACCGTAGGAAGGATGATACGCTGTATGTTTAATTTCTTAGTATTTTATTTGTCAGTTGTTACAATTATATCTTTTAAAAATATAAAAATTTATATCTTAATATTTTTAAAATTCATATCTTAATGTGAAAAATAAGGAAATAAAAATAAAAATAATTTAGTAATTAATTTAAATTTCAATAAAAAATAAATAAATTAATGTAAAATAAATATAAATTGAGAGAAAAATTAACATTCAACATTTAAAGAAAGTTAAAATTCATAATTGATAGCAATGTAAAAAAAGAATAAATAGAGCAATTATATTTCTAAATTATGTAACATTTCATATAACAGACAAAATTGAGAGAAAATTTAAACTTCAAAATAAATGGTCATAGAGATAGTAATATTATTTGATTAATAACTCAATCTGATGATACGTACTTAATAAGAAGTATTGATAGAGATACAATGATGAAAGTACGCAATGACAAGCACATATAATTTGTAAGTTGTAAAGTATGATATTTATGTACGTTTTTCATGCAGCGCCCCTCCTCTCCTCTGCCCTCTGCCCTCTGCCCTCTGCCACTAGTTCGGCGACTCTGGTCGTCCAACGAGAGAACCAAACTCTGTTTTGAAAATTCTGTCGGTAGTTGAAAAGTCAAGGAGCATTTAGTTAGCAACAACATAAATATATATAATAATTAATATTCCAATGAAATGCGTGGTGACAAAGTCGTGGTAATATGGTGGGTTGGATTGGGTTCCGACTAGTGTTATACTAACGACCCGGTTCGGTCCGGATCAAATTCGGTCGGGCTACGAGTCGGCACGGTCCACAGTTTACGGTCTATTATGGGCCATACGGGACGGGTCTTGGTAGGTCAACTTCGGAAAAATTCAACTCGTCCCACTGTTGGCCCCGGGTAGCCGGACCTCCACGGGTTGGGCACGGTCCGATCCGATCCACGGGTCCGCACGGGCCGGTTTTGGGTGAAGAGAGAACCGGACCACTGTTGGACCGAACCATGGTAGGGGACAGGTCGGACACAAGTTTGGGTCCGGTCCGCGGGCACGGGTCGTCCGGGATGGATTGGACCGGACTGGTTTTTTCAAAATTCTAGTTCGGACGATCGATTTAGATCAGTTTGATATTCTCGAAGAAATCAAGTTGGGCTTGATCGGATCGGGATAATTTAAATGTTATTTTATTTTTCAGATCTTTTATTGAAATATAAGTTATTTAATATCAGATCAAATCAAATCAGATCGAATTTGAATCAAAACGAATTTATTTGTCTTTTCTAAATCAGATCAAATTAAATCAAATCAGATTGGATCGGACGGATTTCTAGGGTTTGATCATATTTTCCGGCTTCAACTTTTACCAGACTATTAGTCCGATATAAAATTCTCATGGATTTTTATAGGCCTAAACCAAGCCCATCAAAGCCTTTGGAGCGATATGTGTTATTCTTGTATTGCAAATCTATAAAAAAATAAATATAAATTTTCTTTATTCATTCTTATACAGTTATACTTCTATCAAACCTATATCTTTTTGAAACTAATACTTCTTGGACGATTTGACAACACGTGACGTGAATTCAAGCACCGACTGGTACTGGCACAGTGGCACTGGTATGTATCAATGTATGCTTTCTGCACAAAAGCTGTTAGATATATTTCCTTGTGTGGTTTAAGATGAAAATGTCCCAAGTGAGGTTGGTAGTAAATTAATTATCTTCCCTTTCGTTAAAATTTAAAAGTGCCACGCTACATTCAATTAGATTTTAAGCAATAAGACTAATAGACTATCATCCTCGTTAACAAATTGTTTTATACTATCTAAAATCTCATAGACACATACACGTGGAAAACTGCTATGTAAAAACAGGGCAAACATCGTTCACTTTGATTCCTGGTGCGGTTGGACATCTTACCAGATGGCAGTGGTCGTCTAGCTCCAGGCCCCACCAGTTGACCCATTCTATATTTTGTCCCTGTAGTGCCACATAGGCAAGTACCGCCATGAAAGCCACACCGGCATCTAGACTGGCTGACAACAGGTAGTTATGCCGGGTCCACCATCCTTTGTACCTTTGGTACAAAAAGAAGTTGAAGACTATACCTACTAGGCCCCACATGCATCAAATAGTTGACAGATCGACCTGGGGGCATGATTCCAGTGGCACGGGTTAAAATTTTGTTTTTGAGAGAACTAATTAGTGATGCTTCTATTTTGTAGTCTGAGTTTTGTTTCTGGAGTCCAAGTGGTATAAGCATGTAAGCAGATTTCTGCCCTAGTTTTTTCGCAGATGAGAAAAATATCTGTTAGGTTCAATGAATTTAGCACCCGTATGGCAATGCAGGTACCCATATACTGTTATGAGGGGCGGATGCAGTGTAGTTCGGGGGTAGCTGTCCCTTTAAATTTTGAAAAATAGTGCTTTTAGATAATGTTTTCAGTAATTTGTCCCTTTTTTTTTGCTCCCCGAAATTTTGAAAAATATTTAATTTTAGATAATTATTTTCAAAATAATTTGTCGTTCCTTTGAATTTTTTTTGTTGTTATTTTTAATAAAATCTTATCAGTTAATAAATTTAAACCTGATAAGCTATTATAATCCGCTAATTAACCCCCTGATCGAAATCCTACATCCGCCCTGACTGTTATAGTAACTTATATATCTTACCTATTATAATGGGCATGTTGATGAGCATAATTCACTTCTTTTCAGGATAAAAAACATATAAAGTCCACATAGTGCAAGTAGTCCGGCTAAGAAAATGTAATTCATCTTTTGCATAGAGACCGAGTCGACAGAACATCCTTAGTGGGCCCACCACACCCTATATAATAGGAATCCAAATCCTCTGCCGCGTTGCACCATAGAACGCAACACGTGGACTATTAGATTTTCTTATTATTCGAATCAACACAGATCTTAAATTGTTCCAACGATCCATGTACTATGCTGCACGGTACTGCGCAATAGAGAAACATGACTCATATAAATAGAAGCATTATAAAATACATCATCTCCCGGGCAAGCCCTCGGGCTCCCTTAAGCCAGTGCCTTTGTCTGGTCACAGATGTTATTAGCTGTCTCGAGCAGCCACCTTGAGGTACCGAAATACACAGAAGAAGCAACAATTGTGCCTACTAACTGTTGATTAGAAGTGTACAATATTTTCTAATGAGTTGTCAGCTATAGTTTTTTTTGAAAAGAAAAGTACCCCATAATAGAGTACCGGCTTTCATTACTTTCCGAAAGCATAGAGTTTACAAAAATTTTGCATAGAGTTTACAAAAATTTTCATAAGTTGCTAAGTATATAAAAAATATACCACGGCAGATAGAAATAAACAAAAGTAGAGGCGCAAGACGGAATTTGCAATAAGTACAACAATACGAAACAAACGCCAGTCGGGCCACCTCTTGTTGTGGCATTCAAGCCAACAACGCCAGTCGGGCCAGCACCCCGACCAGTGGTCCGGAAGGAGACATTACCAGTACAGTTAAGAGCAGAATGGCCTGTCCAAAACTCAAATAAATGGAAAACAGGTCCAATTGTAATGGTTGTGTTCATCAATTGGAATGGTTAGAGAGCACTTATCTTGTTATGGAACTCTTGATACTGCTGGTTTGCTCTCTCTTCTTACTATATTAGCTGGAAGATAATTTTGCTCTCTTTCATTACCAGTCCACGCAGAATGTGTTTAATACTCATTAGCAGCACATTAAAAAGATTTTAATTTATTCATCAAAGAATGTATCAAATGAAACGAACTACTTGATTGAGCTGACCTGGATGACAGACATGGAGCGGGGAGGAATCTTCATGTAGTGGCCTAGTTTGAAATCCGAGAGGAACATAATTGCTTGTGACATGCTTACAGTACCATATGTTTTGAATGCCACATTTGCAGGTGGTCTTCCCGGAAATATGTATTCTATTATTAAATCTGTTATTACATTCAACCCTCGTCCCTGATCCAATACAAAATTTCGAACTAATAGTATCTTAAAAAATAGTTATTAGTTTCTTTTTAATTTCAAATTATTAAGGAAAGAAATGAACCAACTTGATTTGTCTGTTCTGCTACAATGCCAACTGGGAGTGTGAAGAGAAAAGCAAGTCCAGCTGCAAGTAAAACACCCCACAGTACGGTAACTGGAGTTGCTTTCCAAAGCCTTCAAAAGAAAATATTGCAAGACCAGTTACACCCGCAAGCATCACCTGAAACCACCACGATGGCACAGCCTTAGAGTCCGTCTTCATTAGTCGAGTATGAATGTCACAAATTGAACTTTAAGTATATCCTTTATTTTTCGCCATATTGTTCTGTGACAAAAAAGTAATGACAGTAAATTTTGGACGGTAACTTAAATAAATGGGGGCGTGTTAGATTTAACGGAATTTTTTTTTTCTGAAATTTAGATAATTTTGAATGCCAGTCAGAAAAGACCAACATCAATGCTGATATGCTATAAATTTTGATGTGATATTTGATTCATTTAATCAATTGGAATGGTTGTGTTCATCACATATACATATTAACAGGTCCTATAACTTTGGTACATTTTTAATAGAAAAATGAGGCGGAGATTCAACCAAAATAACACTTGTCATACATACAGTCAACACATACTGGTAATTGTGACCTAGAAAGACAGTAATTCAATCTAAGTTGTTGGAACTTCATCAGTCAACATTCACCTTCCATGAAAAAGTGCGACATGTGACAGAGTAGCAGCCAGTGTGGCGAAAGCTCGAACCATATGTAAGCACAAAAAAACACTCAAATGAATCTGTCCCACGCCATCATACCCTTCTGATCAAATGTGAAGCGCCTACCATCAAGCATTTTTCTGACATCAAATGCACTCCCATTGCCCATAAACACATGGGAAGAAATAATTGGAAATTTCTTCGCCTCGTATGCATCAGTCCAATATGCAATTGGTAGAATAATATACACAATTAGGAAAAATCCAGCCATGATGTTGATTATATCGAACCCTAGAGTGGCTAACAGGCTGCCCAGAACCTCGGCCACTGTCGACCAATCCAGACCAAAGGATCCAATGCCGAGTCCGTATACACCTGACCCAGTTTGTTATGCAATGATTGAGTTCAGCGGCGGAACTAGAAACGATCGGTAGAGGATGTCCGGGTCAAAGAAATAGAACATCTAGATTAAAAGAAATTTTATTTTTTTACCGTATAAATTTCATTTTTCAATGAATCAAAGAAATGCTCAGACGCTAGCTGACACTCACCTTGATACGGCCCCTGATTGAGTTATTGAAGATTAGACAAATGAATGAGATGGCAGAGATGGAAGGAAAGAGGTAGTTTGGAACAATGTAGTATGCAAGGCTAGCTATGAAAACTATGATAAAGAATTGAAGCTTGTCATTCCTCCTTTTGGTCTTTTCTCATCTTCATGCAATAATACCCTGTCAATAAGCACAATATACATATCCAATGTTGTTATTATAATTTCTACAATAACTCTCTTAGAAGGGTGCTGAGGACCGTCCGATTTCATAGCTGAACGTATTAGATTTCTTCCTGGTTTTCTACCTCTCCGCGATTCGTTTTTTGAAACCTTCGCGATTCCCAATCTGCTCTCTCCGCTGGCCTCCTCCTCGCGCGCCGTCTCTCTCCTTTACGGGCCTCAGTTGTGTTGCGCAACTTCTTTCTCCACACTGTACTTGCTCTTCCTGAATCAACTCCTTCGCAAACCCTACCCGATGCTAGCGCTGGCCTCGCTATTGAGGGGCAACTCCGGTTTCACCCGACGGTTTCCGTGGTATTCAGTCGAACTCAACTTTTCTTTGATAAAAGGATTTTATTTATAAACGAAACTTTCTTGATTGCATGTTTTCGATGTAGGGTCGAATAATTTAGCTTACAAATTATCTTAGTCTATATCTACATAAGCCTTTGCAAAGCTACCCAGGAATTAGAAGCGTTGTCCTCAATTTGAGTTTAAAATGGATTTAGGAATGTTGGGCCTTCTATGAAGTCGGAGAAAGAAAAAAGTCATTTTGAGTATTTTTCTACAGGGTTATGCCAGTATCATTATATTTGCCACTATTATTGTTGTTCATTTCCCCCTCCTAATCTAATACTTATAAAAAATGGGCCTTTTGCTCTGTATGCACTTTATATGTATGCCGAGAGATTGTTGTTTGAAATAATTTTTATGGGAGAGACTTATCTATTTTAGCTTTGATTTCAATTGGAACTGGTGTATAATGGTCAATCATTGACACAAAACGAATCGACGCCGTCTCCAATGGGCGCTCAACCCTGCCGCGAAGCACAGGTGAGTTAGTTATCTAAACATTAAATACTATATGGATATCAGCCGATTTTTTATTTGACATTATTTTCTACTTTCTGCTATGAATTTTCTTTTAGAAATTTACATTCCTTTGTTTCTGCAATTATCTTTGCAGGAGGAAGAGCGACAAGCTGTTCCCACATAGATGAGACTCATATTCTGACAAAAGGCCTTTTGATTCAATTACTTGATGTCAGTGTTATAACCTGCCATACAATGTTATCGTATTTGTCAATTCAGATATTGTACCAGCGTATGCTGTTAATTATAGAACAATTTTTTATGCTTTAGTGTTCAAGTTCCAAGAATATAGAACTAAAATATTGATAAATATGTTCTCGGTTCAATAAAAATATTTGCTGCTAATAATTCACTTGAGACACACTGTACACATTCAAATCATTGCATGAATAAAATGCACCAGCTTTAAACTCTTTTATTATTATTATTATTATTATATTTTTTGTAATTTATCAGATATGTTTTTTTTTTTTGCAAATCTTGTCCTATTGTTACTACCTCTGCAAGGACTACCAATGCAGCGTGCAAGACTATTTGTAAGTAGTATTTCATCTCATATTTCAGAATTTAGAATTTTCATTTAAAATAAAGATGTATATACATAATTTATTTTTTCTCCAAATTAGTGGCAGTGCACCCGTAGCCACTGATCAGAAGTACGGTATTACAAAACAGATATACTTGGACTGCTACCTATTTTAAAATAAAAAAATCATAAAATGACCGACATAATTTTTTATTGGATGCAATTTCTGTACTTATGGGCTACTTGCTTTGATAGTCTTTACTAGATGGTATTTCTGTACTTAAGATGATTTTTACTATATGGTACTTTTGTACTTTTGAGTCAACCCCAATGCTAAGAGATGAATTTTCCATATATTGCTTATATACTTATTATCACTGTGCTTATATCTTATATTCTTCTGATTTTTGTCAATTGGTGAGGCTAAATAGTATTTGAGTTCAACTCTACACATTATTGGCTTTTAACTGTTTGTTGTATTCCTATAGGATTTAGGACTTAAGTAATTTAAAGTTCTTTTGACATTTTTTTAAAGGAAAGCGAGTGCTTATTTGTATTCATATTATGATGGTTTTTCAGCAGTTGTATTAATTAGCACCAGTAGATTCTATCATCTGTTATGTTGTACTAATCGGTAGTGGTACGTGCTAATGTCAAATAATTGAAACAAATAATGTACTGCACATACATTTTCCTGTCCTACCTATCAACACATCATCCAGGCATAAACATTAAATAAATTCACATCAGTCCCTATACGTGTACAAACCCGCTGCGAAGCACGGTTCAACCTAGTTATTTTAAAATAGAGGAAGGATCTTTGATAATGGGTTATTTTGACAATCTTAACAATGAACTTCTAAATAAATATTAAAGATATTTTAAAAATAGAAACAATGAACTTCTAAATAAATATTAAAGATATTTAAAAAAAAAAATTATAGGTACGTTCTTTTATTTATATATTGGTAGTGTTTAAATTTTCATATAATTTTATTACTGTTTGAATTTGCATAAAATTTTGACGGTCATTGATGAATTATTAAAAAAAATTGAGTATGTATGAAATCTAAAATATTATCAATCTATGAATAAAAAAATATATCTATAATTTTTTTTTTAATTTTTAGGATTTTTTGATATTTATTTAAAAGTCCATTGTCAAGTAATCAGACATCTTTGATGGATCCTTTTGTTGTGATAGGAATATCTGGCATGTAAGAATCTTGTACTTTTGAAGAATCAAGCATCAGCTGTTTGGAGCGTGCATTCTTCTGTCTTTATTCTTTTGTGATGATTTCAATGAAATAGGTGGTATTTCCGCCACTTTTCATAAAAAAATTATACAGCAGTTCTACTTTTCTTTGACACCATTTCTTTTGAACAATATTTTTAAGATAATTTATGATAATTAAATTACGGTTCGACTTTTCCTTGCACAAAACACCATTTTTTTAAATCAATAAATTTATTATGTCATCTTCAAAAGTAAATTACCACATACAATTATTCCCAACTAAAGAAAAAAAAAAAAAAAAAAATGGTTTTTCATGCATTAACCAATGCAAAAAAACATAATTTCCCACTCTGATCAGAGTTTAGAGAGAAAAGAAAGTGGCATATCATATCCTCTTTCAAACAAACGAATAGGGAAGATAGAATCTAGCAGCACCACTGTCCGTGGGCTTAATTTGCATTCCGTGAGAATGACAACCAAGCATTAACATAATTAGAGGTCAGTTGTGGGGCCGCTGCTAGTTGGTCCACCAGCAGCTGGTCCATTGGTCGCAGATGAGGGGCCGGGGGCTGGGGCGTTAGCACCACCCACTGGAGGCTCGGCTATTGACGGGGCACCGGCACTTGGTGCGGGGGAATCAGATTCAGAATCAACTCTGCCGACGAAGGCAACGACAGTGAGGAAGAGAATGACAAAAGCAACAACACGGGCCATGTTTGATTGTGTAAGAATTAAGAATGTAATTGAGGTGAATAATAATATGAGGGATATAGGAAATTTTGAGATGAATTTTCTCGTTGGATGAGTTTGAGAGATTGGGGGTGATGGATTTATAGGTGGGGAAGTGGGATGGAAGAAGAATTTTAGTGGCGGTGCGCTTCTATTGTATGTTTTTTTTTTAGCTTTTTTGAGGTAATTTGAGTCATGATATGAGCCGTTGGTTGTGTTCTTTTTAAGGAGATAACAGAACTAAAGTCTTTAATTTTTTTTGGGATGTTGCTCTCTCTTTTTCTATTGTTAGATGTACGATTGAGTTGGCATTATTTGCAAATTAAGGACTTTTTTTGAGCAAATTAAGCATTTTGGTCATATAAGTTTGGAGGAGCACTGATTATTAATATTTCGTTAAAACGATTTGAGATTCAGAACTTTTGAATAATCCAAGTAACATATCATTTTCATCCTTGTATCCATGATGACTGAATATCATATTTTTCTGTACGAAATGTAGCTTACTTTTTAATTAATAAAAGTCCACCAATAAATAAGGTCTGAGATAAATTCAATGTATTGTGTGATCTTTGTACTCCTATATTTTACTTGATTGTCATTATTTCAATTCAAAACTTGAAATAATCTTTTCTCCAAATAAGTACTTATATATTTATTTTCGTTATTAGAACAAATCCCAGAATTAATCTTAATTGAAACGAATTCTGCTTAATATTTAAATCGTTAATTTAATATGTGTCCAAAAAGTAATAGTTTCTAATATATATTATCTACGGAACATCATCAATACGTGCGGTTTATATTTAATGAATGCTAGCTCGAAGATAATGTGCATGACTAACATAACTGTTCGAATTAATATTTGATTTTCTTATCTGCAATTGTAATTTATATTTATTTATTTAGGTTTAATATGTACATGCTTATTTTATTTGAATCTTAAGTTATTTATCTAATATTCCCCCTTGTGATATAAATTTTGAAATATTATTAATAACCTTCGTACATTTGAAAAATAAATTGTCTTCAAGACTCGAGGAAAAAAAAAAGCAATCTATTATGAACTTGTACTGTTGTAGTATTAAAACATAAATAAAAACTCATTTTTTTTCACAATGTAATAAACTAATATATCCTCTTAAATTACTAATATGTTTGAAACATAGATTTTCTAATACACCTGAAATTATAATTCCAAATAGTAGAGACTATAATTAATGCCGATATGGCACTTATAATTATAATTTTAGAGATGCATAGTACCTGCCGATTTAGCAAGATTACTATTTTTTTTTTTTTAAATTTAGCATATATCCCTTTCAAGTGATATGAACATTGAACAACTTCAATCCTTGCAATTTCAAAATACCTTTTTATTTACTAATTGAAAATTGTGAATAACAATTTGCGGAGATGAAAAATATTCTAAAACTAATATGCAAAAGTTATTAAAGTAATGTCGTGATAAATAAAATCAATTTTTCTGCAGAGATGAAAATATTTTATAATTAAATGCAAAATTATTAAAATAATAATGTGATAAATAAATAAATTTCTGTAATTTTAGGATTGGTTATAATCTTATTTTCAAAAAAAATAGACGCTGTGGAATGTATAAAAAATAGGAACCCTTGAACATTAAATTCGATTTAATAATATACAAATGATAATTAAATTTGTTTTCTTTTTCAGTTGAAATTCTGAATTAAGCTATTTTTAAGGATAGAAAATCATGTTAATTTTGTTTGTACCGAACCGACCAATTAATCCTCTGAACGAGACACTGGAAAGCATATATTTCTTCCGTGTAAAAATGTCCCCAAGGCAAAACAAAAAGGAAATCAGACAACCGGAATAAAATTGAACCGTAACGTCAACAGCTAAAGCAGTGGCCATATAAAATTTGAACTGATCTGAGAAATCATTTTATTTTATCATTTCATAAGTATATATATATATATATATATCCATTTTATTATTATCATTTCATAATTATTTACATCTATAAATATCCAATGTGGCAAAAACACCAACTTTACAGAAACAGACACAATATTCACAAATCAATGGATGATTCAGTTAAAACATATTATTTCTCAAGTCTCAATGATTGGATGTATATTTGTATAATGAGACAGTAGCATTTTACTTCGACACATTAATTAATCATTCCTCGGCAACCTAGATACAAGTATATTAATTCAACCTTTTCAATTATTATTCAATTTTTGAACTTAATTTTAATCTATAATTTAAATCTCCTTAACTTAAAAAGTATATTCTCCAACGTTAATTTGGCTTGGATATATGGAAAACATAATCCAATTAATTACATAGTATTACAGAACTGGTGCTTGGAAGAAAAATTTTCGTGCATAATTATTAAAACATAAGCTTCCGTTGGAATTTATGAAGCATATAATTTGATAAGTTATGGGCACATTCTATTTGTTTCATTCTGTTTATTTTATTCCTGAACGGACTCCATTTTTTTTTTGTAAAATTTCATTTTTTGTCATTTCAACAAAAAAATTCGATAAAATCAACCTCAAAAAAGAAATAAAAAATGAAAACTTCTGCATTAATTAACTATAATACAATCATAATCTCCCACTTTTATCAGAGTCAATAGAGATAATTTAATTAAGAGGACGCTGGAAATCCTCAATAGAAATAAGCAAATTAATTATTATACAAAATCAAATATCAGAACGCTGGAGCATCGGTGTCTGTAGGCTCTGCATTCTATGAGCTAGGAGAGGAAGCATCAGCACCGGATGCGGAGCTGGTGGGGCCGCCAGCTGCAGATCCATCAGACACAGATGATGGGGATGGGGCCGGGGCACCAGCGCTACCAGCAGGTGGTTCGGCAGTCGACGGGGCGATATTTAGCGTGGTCATCTCAAGCTTTGAGTCAACGCTGCCGACGAAGGCAGCAACAACGAGAAAAAGAACAACACATGCAACTGTACGTGCCATGTTTGATTATGAAAGAAGAATTAAGGTGAACAATACAAGATATGTGTGGAATAATCAAGTAGAGGTTTAAATTTTTGTACGGTGATTAGGAGAGGACATGGGAGGGAGATTATATAGGATGGGAGGAGGGAAAGGCCAATTGGCTATATATATTGTATGTGTTGTATTAAAGGTTGTGCGCTTAAAACGGTGAAATTATCTGTAATATATTGTGCTCTATTGCTTTTATTTTTCTTGGAGGGAGAAGTTTCAACATGAACCGTTGGAATTTTGCACCGCAGGATTTTTTTTTTTTTTAAATTTTCGCTCAGTTTTACGTTTTTACAGTTATTATGATCAGGTAGCAAGTCGGAGAATTCGTAAGTCTGTAGATAGATAACACGATTAATGGAACAAATTGTCTTCAACATTCTAAGCCTCGAGTATTTTCATTTCAGACGTAGGCAATTTATTATGGGAAGGGATCGTATGACAATGAGTTATTTTGATAATTTTGATAATGAATATTTAAATAAATATAAAAAAATCTTAAAAATATAAAAAATTTATAGATATATTCTTGTACTTATAGATTGATTGTTATGATTAAAATTTTATATAATTTAATTATTATTTTAGTCCATCAAAATATTATACACTTTGTAATGGTTCTAATTTAACGGATTTTGATGGACTACCAAGTGATAATGAAATCTAAATCACTATCAATATATAAATAGAAAAACATATTTATAATTTTTTTATATTTATTTGAAAATACATTGACAAGAATGTCAAGACAACCATTTTCAAGTTATCCCTTCCCATTTATTATTTCGGAGTTTATGATTATTATAAGGCCGATATGTTCCCATTAGTTCCAGATCTTGGGCCTTGGGATATAAAAGAGAACAAAATCCCAGAACCCTAACCCGCCTCCATAGATCTCTGATCTCTCTCTTCCAAACCCGATCTAAACTCTCTTTCCTCTTTTATGGCAGTTGCAATGTTGCATGCACTCTACCACCTCCTCACTCACCATTTGAGTCCATAGTAGCACTGTCAAGGCCCATTGAGAACATGCCTTTGGGCATTTACAGGGCCGAAAGTAAATTCATAATAGATTAACAACTATAATTATTTCAGCGATTGATGAGCCTTCCAACAATTTTTCGTCACCAAGAAAAGATGGGAGGTTTTTTTACCCCCTCCAAACACCAAGTAGAATTGATTTTGGACTTTGAGACATAAATTCAGGGTAAATTCTCAAGCATTTCAGGGGTGTGAACATTTTAAACATTATATAAAAATGCTGAAAATAATTAGCATTTGTTTGCATTCGTTTGTATGAATATTTCATTCACAAATTATTTCATGCGTCCGGTTTTATTGCAAACCATTTTATGTGCCCATATTATTTTAATTTTTCTTTGGATTTTCTCATACGTGTACTCCATTAGTTCTCGCTGAATATAAGAAAATAGTGAATGGGTCCCTTCTTTCAAACTAATAATATTTAAAAAAGAATTAGAATGGATAAAAAATAATTGTAACATATAATTAAGACAATAAAGACAAGTAATTCAAAGTATGAATATGAAACTAGCTAGTAAAAGAATATAAAATAAGTTGGGTACACATAGGTGCAGCTCATAATTATAAGATTTTGAATAGAAAAGTACTAGTAAAACTAAGAAGGAAGAAAAAAAAATGTGGACGTAACTGCTGTAATACGTAGTTTTACCATGAATTTTTGACATACACAAATGGGAAATCTGTCATCGGAAAAAATGAAAAGTCTTATAGTCAACGGATATTATACCGTTTGACTATTTAATCCGTTCAATATTCAAGGTCGTGTATATAAATATGTAGTCAGAGAAGCGAGGCATCTGAGAATGGATCAACGTTCTCTAATATTATGAACTACGTACATTATTGGCATTTCAAAATGTAGTTAATTTATATGTATGACCAAATATATCGACTACGGTTTTTACTATTTAAGTTTAATTCTAATTAATTCCTAGTAAGGTGTAGTCATGGCATGGGACTTTACACAATAATTCAAGTCATAACATGAGGTTTTAACTAGTATGAATTGTGAAATTGTGTTAATCAATGCCATATGCGTACAGGTTAAGCTATATTATAAATGGAGTAGTGTACAGTGTCTCTAACATTGCCCCCACTTTCTTCATTATCATCATCATACACGGATCCCTCATATTGTAGCTTTTTATAGGATCATTTTACATATATGGCAGGAAAATGATGGACAATGTTGGAGATATTTTATATTTTTCCTTAGCCCAAGTGCTCAACCATACGTTTAATATAAAATCGATAATATTAATTGATCATCTGCTTCTGTAGCTTTGGACGTCATTATTAACAAAGTGCAATTTATTATTTAGGTAGCAGACCTACTATGAAATTTTACTAAATTAAATTAAAAAAGAGTTGATATAAATTAAATAGAAGAGAAAATATTTTATTAAATTAATTTAAAATGAGTTGACATAAATTAACAGAAGAAGTTTTGGATAAAAAAATTAATAGAAGAAGTGAAAAAAAGAAAACTGATAAAATTGGAAACTAAAATAATTAAATAAATCAGTTGCCTTGACTAATTTGGTGGATCAACTCGGGTACGTAGGTACAGAGCCAAATATATCCATTTATTATTAGCTTTACTTTCAAATTCAGATCATGCAGTTAAGATTTCTTGACCTAACATTTATTACTCCTGTATTTTTTCACATTATGTTGCGGGTCAATTCAATTAGAAATTTAGAATGAAACATCAAAATCGATTTTTGAAATATTTTGATATAATGTCACAAAAATTCTCAAATTTTGGTCTGTAGTAAAATTGAATTTTGAAATAAATGAGCTATGTGCAACGTGTCATCTCAAACAATAACATGCCAAATTTTCTATTGACTAGACCGGACCGGCGCCCTTCTTATTTGGTAACCTAATTAGTCAAAATTAATTTTGCCTAGGGGCAATTAACAAAATAATATAAAAAATACACATATACATATACATAAATTATATCGTAAACAATATTCAATTCGCATGACTCAACTGTTAACTACGAGTAATTAGTGAGGTCTATATGTGGTCACGGCTTGTTGACTCGTTATGTAAGAGGAATATATATGTGGCAATTTTGTTGAAATTTTAATCCAGTCAAGACAATGCATGACGTCAAATACGAGGATTGTGTGTGCGGAATTGCGGACTACTTTTCCCTCTTTTACTTTATTTTTTCAGAAAAATATGGGGTTCAACTTCAAGTTCCCAAAATTTATAAATGATGATTCAAACTTCGGTACGGAGGATACAGCAAGAAAATTAATATAAGATTGATAAATAAATGAAACTGCAAATACAATTAGTTGAGCTGAAAGAAAAATGTAAAATTCAATTGTTTTTTTCCTTCAAAAAACAGAAATCCTTTTGTTCTTTGTGTGAAACCCCGTAACTTTTAAAATAATAAAATATATAAATATACAGTTAAGCAAAATTTGAGAGAAAATATGTATAGTAAATTTCATAAATCAAAAATAAAATAATGATAATGAAAATAAAAGTACGATAATTTAAATTCTGATTAAAGTAGACAAAATAAACATTTCGATCAATTAATTGAATAATTTGACAAAGGAACTAATAACACTAATAATAAGAATTTATTTATTTATTAATTAGCTAAGAAAACTCGGTTTTATGAACCGAGTTTATATGTAAGAAATATATACGGACTGATCGATTATTCCAAACACTGATCAGACACGCAATTGTCAATTCAACATTTGGTCAATTACACGTATTATTTCTATCAATTTAAAATTCAGAGATCAATGAAAATTATTAAAATTTATCAACTAATAAGGCTGAGAAATCAGATGGTTATGCAAATGGCCGCACGAATTCGATCACAGAAAATCCGGACCGACGCCAAAATCAAAATATTTCTCTCTCTTCCTTTCTTTTCCTTCTTTTCTTTCTTTTTCTTTCTTTTTCTTTCCTCTCTCCCTTTTTCCCTACCCGTGACTAATTCCCCTTTTCTTCTTTTCCCTCTTTTTCCTTCTTTCCACTGGCGACAAGCTACCCCTCACCCTCTTCCACTCTCTCTGTCCGAAGTGGCACCGCCATGTGCACTCGCCCTTCTCTCATTCGATGTCGCAAGCCTCACCAAAGACCACTCCGGGCGACGCGCCTTCCTCTTCACCCTTTTTCGGATCCGCTCCTTAGCGACCCTAAGTCCCGCGCAACCGGTCGGATCCGCCACACCTCCTCCGCCTCACCTGTCACCACTGTGCACGACTCCACCTCCTCCTTGACGACCACACCTCCCCGGTACCCTTCTTTGCCTTTGTCAAGCGGTAACCTCCTTCCACTCTTTATCTGGCCGTGTGGGCCCTGAGCCGGTGGCTGAGCCCCGAGCTTTGTGTTGTCTTGATCGTCAGTGATTTCCGTTGGGTTGATTAGAGCCTTATGCAATTTGTTTTGCGTGCTTTGCGTTTGCTTGTGCGGTTGTCTTTTTGCTGCCTGGTTGCTTGAGAGATTGTTGCTAATTGTTTCCTGATGTTTGATTTGTGTCGGTTGATACTTGCTGATCTGAACTGTTATACCAGTAAACCCCTTTTTCCTTTCGGTTGCTGGTGTGAGTTTGTGTTACGGTACCAGACTGGTACTAAAATATTCTTACCTTCTGTGCTTTGGTACACTGGTACCATTCGGTACCAGTGAAGCGAGGCCCTTGCTCCCCTCTGTAGCGCGATAGTGCTAATTTGCCTCATTCCCTGTACTTGTTGTATTGATTCCATAGTTGCTATACTGAATTATTGCTTGTGTTGTTGGCTTGAGCCGCTGGGTTGTTGCTGCCTGGTTTCTGCCCCTTTTGACTCTATTGGTACTGAAATTTGTGGCTGGTATGAATTTGTGCCAGTTGGTACCTTATCATTCCTCCTGGCTCGATTTCGGGTTATGGTGCCCTCTTGTGTCACTCTTGCTGATCTGTTATCTCTATGTGCCTAGCTATTTTTTCTGCTTTAGTTGGCAGGGGCCTCCCTTGCGCAACTTATGTGCTGGCATGAATTTTACTTGTTGTATCTGCTTCCTGATGTGTACCAGTATCATCATTTGCTGTTATTGGTTACTTGACTCGCGATTTGGTATGGTATATCTCAATTAGGAATTGAATTGAGAATTTTATAAATCCAGGGCCTAAATTGCATTTTGTGGTAATAACTCCTTTTAAGGGTTATATGCGCAAAACATCACCTGGGCGGATAATCATGAATGCAAAAAAAACGAATTCAACTTAACTAAGTGGTAGAAAGGTATTAGCGGGATAAAAGTGTAATTAATTAATTAACGAGTGCCGTAACTAAAACGTGCGCAACTAATAATTAATTAATACTTAAAGATGAATACGGGAAATGATTATATTCCCTGACTGCCCCCGATTCGGGATATCGGTGCATTGGCACCAATGATTTGGTAGTCAGCGTATGATCCCGAACATTAAAACACCAACACATATTAATATAATAACTTTTCCTTTATTTTGCTTTTGTTTTATTCACTTTTCTTTATTAAATTTATTTTCTTTTTAATCCTTTTCATTTTACTTTTGATTTTAAAATTTATTTTCTAACTTATAAAATCTATTAATCAATTTCTCTATTTTTAACAAATTAATTATTATAATTAAAATTAAGTCAATTAAGAAATAATATTAAGTTAACTTATTTAATTTAAGGAAATTAAATTAGTTACATTACTCAAAATAAATAAAATCACTAGATTATAAAAATAATACTAGAACAACTAAAATAAAACATAATTAAATAATGGATTATAAATAATTAAGAGTTATAAAATAATAGCTTAAATTATAATAACAATTTAGATTTTTAAATTTTATATATTAATCAATTTCTCTATTTTAAATTAATTGGTTTAGAAATTAAATCAGTAAACTTGAAACTAAAATAAAGATTAAACGTATAAAAATGATCTAGAACGATAAACATAAGTTAACAAAATCAAGATATGCGAACAACGAAAAATCCGCAAGACCGCATAGATGCGTAGAAATGTCTTAGAAATTTTCAAGAAAAGACGATAAAACGGAACAACCGTTTAATTAATTATCAATCTAAGTTAGTTAGTAATTGTTAAGTAAATCAAGTAAAACTAATAAACATCTAATTTAAATTAATTAGGTGATACGATCGGCTCGGATCCCTCATGAGTACGAGGTCTTTCCCCGACCGACGTACGCGGACACCGACCCCGGGCGGTGTTCTACCTCCGAGAGTAGAGCGACTCGCGATCCTCACTCAAAGACTCCCGTGCGGTTCGGGATTTGATTTTCTCTCTTTAGAATTAGGAATCCAAACCGAAATTAAAACTGTTTTTAAAATAAATCAATTGCGGTACTTTCGACCAAACTTTGATTAGAGACCAAAATTGACTTGTCATCTCAGCATCCCAGAAATTGACCAAAGATATTCGAGACATACCCGCATTCGCATGTCATATCATGTCATATTGCACGTAGACAGGATAGGAGTAGGATTCGGGAAATAGTCCCGAGATAGGATCAGATAGAATTAAATAATTCAAGTTGTAGATTATATTTATTAGGAAAATATTATTATTATTACTAATTATTAATTAAGCTAGGTAGTTAATCATGCATTAAATGCATGGGAGTGCTGAGAGGCGGACCGGGTAATTCCCAGTCTAAGTTGCCTTGCATAACCAGACCGTTGTGGTTACGTACGGTGACCCATAGGCCCGTGGGACCCACCGGTCTGTATATGTACTGCGCATCTGTGCCTGTCGGATTATCCACCGATCCCGTCATTTGGCGGGTTCGGCTGTGTCGAGTGTTTTTCTTTGATCAATATTATATTTTTATTATTCTTAATATGATTAAATTTTTAATCCAAATTTGAGCGTTTTTAGGATACCGTGTACTTCAGTGTTTAGTGTGGGCGGCCATATCCGAGACTGGAATCTAGTTCGTGATATTATATTATTATATTTATCCGGCGTATTTAGGATCCTAATATTGTCCGAAGGGCTTTCTCCTTTGGCCCGTAGTTGGTACAGAGAAAGTCGGGATGCGGTCCACTGGCCTTAGTGGGTACAGTGTAGGCTCCCATTTGTTATATTTCGTTTTGATACTTTTACGGGATGCGGTCCTCTGACCCTTGGTTGGTACAGTGTAGGCTCCCATTTGATTTCGATTTGTTAATTCACGAGTAGTTATCTCCTTTGGCGATATGGCAACTGAAGACATAATTATCCACTTGCTTTTATTTTGTAAGGTGAATTACAGTTGCTTGAGACTGCAGTACGTGCTTATGCACGCTCACTCTCCTAGGGCGTTATCGCCTCGGGAGCCCGAATTGCCGTTTATGCGACATTGGCGCCGCATAAACACAAAGTCCTAAGTTCGTAAGTTGGGTCGCTGGTGGCGCCCGCTTAGGCAAGGCTCAAGTTCGTAAGTTGGGACGCTGGTGGCGCCCGCTTGGGATAGATCTGGTGATTTGCAAATTGGGATATTTATTTCGGGTGTTTGTTTACTCGTACCTTATATTTATTATTATATTACTATTTTCCTCGATTTTCTATTTCAGGGTTAATTGTCATTTCATGTCATTCATGTAGAGGTGTTCTCGAAATGTATAAATTAATAATACATTAACATATATTTAAATAATTTAATGCATTTAAAATTTGGTATCGGTATTTGGGTCCAGTCTAGGAAAGAAGATCAAATCTTAAGGCTGGATCTAAATCCGTACTGAGTAATTTTTAAATTACTCACGTTTCCACGGTGGTTGTGGGATCCAGGTATTTCAGGTTTCGGGATTTTCTTGGAGCGAGTGCTAGGGACATTCCTGCGTGGTGACAGAGGTGCTTCGCCGCTTCCGCATGTGAGCAGGGTAGTGGATTAGGATCTATCGGGTTTCGAGTTTTATTTCTTTCTTTTGGGTTTTTCTTTGAGAGATTTTGCTGCCCATTCCGATGGAGCTAGCCCCGCCGATGTCGGCGTTGTATTTCTCTTTGTTCATTCTGGACTGTATAGTCATGTATATTATATTATTATTGTTTTGTTTATTCTGTGATTTTCTTATTTTATTCATTAAGCCTTTCGTACGCACGTCTCGTCGTGCGTACGTGGCGGGATTTAGCACCCCAAATCCGTTTTATTATTTCTGGGGTGTGACACTTTGTCCTGTGAGTTTTCATTAATTTGGATTAATTTCAATGTGTTTGGATGGTGTAGAATACTACTGTACTATTCTTAGGTTAGCAACTACTTAAATACAAAATTAAAATCGAGAATAGTAGCAGAACAACGCTAATCCGTTAACCCATAGAAAACGTTAGATTAGCGGATTAGCATCCATGAGGGTCGTGAAAATAATAAAAAAATATTTTTTTTTCTTTTATATTAATATGGAGTAACATTAAATAATAATAATTATTAAATAAAATACTAAAAATAATTAATTTTTTAACTATTCTCTCCATTGTTCTCAAGTTACCATCCAAACAATATTTTACTAACCCGAAATAATAAAAATTAACACCGTTATTACATTTCCCGAGATATCACTAACTTCACACTATTCTAAAATATTAATCCAAACACTGCTATTCTTTCACTAATCCTTTCACCATCCAAACACACCCATTGGTACAGCACTAAGGGTACTTTTTTTAATTTTAGGATTTTTTTTCAGGAATTAATTATGGCAAGCCGTAATCTGTTATCTGTGTTTATGGGTGGCATATATAGAAGCTTGGCAATTCAATTATTTTTCAAGGGGATACATTTCATCTGGTTTGATCACTTTACTTTGCTGTTTTATCACAGTTACCAAGAGATTTAGGGTCTTTGTAACATTCTGATCTTGGATGTTGCTGATATTCAAGGGTTCTGCTACATCGAATTAGTTATTCTATCGTGTTATGTTTTCTACTTTTGATTATTGCTGGTATTGTAGGTTGCTATATATCTTGTTTACTTTTTGGAAGTACTGTATTTGCTGTTCAGTTGTGGTTATGGGGTTTTGCATTCAGGTTTAGTAGTTTTTTTTAATCTGATATGGATATTTATTGCAGACTGATATTTTGGTTGTAGTTTCCGAAAAGAAATTAATACTGTCAGATGGTTTTAATCTGCTTTATTAAATTTTTTTAGATATATTAAAAATTATTTTTTTTCTTTTCCCAACTGAAAGCCGTACTTCGCGCCTAATATTCAATGGTCAATAATCAAACCTATTTCGCTAACTAATTGGAAAACTATATTTGATTTTCAATATTAAGTTGTCAAATCCCAATTTAACACAGTTTTTTTTTCTCATTGTGTATATTCACAATTGCCCGTTATCTGGCCTTCGTTCAGGGGCGGATCTAAGGGGCTGGGTGGGCCCATCCCCTCTAATTTTTAAAAAACGTTCGAAAAATATGTATAATTTTGTCAAAAAAAATTAAAAATTTATATATCTGACCCCTCTAATATTTTTTCTCTGTAATAAATGTCTGACCCCTCCAGTCCCGGCCCCCCTCAATCTAAAATTCTGGCTCCGCCCCTGGCTTCGTTTAGTAACTTATCTTCAAATTGTCTTTTTTGACAGGAAAAGGAAAATGAATGATCCAAATAGAAATTCTTTTCAAATCAACTCTTTTAATCCGAAAAGTTATAAAATGAAATAGGGTTTTTATTGTCATTAATTAAAAATGAAATTACATAATTTTTCATCAATTTTTGATACTATTAGTTATTATTAATTTCCTCAGTTATCAAATTTGAGTTGAGAGTGAATTTATTGGCTCGGAATCAAGAAGAGAATTAATAGCATAATTTAATGAATGCATTTCTATTTTTTTAGCCTTTCAATTCTTTTTTTTGAGTATTTTTAAATGATCAATGAATCGTAATTTTTCATTAGAACTTATATAATTTATTATATTCTTATCTTAAGGACCTTGGTTATAAAAGACATCTCAGTTCAAATGCTTATTAATTATCAATCTTTATTTAACAGAAAAAAAACATACAACATATTGTAAATGCATTTTAGGATAATTTTATGTATGAAAGTTTTTATTTTCTTGATTTTTTTGTGCAAAAATTTTAGCACTCGAAAAGAACGTATTCAGAGCTTATTAGTAATTTGAATTTTAACGATATCATCATGATCATCAGTGTGATATAAATTGATCAAAAGTACTGACACAATTGATCATTATTATAACTAAGTGCATAACAGTTGATCTATTTGTTTTGTTTCGCAAATAAATTTATGCAATTGCAGAGGAATGTTACCTGGTAGCTGTCAGTTTTGGTGATCAATTTTTCACACAACCAAAAATATGCAGTCGTTGAGAAGATATATACAACACATGATTAATTAATGGTTATATGTTTTGTTAGAAATTAATTAAAATTCTAACAGGGTATTACCTACAAAGAAAAAGAAATAATTTGCACAACAAAAAAACTACACATATATAAGCAACTCAGATTTTTTTTTTTAATGTTTGGTTCTGATGTAGTCTACGCATCATGAAGATCTTTATTGTATTCCATTTGTATAGATGCTTAGATGTCTTGGAAAAATTCTGTTGCAAAGATCTCTGAAGTTTATCAAACTTTAATGTTTCTTGTTTTTATTTTTTTTGATAAAATATTTATTTTATTTGCCAATTTATGATTATAAACATAGAAAAAACACTCTGTGTTATATAAATTTAAAACTATAACTCTTTAGTGATGTGAGATACAAAATTAAGCAAATTAAGAAACACGAACTTGTTTTCCTATTAATTAATTTCCAAAAGGAAGATTAAACAAAAAAAAACATGGCTCTGTATAGACCACTGACAAACAATACACAAAACTATACTTACACTTCCTCTACCATTACTTTCTCACATTATTCTTTCATTGTATGGGCAGTTCCATTACAAACAAAGTTTAAAACAAAACCCAAAAAATTATCCGCAGTTTTTCGGGTTGCCGGTGACACATGATGGCCCAGATGGATGTCCCTTTTTCGACAGAACCATAGACAGAATGCTTTCATTTTCCAACAGTTGCTCCCCTTTCAAACTTCTTGCAGCCATGGCATCTTGAGAGCTTGAAGCTGTCAACAACAATACCACAAGAAAAACAACATATAGCTGAGCCATGCTTATATATATCAAACCGACAATTTCTGTTCTCAGCAGCTTGTTATAGTTGGTTAATTAGCCTGTGATAGTGGTAGCTGATAAACCAATAAGGATATTTCGTTGTGGTGATGGAGTTGAACAGCAGAGCATATATATGAAGGTATATATAAGTTTAGAGAGAATAGTTGGTAAAGTTGACGCGAAGAAAGGTCAATTGTAAGCTTCTTATAATTTTTAGAGAACAAGACTCTCTGAAGAAACTGCTATATATTAATTCATGTAGCGATTTTCAACCGAAAAGCAATTTTCTTACCTTAATTCGTGCGTGCAAAAACAATAAAGAAAGAACAAAAATAGAAATCAGTACTGGTTTCTTAGAAAAAACAGCGAGTGTCCAACGACCAAAAAAATTATGTATACCGCATCCAAATTTGATGGAAATCAACTAAACTCGGCACGCAAATATCTATGCTGAGGAAGCCACAACGGAACTGGAAGGCCAGTGTGCTCTGAAGTTTGAATCCTGAATACTGACGGTCGTGTTACGCAGTTGAATAGCGCTTTTAGTGCAACTGTGTTACTGCAATTAACTAAACCGTTTCATTTTACTAGAATACTAGTACTAGAAATCTTTTGTAACAAGAGAAGACCCGGTCCATAGTCCTCTATGCGGGAGTCTCTTGGTTATATTTGAATTTATATCTGTACTTTTTATGTTTATTTTATGAACTTACTCAAGGACCATATGTATTTGAATTTATATCTATACTTTTTATTGTTTATATCCATATGCAGATTCGCATCGGATTTTTTGATTTTGGGTATCTAAATAATCTAATATTGATAGTCGTTGAGTGGATAGCTGGAGCATTATGTAAGAAGAATTTCATCTACATCCGTTAACAATTTCAAAATTACACATTGCCCCCACTAAAATTCATTCTAGTAACGTATATTACCAGATGCGGAGTCGCACGCATCTGCTTCTGCGTGCAAACGCCAAAGGCAAAATCCTCAAAGTATATTTTTTGATTTTGACCCAAGATTGTCAGTTTGTTACATTAATGATGCATGCATTGAAATAAATGTGATCTGTGCAACGCATCATGTCAATCGATTACTAACTTGCCAAATTTTCTATTTACCAGGCTGACTGATCACGTCCTTCTTACTCGGTAACCAATTACCCATATATAGTACGTTAATTATTTAATTTATCTTCAATGGATCAGTGTGTATGATTCAACTGTTAAATACCAGTACGTAGCTCATTAATTAGTACTGAGATCACATATGAGGTCATGGCTCGATCATTGACTTATTTTCTAAAGAGGAACGTGTGTCATGCAATTTTGTTGAAATTTTAATCAAGTCAGGTCACTAGGTCAGACAAGATGACGGTCATTTTAATCAAGTCGGGCCGCCTTACGGAAATTTATGCATTTACAGAGGAAATGTTAGCTGCAATTTGTAAGTTCTGGTGATTTTTTTCACAGAACTAAATATATGCATTAGCAGAGAGTACGTATATACAAAACATATTACTAATCAAGTTTAGATGATGTTCCTTTCAAATTATTTACTTAAAATTCATACGAGCCTATTTACTTTACCTTCGAAGAGAAAGATATATGCTTAATTAACCAAATAATTACACTAAATCAAGGAACTAAAAAAAGATTATTATGCATGTTCTATAAATTTGGTGTGTTGTTGGATATAATCACATTTATTGTATTCTATTTGTACATGCTTAGATGTCTTAAACAAGTTCTGTTTTGCAATGTTCTGAAGTTAGTCATAATCAAACATTGTGTTTTTATTATTTGACAAAAGAAATGTTTCTTCCATCTCACTTTTGTAATGATTTTTAATAAAAAATATTATTAAAAATATAGTCTGCACATTATAGAAAAGTTAACTATCCTTTAACAATGGTTTATTGAAGAGACCGTTGTTAAATATCCTCTTTAACAACAGTCCGTATAAGAACCGTTGTTAAATATTATATTTAGCAATGATTTTGGTAAAGAACCATTGCAAAATGTGAAATTGGAATGTTGGCTCTGACGGAAAAAAAAAATCCACCCATGACATTCTAGTTTTTTGTTTTTACGAATTGCTAGATTTTTTAATATAACTAAATATTCATCCCGATCCAGCTATCTAAAAATCAAAAATCAAAAATCCAAATCTCACAAAAATTTCTACTTTTCTTTCTCTCTGTTTCATATTTAAAAGAGAGGTGAGGGATAAAAGAAAGTGAAAGGAGAAAAGAGGAAATAATGAAAAAAATTAAAATTAAAATTTGGTTATTTCAACTTCAAATGAATATAATTTTTGATAGAAAAATCTGATTTAGACATTCCATGTGGTTACAAAAATCTTGCTATAAGATCTATAGAGTTACTCATTACGATAATTTTTAGGCCAAAAAAAAGGTCACATTGACTCTTAAAAATGCAGTTAAAGGTTCAATATATATATATTTTTTCACTTTTTTTCTGAGAAATAATTAAATTTTTTGTATTATTAATTGCATTAGCAGGATGTATTGTTGAGTAAATATTTTTTTATTGAATGAATAAATATGTATCATATTAATTATTGAATAAATAATATATTACAATGTTTGTTCTCATATAACAATCTACTTCCATTTCGCATTATGTAATGTGTGTTCTTTGTTAAGGTTTGATTTTTTAAATGATCTTTAGCAATAATTTTTAACAAAGAATCATTGTTAAGGGTCCTTTATAATATTTTATTAATAAAAACCATTGCCAAATTAAGAACCATTATTAAAAGTCTTTCAAAAGAGGTTATAACAACACGATTTAACACTGATTATTTGTATTTTTCTATCACCTTTTAATAATATTTCAAAAATCAGTGTTTCAAAACCGTTATTGAATCTCCATCCAATCATGATAGATGCATGAAAAAAAAGTAAGAACAATGATTTCGCATTATACAAATATAACTATCACTCTTTAGTGTTGTAATTCTTAATATATAAAGAGGATTAAGTTTTCAAACCTCTCAAGTATATCATATTATCACCTTTTTTCACCATTAATTTTGTTTAAATCTTTTCATCTTTTTGAATCAAAAGATTCATATAAAATAGTTTCTTTCATCATTTAAAATAATGTGTGTAATATATTTAAGGTAAAACTTAACTTTTAAAATGATCTAACTTTTTATATGATCATTTATAGATTATTATGTGTTTAGTTATATTATTTAGTATTATAATTATCATTATTACTTAATATTTAAAAATATTATGTTTAAATTTTCTTTAATGTGAAATTTTATTAAATATATTTAAAATTTTATATTATAAATTATTTATTGGAGAACTATATTATGAGAGCGAAATTTAAGTTACAGCTCTAATATAAAAATAAAGTGAAGGAACTCGAACTTGTTAATTTCCTATTAATTTCCAACAAGGCAAAAAACCAAAGGGGACCCTGTATTACTGAAGGAGGGTTAATGTCTATGTACTTAAACTTTCTCTCATCCATATCTAATTATTTTATGTATGGGTAGTTTCTTTAAAAAAAAAAGTACAAAGAAAAAAAAATAAAAATTATGGGCAACGTTTATTCGGGTCGCCGGTGTGACACGAATGCCTAGATGGGTTCCCCTTCAGGATCATAAACAAAATGCTTTCATTTTCCAACAGCTGCTCTCCTTTCAAAGTTCTCGCAGCCATGACATCTTGAGAGCTTGAAGCCGCCAACAGTAACACCAGAAGAAAAACAACATGTAGCTGACCCATGCTTATAATATCAAATCGATGGTTACTGTTCTCTGCTGCTCAGTAATTGTTAATTAGTTTGTGATAGCTAGGCTGAAAGCTAGTGGCAGCAGATAAATAGAATGAGACTATTTTATTCTGCTTCTTTCTTTGTGTTAGTAACTTAGTATGTGTTCTTTGTGAGAAGGATATTTTGCTTTGGTGGGCAGGTGATGGAATTCAACAGGAGAGCATACAACGGTATATATAAGAAATTAAGAATGCAGAGAGGCTAACTGGCAAATTTGGTTGGACGCCAGGAATTGGTCAATTATAAGTTTCTTGTACTTTTGAGAGGATGAGACTCCCTCTTTAGCAGTTGCTGTACATTAATTCATGTGGCGATTTTCTTAATTTAATTTTGTCGGAAGTTACAAGAATATAGATAATGTGGAGCAAACACAAGAAAAAAAGAGCAAGAATAAAAAAATCAGTATTGATTTCTTTGTTGCTGCAGCAAGAAAAACAATGAGTGTCCAGTACACGTGGATCTCATCTATATACAAAAAGAACAAAAAAGAAACAAACCCAAAAATGTCTCACGAATTATTAAATTAAATTAGTGACCAATTCCTGGCGTACGAATTATTAAATTAAATTAGTGACCAACCCAAAAATGTCTCACGAATTATTAAATTAATTGGTATATCCCATCCACATTTTATTGGAAATTATTTAAAATTTCCCAGTGAATTTAACTCGACACACGAATACTTATGCCGAGAGCGCCACAATGGAACTAGAATGGTCGTCAACTCGTTTCTTACTTGGTTGAATTGTGCTCGTAGTGCAACTGTAAGTCTGTAATTCATTTTACTAGTACTAAAATTCTTTGCAAACAATTAAGAGTAGACCCGGTCCATAGTCCTCTACGCGGCTTATATATCTTTCAGACTTATAGTCCGTTGATTATATTTGAATTTATTATCTAATACTTTGAATTTTATAGTGGAATTGCTTTTAAAATATTTATTTACTTTTATTTTAAAAATAAAAAATATTTATTTTTCATGGAACTTAAAGAAGTACTACTGAATCAGTTAAATATTTATAATATTTGCATTGGATGTACTCTTTCTTTAATTTTCTTTCGTATGCCGTTAAGGGCCTGTTTTGTAGCACACAGATCTTCTGAAATTAGATGGAAGAGCTCCTGATCCGGAAGAAAAGCTGCCAAACGATGATGGAATAAAGTGGAACATTACCGAAAGAAAGAAGAATATCTTCTTCCATCTATTTGAGCATTAACTAATAATTAACTATCGCATAAATTATTATATAGCATATTTCGTTGAGTGATTAACCAAATTACATTATATATAGGGACACACACACAAACATATAGATCAATTTGTCACGAACACAAATTTTGAAAAGCCTTCTGAATTTCATGTCTAAAACTATAAATTGGGAAGCTAGCCATTGTTTTTAAGAAGTTCAAATTAATTAAGAGAACATAGGAGGAGAGGCAGGAGCTTTTTTGTGGGTGCGTGCATGTGTTTTGTTTTGTTTTTTTTTTTTTTTTTTTTTTGGGGGGGGGGGGGGGGGTTGTCGTAGTCTACATGTATACGATATATATCATAGACGATTGATAATTATTATATTTGGAATAACACATTCACAATTAATTGTTTCACAATGAGTTCGTATATATAAATAAATTAATTATGCATCTTTCTTTTAGGAAAATTTTCTCTTAGCTTGTATGATTCCGTAGGTTAATTAGTTAATTAGTCAACCGAGTTACAAAAAAATACAAAAAAAAAGACTTGGGATCCCTTGACAACCATTTATTTTGACAATCTTGCATGAATTTTTAAAAGAACTTCAGATTAATTCATAGAATTTAAAAAAATATATATAAATATATTCTTAAGGATTATGTTTTAAGTTTCATTTAATTTGAATGTTCCATCAAAGACCGTCAAAATTATATAATTATTTTAACAATTTCAATTTAACGATTTTTGGTGGAACATCAAATGAGAACTTAAAAAATTATATGAAACTTGAACATAATTAATTTGTAAATTTGAGAATATGTTTATATATTTTTATTTATAAATTCTTTTTATGAATTTACATAAAGTTATCAAAATTCTCAAAATAAACGATTGTTAAGTGATGCGACCCAAACAATAATGTCAAAGCGCGCGTCTACGAGCGCACATCCGCTATCAAGGTGCAGTATATATACTATATTATGAGCGACTTTTAACTATTAGATGAATTAATGACTAATGACTAATGACATGACTCCAATAATCCCTCCATTTTTTCTCAAGCTTAACATGGACCTTAAATCGATCTATGTATACATGTTAATCCGATAGTTTATACGAACCAATCGTTGTGTTGTCAGTCAAGTAACGTATACAATTACCTGATGGAAGTCACGCGCTCTGCTTCTGCGTGCAAAGGCAAAATCTTCAAGTATATATTTTGATTTTGACCCAAGATTGTCAGTTTGTGACATTAATATATGATGTATTGAAAAATGAGATCTACGCAACGTATCATGTCAATCAATTACTAATTAGCCGAATTATTGACGTAGCCAGAACAAATTTGGAGGGGTCAATTTCAACTAAAGACAATAACAATTTTTTTTTATCCTGAAGGAGGGGTCAATTTCAACTAAAGACAATACCAATTTTTTTTATTCTGAAGGAGGGGTCAATTTCAACTAAAAGCAATAATATTTTTTTATTAATTAAATAACCTGCAATACTCTAATATAAAAGACATGGAAACAGCGTGCAGTCATTTTGACCAAGGGGAATTAAAGACATGGACTCGGAATCTCAGTCCGATCATTGAATTGGTGTCTGACGTTCTTACTCGGTAATTAACCTAACTAATTAATTACTCATGGTAAGTTAATTAAAGTTATCTCGAGGATGAATATATATTCCAATCATTAACTGTTAGTTAGTTAATTAATATATATACAGCTGGTAGCTTATTAATAGTGAGAACACATACATATGAGGCAGACGGTTTATTGACTCATTAAATTCTGTAAAAGAGGAACAGGTTCCATGGAATGCAATTTTGTTGATATTTTATTCAAGTCTGCTCACTAGATCAGACTAGATGACGGTCATATACGAGGTTAAGCTGCATACGGTATACCAGCTGAAACACAATTATCCAACACAATTAGTACAGTAATAAGCTGCTTATATATTAATAAAATTGAAAAAATTAAGGATGTCCAAACTTGATCCGACCCAAACCTCACTAGATCCAAACACCACCTGAAAATAAATGAATTAGATATACATTAAGATTTTTTGATCTGTCACGAGTCGGATCGGGTATGGGTTGACTTGACCCACTCGTTTAATTATGTTTTTTAAATTTATTTTACAATTTATTGCTAATTGATATATACACTAATTGAGATTAATTATATATATTTATTAATATTAATTACCTAAAAATATATATAAATGGTTACAATACATAATTATTTTAATTGGGTTGAGTCGGGTCGATCCATGACCCGTAAGGGTTGATTCGGGTCAAGGAAATGTTGATCCGATTTTAAACGGGTCAGATCGGATTGGATCAAGAAATATAATAAAATAATGATGAAATATTCGAGTCTGACCCAACCTGACGTGTTGACACCTCTTAAGAAAATAAAATATAAAATTCAATTGTTTATTTTTTCATTGCACGGCTTAGTTTTGATTAGGGGTGTCATTATTGACCTGACCCGATCCGAACCCAACCCAATCTGACATAATCTGAAGATAAATGGGTCGGGTATAGATTTATTTTTTTTAACCCGAATCAAATCGGGTTCGGGTTCAGGTCAACCCGACCCGACCTGATTAATTATGTTTTTCGAAGTAATTTTGTGATTTAGTACTGATTGAAGCATACATATACACTAATTAAGATTAATTATAAATAAATTAATATTTAATTACTTAAAATTATATAAAAATAATTAATAAATATTTAATCATTTTACACGGGTCGGATTGAGTCGACCCGTGACCTGGTCGGATCGGGTATGAGTCAAGATTTTTTGACCTGAATTTAAACAGGTCGGGTTCGATTAGATCAAGAAAAATAATATAAAAATATGATCCGACCCAAACCCGACCCATTGACACCTCCTAGTTTTGATCTTTTGATCTTTTTCGTTTTTCAAAAACATAATTCTCTTTATTCTTAAATTAAAGTTTTCAGAATATTCTTAATTAATTATGCAATTGTAGAAAGCATAAATGAAGTTAGAAGTACTTCGTCAGTTTTTGGTAACATCAATAAGATCATCAATGTGGCCTAAATTGATATTACTATAAAATATTTATTAGAATACTTTATACGTGATATAAAATCAATCAACTTGACTTTAATTAATTCTATGCAAATAAATTTATGAGCTTATAGAATATAGTCACAGGATGTCAGTCAGTTTTCGTGATATTAGGACTATAAATTTGCGAGAAAAATATTAGAAATATTAATAGGTACACAACATGCAACACGCTATTAGAATTTTGTGTGAAATAATATGTTATATATCTTTGCTATATAAACAGGTTAATTAATAGAACGCAGAGAACCAAAATCGGAGAATATACCAGCTCAGTTTTTGTGATTTTAGGGCACTGGTCATTTATTTGGACTAATTAAGTGATATATTAAAATTTAAGAAAATTAACAGACTCAAACAATGTATTGTATATGAATTTTAATTCACACGTAATATTTGATCTATCTGCTTTATTTTGATGCAAACAAATGTATGTACTTGGAAATAAAATATATGTTCGAGGTTATTTATTAATCTGTTTAGTGATTAGAATGATAAATGCGGACTATATTGATTAAAGTATTAAAAGATGCACACAGAATATTATATATAAATTAAACATTTAGAGAAAAAGTTTAATTTGTTAATAACAGTTTACCTATTTGCTTAATTTTTGTGCAAATAAGTTTATGCACTTGAAAGGAACATATGTTAGAAGGTATTAATTAATAAAATTTTATTGATGTCGTCATCATCAAAGTGACCTAAATTGTTTAAAAGTATCAATAGACACACAACTCTATTGATTTAAAGTGCATTTAATACTTTTAATGCGTAATATTTGATCTATTTGCTCTGTTTTTTTTGTGCCAATAAATTTATGCATTTGCAGAAGACATGTTAGCTGCTATTTATCAGTACTGGTGATCTTTTCACAGCGATAAATTAATGTACAAGCACTTATCGAAAAGAGATATAGAACATGACTAATCATGATTAGACGTTTCGTTATAAATTATTAATTAAAATTCCCATAATAGGCTATTACCTGGCCTTCAATTAAAGAGATATAAATTAATACACATGTTTAACAAAAAATTTACACTTAATTAAGGGAATAAAAAAGTTTATTATATTCTATTTGATGCTAAATTGCTAATAACGTAGGATAAATCACTTTTATTTTTCTATGCTAGCTATACTTACACTTTCTCTCTTTCATCTCTCACTACTTTATGTATATACGGGCATTTTTTTACAAACAAAGAAAAGGTTTAAAGCAAAAATAAAAATTATGGGCACGTCTTATTCGGGTCGCCGGTGCCACATGAATGCAGCCCAGATAGGGTCCCCTTCAGGATCTTAAAGAAAATGCTTTCATTTTCCAACAGTTGCTCCCCTTTCAAAGTTCTTGCAGCCATGACATCTTGAGAGCTTGAAGCTGTCAACAATAACACCAGAAGAAAAACAACATGTAGCTGAGCCATTTTAATATTAAATCCGACTATTTCTCAGTAGAGCGCGGTATAAGCTTGAGATAGTGGTAGCAGATAAATGGAATGATCGAGACCTTGTAAGATATTTGTGTTCTCTCTTTCTTTCTTTGTGCTAAATTGCTAATGTGTTCTCTTTGAAAAGGATATTTGGTTTTAGTAGCTAGGTGGATTGGTGATGGAGAAACAGAAGTATGAAGGTATATATATATATAAGGATACACGGAGGCTAGCTGGGAAGGTTGAAGCCGGGAAATGGTCAATTTTAAGTTTCTTGTGTAGTTGTGTACTTTTGAGAGTATGTCCATCTCTGAAACAATAAGAATTTTCTTCGTTCTATTTTCAAGTATGGACTTTGAATTTCTTTTATAAACGCACACTGACACACACACACACACGTTTTATACCCATGATGCATTAACTTGAGCTTACTTGCTCCCAATTTAAAATTAGACAAATTAATACGCATATATAACGTTAGAACAAAAAAAAATGAAAGACAACAGCATGTGGCTTTAATCTATTACAAAGGTAACAAAAAAATAAAATTATGCAGTCGATTATGTAACAAATAAAATTTAGCCTCAGAATCTGGATGCCGATATCCAAAGTATATGGTCATGATCACATTACTATTTGATGCAAATCAATTAACTCGTCACACGAATATGTACGCGATTAGTGCCACAAATGAAACCGGAAGCTTGTGTTTCTTGAGTCTTGACGATCTCTCGTTAATCTCTGAATTAAATTGTGCTTGTGGTACAATTTACTTGTACTAAAAATCTCTGTAACGAAGTAAGAGTAGACCTGGCCCATAGTCTTTATATACGCGGGATTTTTTCTAGCCCGTTCATCATATTTGAATTTGTACTTGAATTATTCGCACGCAGTTATAAAATTACAAGTCAAAACAAGACTTTTATACTAGTTATACTTCCTAAGTGTGCAGTAATAAATACAACATGCATTTTAATCGACCATGTATTCACGATAGCTGGTTTGGCAAATTAAAGAAAAGTTTTAAAAGAGTAATAATTTTGGAATAGTGATAAAATAGTGTCTTTTTGGAAGAGTGGTAGAAGAGTGGTATTCTTGACTATTCGGAAGAGTAAAAATATTATTTGACAGTTGTTAATCAGAATAGTTAAAATATAGATAATTATGATACTAATAATGATGATAATAATAAAAATAATAGTAAAATAATAATCATAATAATAATGATAAAATAATAATCATAATCATAATAAATAATAAAATTCATAGTTGTAATCATAGTAATATAATAAAAATATAAACATAATTATAATATAGTAATATAATAATAAAAATTATAATTATAATCATATAATAATAATAATAATTATATTTATAATCATATAAGAATAATAACTAATCAAAATATAATCATAATATAATAATAAAAATTATCATTATAATCATAATCATAATTTTAATAAAATAATATATTTAATTATATTATTATATTATTACATTATTATCTTTAATTATATTATTATATTTAGTTATAATTATATTAATTATAGTCATAATCATAATAATATAATAATATAACCATAATCATAATCATAATAATAATATAATAAAAAATATAATAATATAATATAACAAAATAAAATAATAATAATAATAAGTAATAATAATCATAGTCATAATCATAATATAAAAATAATATAATCATAATTAAATATAATCATATAATAATAATAAATAATCATAATCATAACATAATAATAAGATAATAATAAATAATCATGATCATAATAATATAATAATAATAAATAATATAATAATAATAAATAATATAATAATACTAATAGTGATGATAATATAATAATAATAATGATAATCATAATTTAATAATAATAATATAATGATAATAATAATAATAAATACAAATCATAATATTAATATAATAATAAATTATATTCATAATATAATATAATAATAATAATAAATGATAATGATAATGATAATATAATAATATAATATAATATAATTAAACAATAATCGCTATTCTCGACGAGAACTAATCCGGTATTCCACCTATAAGTTTGTATATCGGATTAGCACTCTTCGGCACTTTTCTACTCAGTCTAAAATTCGTTTGGTAAATTAATTCGTCGGAATAACAATTCTATTCTTACTTTTTACTATTCCACCTAAGGGGTTTTCTAATTAAGAATTTTCGCTAATTTTATCTGTAAGTATGAAAGTTGAACTTCTTATATACTTTTTGTTGGAATTAATTATTATTAATTATAATATATATGGGTTTATATGTAATAAATATATATTATATAATTGACTGTCAAATTATACTCGTAATGAAGTAATCAAATTATGTATCGGGTTTATTATATATCATGAGAAGTGCGCCTTTTAATGTGTAGAATACGTATTAATAACTTTATGATTCAGTGATGGTCTGAATTATATAAAATCTGATAATAATACAATTATGTTATTGGTCCATAGAAAACACAATTATAGATAATTTTCTGATTAAGCGGCAAACCCATTAAAAGAGTTTTGGATCTGATATGGACCCGCTAAGATATAACTGCTCTTAGTTATATGGGCGTCTATTATATATAGGGATACTATTGGTTTTCGAAACCATTCCCATTTCTCAATTTTTCTGTCACCCTTTTATTTCCCAACAGAGAGTTTCAGAAGAGAAAAAACTGTTTGTGTCGGTCCTCTCAATGGCTCCATCGGGTTAGAGGAAGATCGCTGGAAGACTAAAGGAGTCTGGTGATCAACAGGGTTGTGTCTCTCTGAAAGATCGAAAATATATATCAAGATAACATAATTTATAATTAAAGGTTCACTAGAGGATCACGGTCATATAGAAATACTAACACTTTTTACCTAATTAAGATTTAGATGCATAAACTTGAGCTGACTTGCTCGAAAATTAGAAAAATGTATTTATGACGGGAGGAAAAAAAATAAAAGAGTACAAAAATGAAAGAACAGTGCATCTCTGATTCCGCAATAAAAAAAATCAATTAAATGTCAAATGTATGTGGCTCCAGTCTATTAAAAAAATCATAAATAATAAAAATATCCAGCTAATTATTTAAAAAATTGGTGCCCAGCGACCAAAGTATTCGGTATATCACATAATTAATTTTCATTTGATGGAAGCACGATTAAATTCACGAAGTGAAACTCGTCACACGAATATCTACGCGATCAGCGCCACAAATGAAACTGGAAGCTAGTGTGCTTTGATGATGACTCGTTATTCGTTAATCACAGAATTGAATTGTGTGCTTGTAGTTTGTAGTGCAATCATCTAAACGGTTTCATTTACTTCTACTAAAATGTTTGGTAACAGGTACGAGTAGACCCGGTCCATAGTCCTATACACGGCTTTTTTTCTAGTCCGTTGATTATATATTTGAATTTGAACCTCAATTTTTTTATTTCGCAGTAATATTATTACAAGTCAAAAGAAGACTTTTATACTAGTTATACTTCCTAAGCGTGCAATAATAGGTACAATATATATGAATATACGATGTCTTTGGAATTTATTTATTAGTTATTACTAGTGGCGGGAACTAGAAATGATCCGTACGGGTGCCTTAACTAATATCTTATATATCAATTTTATTTTTAAATTACATGATCAAATGATAAAAAATATATTTAATGATTGTCATAATATTTTACTTCTCTAAAAATAAATACTTTAAAAAAATAAAAATTAGAGTAAAGATTAAATGTATATCTAAGTAAGAAACACTTAATCGGTGAATCATTCTCCACGTCTTGAATCCAAAATAAAACATCAAAAATAATCTACATAGATAAAATTGAATTAATAATTTTATAATGGATCTACATATCACAATCATAATGATTTATAATTTTTAAATAGAAAGTGTACCACTAATTTCTAATTTGAGATAGTTGCATCTTCCGAATGGTGTCAGAAGAGATCTGAACATATGGGTTGAACAATAGAGGACAACAAACATAGGAGCTACCAATGAATAATGATTACTAATAAATAATTAAAAATGCTAAATCTTGCAAAATTATATTAGTTGTATGTACCTTAAATATTATAACAATAATTATCTCTACTTTTAGTAAAATGGGAAATGTCAAACTCAATATATAAAGTTATACCCATTTATCTCGACAATAAATTGATGGCAAGATACGTCATAATTTTTCACAACCTCTCAGTAGAAATAAACGGTTTAGATATAATATAGTGACGCATTATTTATTTTAAAGAGAGATACATATTCAAATCTAATGCATTTAAAAAAGTAATAAATATCACAAATAACAAGAATCCTCATTAAAAAATATCTTAAATTTTGTACAATCATTTTCATCTAATTATTCTCAAATAGCATCAAAAAATTAAAATATTATAATAATAATTAAAATTAAATTATTCTGGCAGTTCTAACAATAAAATATAAATACTACATCATTAAATAAATCATGTTCTGCTTGAACGTCATCGGTCTCGAGTTGGAAGTCTGTTGATACGACCCTCCATTTCATCCATAACCATTGAAATGTGTATATTTGATGTCATGCATATATATATATATATACATATATATATATATATACATATATATATATATATACATATATATAATTAGGCTACGGTGCTTTGTAAAGCACAAGAGCGTTGTGTACTTTGCGCTCTATTTTCCATTTTAAGTCAGAAATGATCGATCCAAATCGCTCAATCTAATCTCTATATCAAAATCTATTATTACACTACATTTTATATTTTATAAAATTTATTTGCTATTTTTTTTGGATAGAGGGAAAACCGTCATTTTTGGATGAACCAGAATTCTCAGATCGAGTCATTTTCTCCTCATCGGAAAAAATAGCAAACAAATTCTAAAAAATATAAAATTTGGTTTCCTAATACATTTTGATATGAAGATTAAATTGAACGGTTCGGATCGATCATTTCTAACTTGAAAGAGAGAATAGAATGCAAAGCACACAATGTTCTTGTGCTTTGTAAAGCACCGTAGTCGGACTCTCTCTCTCTCTCTCTCTATATATATATATATATATATTTTCACCCCTATTTGTGTTTAAAAATAAGATCAAAACTCTCAATCTCATGTTTAATTTATTGTATAAGTGTATTTATTTCTAGATTTGATTATGCCTTAGTTTGTTATGAATTTTAGGGATATTAAGCTAAAGAGCTAAGGAATCGGGTCATAAACTGAGCTTCCACGCCAATCAAAGCACCTTAGGATCAACAAAAGTCGTTTGTCACATAAAAGAAGGGCATAAGACTCGTATGCACTTGCATACGGCCGTATGGTCTTTTTTGAAAAATAGTGCAAAGAAGACAGCTACTTAATGCTGCGATTCCCTTCTAATCTATTCGACCCCTCTCCTATATACTCGCACCGACAGCCTAGGGTTAGGAGCTCCTCCTTGGCAACAATTTTCATCCATCCTCCATCTTCTTCCACTCCATCTCCACAAACCCTAACCGCCGGCCACCATTCCAAGGGTGATTTGAGAGATCAAAGGCCCAAAGCACTCCAGAGAAGATGGGGACTGAGCAAGAGACTGACACAGAGCAGCATCTAGAGTTTGAATTATCTCTTTTGTTGTAACTTTGTTATTTTGATAATTTTTTTAGGATGCCTCTCGTTCTTGATTTCTGTATTTTTACTGCATTTTTATACGCCAATTAGAATCTTTATATGTCATAACTAACTTTAATTTGTTGTTATTTATTGTCTCAAATTCTATATTTCGTTCAACATAAAAATTGATAATTTTTAATTTCAAATCAGATTTTATAATGAACTACTGACCGAAATCAAATTGTTCATCAATTCTAGGTGGTTTACAAAAATAAGGGTCGTCTACATATGATATTGACGTATTATCAATAAATTATGCACACATGTGCTTCATTCTCCGGTTAATGAAAGAAATAAATATTTTTCAATCTTTAGCTATTTCTTTGACTTCTATCTCATTCACAATTTCATCCATATTTATATCTATTACATCTTGAATGTCATCCTCCTCGACATCCAGGTGCAACTCTTCTTCTTCCTCATTCTCATCCACATTCTATACTGAGACATGAGTTGGTGGCTGCTCTCGAGCTCGGGAGTAGGTTATTTCCTCAGTCAGGACTGTGTTACTATTTCCAGAAATACAAGTTGGACATGATGTTAGTTTGTAATAATCTTGAAGTCAATAATACGATAAATTGGTTATATAAAACTTTGTTCATGAATTGGATATTTAAACGATATTTTGTTTCCTTGAGTATTATTGAATTTATGAATCATTCCGAGTTCATGACTGGAATTGTGAAACTTCATAATATAGAATATACTCTTAAAAGTCACTAACCAAGGTAATTAGCAGGAACACTAATTAACCGTTATCAGGTTAGTATGTAGATTAAATGATGGTCAAGTTTTATAGACCATAGACAAAGAGTTGTCATTTTAATCACATAGATAGATGTTCTAGGAACATCGTATTTGATAGACTCGAATGAAACATTAAATGGAATTGTGTTCGTGTCATTAATGTTTTCGTTCAAGATTAAATTCTAAAGTATGAGGTATTCATCTTTCCTACATAAGATATGTATGTGTGTGATTTCTACCAAACGTTATCCGTAAAAGGTGGCTATAAAGGTAGCTCTTCGGTATACATAACTTATGCGGAGGAAGAGATGGTTTGCCAAAAGTACTATTGTCCCTCGTATTTCTATACGAGTTATAAAGCATCATTTGGGCCCCTTGATAGAGTAAGATTATCTCGCTAGCAAGATAATTACAAGAGTAATTATATTTGATAATTTACTCAGGGATCAAGAAAAGATTAAGTTTGCAAAGATGACACATACCTACCTTGAAACTGATCTGATAATGCATATGAGACAAAAGAATTAAACACAAGTAAATAGTTTTGGATCATGATATTGTACAAGACATCATCATCTGTAATTGGATGGTCATAGTGCATTCTCGCCAGATGCCTCCTATGATTATAGAAGTTAAAACGGTTTTAACTCTATTTACCAACATAACACGGATCCCGTTTAGTCACACCGTATAGGAGTTAATCGGAGAATCTTATTGATTAATTATAAATTGTTTATAATTAATAATAAGATGGTTATAATTAATTATATATGATATAATTATATTTGTCATAGAGATGACAAGAAGCAAAAATCAGATTGAATTTATAACGTGTTGGACACGTCGTATAAATTCTCCGAAACAACAACCGAGAAAAATATAATTGTAGATGACAATTATATGTATTTGATTTGGATTTTAAATGTTAATTATGGATTTGAATTATGGGCCAAAGCCCATTTATAATTAAAGTCTTAATTAATAATTAAAAGCCCAAAATCAGAAAAGCCCAAAAAAGCCCAAAAAGGCCCATGAAAAGCCCATGACGACCTCCAAGGGTATTTTGGTAATTTATCCAAAAGCCCAAGGGTATTTCAGTAATTTGGCCAAAAAGCCCAATGGCGTTTTGGTAAATTGGATGAACTTTAAGGGTATTTTGGTCTTTTCACTTTGAAACCTCCCTACTATTCACGAGGGCATTTTGGTAATTTATCAATTCCACTTTTTCTATAAATAGAGGGGTAGGGTGAGAGAAAAAGTTCCACCAAATCAGTTCTACTTTCTCTCTCTCGGTATACGGTTGTTTCAGAATTCACGGGATCGGTGAATAGTGTTTTTTAAAGTTGCGGTATTTCCGCACATTTGTGAAACGAATCATCGCGAGTCGTGAATAGTACTATTTCATCTTTTCTCGGGTGAATAGTGTTTTTGCGAGAAACCGCGGTTTACGTATTTCGGCAAAAGAAATAAACCGCTCTCTGTCGATCCCCGTGGATAACCCACGAGGCATCGACGTTTGGTGCTCCGAGACAAGCCGATTTTCATTCCAATTGAAATTTGGAAGCGAGGTATAACATCTTATATTAATCTATTTAATTGTTAAGTAGATTAATATTTTAGAAATCAATCATGGAGTAGATCAATAAAGGTTTAAAGAGATGTGTATCTCTCGGTAATCATCCGACACATCACTTTAACCCTAAGCTTAAGTTAAAGTAAAATAATATTTTACCGTCTTTTGTAAAGGATTAAATGTCTCAGAACTCTCGCTATTATCCGACATACTTTAATCCCTAACTTAAGTAGAAGTAAAATTTTTGTTCTACGGTCTTTCCGAAGCTTGAGCATTAATGGGATTTGGGCATTCCGAATCCCTACACATGAATCATAGTGATTAAAATTGAATATTTGTTGAGATTCAACTACTAGCTCCAACATTTTATACCCAGATATTTGATAATGGTTGTTATTTTAATCATTTTCCAAATTTTCTCAGAAACCGTCTCAAATAAACTATAAAAAACCACTCGAACCTAGTTGGGCTGTGTTGATTCGTATATTAATGGTGATATTGAAATGACTAGGGAGCAATTTTAAACTAATATGAATCTGCCTCATCAAGTCATGAATAATAATTGTCTCGTCGGTAGAAAATATGCACGTGACACAAATATCATAACCCACGTCGGTTGTAGTATTTAGGATTCAACCTCTATGATACACACTGATCAACAACATAATCGTCTCTACCATATGAACGATAAACCTTATTGTTAATGTATATTAATTTTATAATAAAAACTAATAGTCTAAATAAAAATAAAAATATGTAATATAGATGAGAAGATAGTGCTAAATACAGATCTGAACTGGATTTGTCGAAAGACACACATTCAGTTGGAAGCTCTTGCAACAATAACAATAACGATATTGAAGAAATGACTGGAGGAAGAATAATGCGAAAACTGCCGGGTGTGTATGATAAAACATAAATAAATTATTTGATATATAATTTAAAACTTGATCCATGATTCTTACTCATTTTTAACTACAAATAAATATGCAAACACAATTTTTTTTTATCTGAGACTGAGTTTGAAATTCGATCCCAACACCTGAGATTGAGTTTCAAACTCAATCAAGAATATTATCGTAAAAAAACAAAGTACTCATATTATTTCTCTTTTTTTATTTTATTTACCAAAAAAATCTGCACTCTACCACTTCCTCACTTACCATTTCAATCCATTGTAGCACTGTCAAGGTCCATTGAGAATTAGCCTTTGGGCCTATACGGGCCGATATTAAATTCACAATGAGAATTCATAATAGATGAACAACTATAATTATTTGAGCGATTGATGATCTCTTCCAAAAAATTCGTTACTAGAGAAGATGGGAGTTAAAACATAAGCTTCCGTTGGAATTTATGAAGCATATAATTTGAAAAGTTATGGGCACATTCTATTTGTTTCATTCTGTTTATTTTATTCCTGAACGGACTCCATTTTTTTTTTGTAAAATTTCATTTTTATGTCATTTCAACAAAAAAAAATTCGATAAAATCAACCTCAAAAAAGAAATAAAAAATGAAAACTTCTGCATTAATTAACTATAATACAATCATAATCTCCCACTTTTATCAGAGTCAATAGAGATAATTTAATTAAGAGGACGCTGGAAATCCTCAATACAAATAAGCAAATTAATTATTATACAAAATCAAATATCAGAACGCTGGAGCATCGGTGTCTGTAGGCTCTGCATTCTATGAGCTAGGAGAGGAAGCATCAGCACCGGAAGCGGAGCCGGTGGGGCCGCCAGCTGCAGATCCATCAGACACAGATGATGGGGATGGGGCCGGGGCACCAGCGCTACCAGCAGGTGGTTCGGCAGTCGACGGGGCGATATTTAGCGTGGTCATCTCAAGCTTTGACTCAACGCTGCCGACGAAGGCAGCAACAACGAGAAAAAGAACAACACATGCAACTGTACGTGCCATGTTTGATTATGAAAGAAGAATTAAGGTGAACAATACAAGATATGTGTGGAATAATCAAGTAGAGGTTTAAATTTTTGTACGGTGATTAGGAGAGGACATGGGAGGGAGATTATATAGGATGGGAGGAGGGAAAGGCCAATTGGCTATATATATTGTATGTGTTGTATTAAAGGTTGTGCGCTTAAAACGGTGAAATTATCTGTAATATATTGTGCTCTATTGCTTTTATTTTTCTTGGAGGGAGAAGTTTCAACATGAACCGTTGGAATTTTGCACCGCAGGATTTTTTTCTTTTTAAATTTTCGCTCAGTTTTACGTTTTTACAGTTATTATGATAGATAGATAACACGATTAATGGAACAAATTGTCTTCAACATTCTAAGCCTCGAGTATTTTCATTTCAGACGTAGGCAATTTATTATGGGAAGGGATCCTATGACAATGAGTTATTTTGATAATTTTGATAATGGATACTTAAATAAATATAAAAAAATCTTAAAAATATAAAATTTTTATAGATATATTCTTGTACTTATAGATTGATTGTTATGATTAAAATTTTATATAATTTAATTATTATTTTAGTCCATCAAAGACCATCAAAATATTATACACTTTGTAATGGTTCTAATTTAACGGATTTTGATGGACTATCAAGTCATAATGAAATCTAAATCACTATCAATATATAAATAGAAAAACATATTTATAATTTTTTTTATATTTATTTGAAAATACATTGACAAGAATGTCAAGATAACCATTTTCAAGTTATCCCTTCCCATTTATTATTTCGGAGTTTATGATTATTATAAGGCCGATATGTTCCCATTAGTTCCAGATCTTGGGCTTTGGGATATAAAAGAGAACAAAATCCCAGAACCCTAACCCGCCTCCATAGATCTCTGATCTCTCTCTTCCAAACCCGATCTAAAACTCTCTTTCCTCTTTTATGGCAGTTGCAATGTTGCATGCACTCTACCACCTCCTCACTCACCATTTGAGTCCATAGTAGCACTGTCAAGGCCCATTGAGAACATGCCTTTGGGCCTTTACAGGGCCGAAAGTAAATTCATAATAGATTAACAACTATAATTATTTCAGCGATTGATGAGCCTTCCAACAATTTTTCGTCACCAAGAAAAGATGGGAGGTTTTTTTGCCCCCTCCAAACACCAAGTAGAATTGATTTTGGACTTTGAGACATAAATTCAGGGTAAATTCTCAATCATTTCAGGGGTGTGAACATTTTAAACATTATATAAAAATGCTGAAAATAATTTGCATTTGTTTGCATTCGTTTGTATGAATATTTCATTCACAAATTATTTCATGCGTCCGGTTTTATTGCAAACCATTTTATGTGCCCATATTATTTTAATTTTTCTTTGGATTTTCTCATACGTGTACTCCATTAGTTCTCGCTGAATATAAGAAAATAGTGAATGGGTCCCTTCTTTCAAACTAATAATATTTAAAAAAGAACAAGAATGGATAAAAAATAATTGTAACATATAATTAAGACAATAAAGACAAGTAATTCAAAGTATGAATATGAAACTAGCTAGTAAAAGAATGAGACACATAAAATAAGTTGGGTACACATAGGTGCAGCTCATAATTATAAGATTTTGAATAGAAAAGTACTAGTAAAACTAAGAAGGAAGAAAAAAAAATGTGGACGTAACTGCTGTAATACGTAGTTTTACCTTGAATTTTTGACATACACAAATGCGAAATCTGTCATCGGAAAAAATGAAAAGTCTTATAGTCAACGGATATTATACCGTTTGACTATTTAATCCGTTCAATATTCAAGGTCGTGTATATAAATATGTAGTCAGAGAAGCGAGGCATCTGAGAATGGATCAACGTTCTCTAATATTATGAACTACGTACATTATTGGCATTTCAAAATGTAGTTAATTTATATGTATGACCAAATATAATATATCGACTACGGTTTTTACTATTTAAGTTTAATTCTAATTAATTCCTAGTAAGGTGTAGTCATGGCATGGGACTTTACACAATAATTCAAGTCATAACATGAGGTTTTAACTAGTATGAATTGTGAAATTGTGTTAATCAATGCCATATGCGTACATGTTAAGTTATATTATAAATGGAGTAGTGTACAGTGTCTCTAACATTGCCCCCACTTTCTTCATTATCATTATACACGGATCCCTCATATTGTAGCTTTTTATAGGATCATTTTACATATATGGCAGGAAAATGATGGACAATGTTGGAGATATTTTATATTTTTCCTTAGCCCAAGTGCTCAACCATACGTTTAATATAAAATCGATAATATTAATTGATCATCTGCTTCTGTAGCTTTGGACATCATTATTAACAAAGTGCAATTTATTATTTAGGTAGCAGACCTACTATGAAATTTTACTAAATTAAATTAAAAAAGAGTTGATGTAAATTAAATAGAAGAGAAAATATTTTATTAAATTAATTTAAAATGAGTTGACATAAATTAACAGAAGAAGTTTTGGATAAAAAAAATTAATAGAAGAAGTGAAAAAAGAAAACTGATAAAATTGGAAACTAAAATAATTAAATAAATCAGTTGCCTTGACTAGTCTAATTTGGTGGATCAACTCGGGTACGTAGGTACAGAGCCAAATATATCCATTTATTATTAGCTTTACTTTCAAATTCAGATCATGCAGTTAAGATTTCTTGACCTAACATATATTACTCCTGTAATTTTTCACATTATGTTGCGGGTCAATTCAGTTAGAAATTTAGAATGAAACATCAAAATCGATTTTTGAAATATTTTGATGTAATGTCACAAAAATTCTCAAATTTTGGTCTGTAGTAAAATTGATTTTTGAAATAAATGAGCTATGTGCAACGTGTCATCTCAAACAATAACATGCCAAATTTTCTATTGACTAGACCGGACCGGCGCCCTTCTTATTTGGTAACCTAATTAGTCAAAATTAATTTTGCCTAGGGGATAATATAAAAAATACACATATACATATACATAAATTATATCGTAAACAATATTCAATTCGCATGACTCAACTGTTAACTACGAGTAATTAGTGAGGTCTATATGTGGTCACGGCTTGTTGACTCGTTATGTAAGAGGAATATATATGTGGCAATTTTGTTGAAATTTTAATCCAGTCAAGACAATGCATGACGTCAAATACGAGGATTGTGTGTGCGGAATTGCGGACTACTTTTCCCCCTTTTACTTTATTTTTTCAGAAAAATATGGGGTTCAACTTCAACTTCCCAAAATTTATAAATGATGATTCAAACTTCGGTACGGAGGATACAGCAAGAAAATTAATATAAGATTGATAAATAAATGAAACTGCAAATACAATAGTTGAGCTGAAAGAAAAATGTAAAATTCAATTGTTTTTTTCCTTAAAAAAACAGAAATCCTTTTGTTCTTTGTCCTGTGAGTTTTCATTAATTTGGATTAATTTCAATGTGTTTGGATGGTGTAGAATACTACTGTACTGTTCTTAGGTTAGCAACTACTTAATATAAAATTAAAATCGAGAATAGTAGCAGAACAATGCTAATCCGTTAACCCATAGAAAACGTTAGGTTAGCGGATTAGCATCCATGAGGATCGTGAAAATAATAAAAAAATATTTTTTCTTTTATATTAATATGGAGTAACATTAAATAATAATAATTATTAAATAAAATACTAAAAATAATTAATTATTTAACTATTCTCTCCATTGTTCTCAAGTTACCATCCAAACAATATTTTACTAACCCGAAATAATAAAAATTAATACCGTTATCACATTTCTTGAGATATCACTAACTTCATACTATTCTCAAATACTAATCCAAACAGTACTATTCTTTCACTAATCCTTTCACCATCCAAACACACCCATTGGTATAGCACTAAGGGTATTTTTTTTTAATTTTAGGATTTTTTTTCAGGAATTAATTATGGCAAGCCGTAATCTGTTATCTGTGTTTATGGGTGGCATATATAGAAGCTTGGCAATTCAATTATTTTTCAAGGGATTTCAATTTTCATCTGGTTTGATCACTTTACTTTGCTGTTTTTATCACAGTTACCAAGAGATTTAGGGTCTTTATATCATTCTGATCTTGGATGTTGCTGATATTCAAGGGGTGGTGTCGGGGTCTGCTACATCGAATTAGTTATCTATTGTGTTATGTTTTCTACTTTTGATTATTGCTGGTATTGTAGGTTGCTATATATCTTGTTTACTTTTTGGAAGTACTGTATTTTCTGTTCAGTTGTGGTTATGGGGTTTTGCATTCAGGTTTAGTAGTTTTTTTTAATCTGATATGGATATTTATTGCAGACTGATATTTTGGTTGTAGTTTCCGAAAAGAAATTAATACTGTCAGATGGTTTTAATCTGCTTTATTAAATTTTTTTAGATATATTAAAAATTATTATTTTTTTCTTTTCCCAACTGAAAGCCGTACTTCGCGCCTAATATTCAATGGTCAATAATCAAACCTATTTCGCTAACTAATTGGAAAACTATATTTGATTTTCAATATTAAGTTGTCAAATCCCAATTTAACACAGTTTTTTTTTCTCATTGTGTATATTCACAATTGCCCGTTATCTGACCTTGGGCGGATCTAAGGGGCTGGGTGGGCCCATCCCATCTAATTTTTAAAAAACATTCGAAAAATATGTATAATTTCGTAAAAAAATTAAAAATTTATATATCTGACCCCTCTAATATTTTTTCTCTCTGTAATAAATGTCTGACCCCTCCAGTCCCGGCCCCCCTCAATCTAAAATCCTGGCTCCGCCCCTGGCTTCGTTTAGTAACTTATCTTCAAATTGTCTTTTTTGACAGGAAAAGGAAAATGAATGATCCAAATAGAAATTCTTTTCAAATCAACTCTTTTAATCCGAAAAGTTATAAAATGAAATAGGGTTTTTATTGTCATTAATTAAAAATGAAATTACATATTTTTTCATCAATTTTTGATACTATTAGTTATTATTAATTTCCTCAGTTATCAAATTTGAGTTGAGAGTGAATTTATTGGCTCGGAATCAAGAAGAGAATTAATAGCATAATTTAATGAATGCATTTCTATTTTTTTAGCCTTTCAATTCTTTTTTTTGAGTATTTTTAAATGATCAATGAATCGTAATTTTTCATTAGAACTTATATAATTTATTATGTTCTTATCTTAAGGACCTTGGTTATAAAAGACATCTCAGTTCAAATGCTTATTAATTATCAATCTTTATTTAACAGCAAAAAAACATACAAGATATTGTAAATGCATTTTAGGATAATTTTATGTATGAAAGTTTTTATTTTCTTGATTTTTTTGTGCAAAAATTTTAGCGCTCGAAAAGAACGTATTCAGAGCTTATTAGTAATTTGAATTTTAACGATATCATCATGATCATCAGTGTGATATAAATTGATCAAAAGTACTGACACAATTGATCATTATTATAACTAAGTGCATAACAGTTGATCTATTTGTTTTGTTTCGCAAATAAATTTATGCAATTGCAGAGGAATGTTACCTGGTAGCTGTCAGTTTTGGTGATCAATTTTTCACACAACCAAAAATATGCAGTCGTTGAGAAGATATATACAACACATGATTAATTAATGGTTATATGTTTTGTTAGAAATTAATTAAAATTCTAACAGGGTATTAGCTACAAAGAAAAAGAAATAATTTGCACAACAAAAAAACTACACATATATAAGCAACTCAGATTTTTTTTTTTTAATGTTTGGTTCTGATGTAGTCTACGCATCATGAAGATCTTTATTGTATTCCATTTGTATAGATGCTTAGATGTCTTGGAAAAATTCTGTTGCAAAGATCTCTGAAGTTTATCAAACTTTAATGTTTCTTGTTTTTTTTTTTTTTGATAAAATATTTATTTTATTTGCCAATTTATGATTATAAACATAGAAAAAACACTCTGTGTTATATAAATTTAAAACTATCACTCTTTAGTGATGTGAGATACAAAATTAAGCAAATTAAGAAACACGAACTTGTTTTCCTATTAATTAATTTCCAAAAGGAAGATTAAACAAAAAAAAAAAACATGGCTCTGTATAGACCACTGACAAACAATACACAAAACTATACTTACACTTCCTCTTCCATTACTTTCTCACATTACTCTTTCATTGTATGGGCAGTTCCATTACAAACAAAGTTTAAAACAAAACCCAAAAAATTATCTGCAGTTTTTCGGGTTGCCGGTGACACATGATGGCCCAGATGGATGTCCCTTTTTCGACAGAACCATAGACAGAATGCTTTCATTTTCCAACAGTTGCTCCCCTTTCAAACTTCTTGCAGCCATGGCATCTTGAGAGCTTGAAGCTGTCAACAACAATACCACAAGAAAAACAACATATAGCTGATGAGCCATGCTTATATATATCAAACCGACAATTTCTGTTCTCAGCAGCTTGTTATAGTTGGTTAATTAGCCTGTGATAGTGGTAGCTGATAAGCCAATAAGGATATTTCGTTGTGGTGATGGAGTTGAACAGCAGAGCATATATATGAAGGTATATATAAGTTTAGAGAGAATAGTTGGTAAAGTTGACGCGAAGAATGGTCAATTGTAAGCTTCTTATAATTTTTAGAGAACAAGACTCTCTGAAGAAACTGCTATATATTAATTCATGTAGCGATTTTCAACTGAAAAGCAATTTTCTTACCTTAATTCGTGCGTGCAAAAACAATAAAGAAAGAACAAAAATAGAAATCAATACTGGTTTCTTAGAAAAAACAGCGAGTGTCCAACGACCAAAAAAAATATGTATACCGCATCCAAATTTGATGGAAATCAACTAAACTCGGCACGCCAATATCTATGCTGAGGAAGCCACAACGGAACTGGAAGGCCAGTGTGCTCTGAAGTTTGAATCCTGAATACTGACGGTCGTGTTACGCAGTTGAATAGCGCTTTTAGTGCAACTGTGTTACTGCAATTAACTAAACCGTTTCATTTTACTAGAATACTAGTACTAGAAATCTTTTGTAACAAGAGAAGACCCGGTCCATAGTCCTCTATGCGGGAGTCTCTTGGTTATATTTGAATTTATATCTATACTTTTTATGTTTATTTTATGAACTTACTCAAGGACCATATGTATTTGAATTTATATCTATACTTTTTATTGTTTATATCCATATGCAGATTCGCATCGGATTTTTTGATTTTGGGTATCTAAATAATCTAATATTGATAGTCGTTGAGTGGATAGCTGGAGCATTATGTAAGAAGAATTTCATCTACATCCGTTAAAAATTTCAAAATTACACATTGCCCCCACTAAAATTCATTCTAGTAACGTATATTACCAGATGCGGAGTCGCACGCATCTGCTTCTGCGTGCAAACGCCAAAGGCAAAATCCTCAAAGTATATTTTTTGATTTTGACCCAAGATTGTCAGTTTGTTACATTAGTGATGCATGCATTGAAATAAATGTGATCTATGCAACGCATCATGTCAATCGATTACTAACTTGCCAACTTTTCTATTTACCAGGCTGACTGACGTCCTTCTTACTCGGTAACCAATTACCCATATATAGTACGTTAATTATTTAATTTATCTTCAATGGATCAGTGTGTATGATTCAACTGTTAAATACCAGTACGTAGCTCATTAATTAGTACTGAGATCACATATGAGGTCATGGCTCGATCATTGACTTATTTTCTAAAGAGGAACGTGTGTCATGCAATTTTGTTGAAATTTTAATCAAGTCAGGTCACTAGGTCAGACAAGATGACGGTCATTTTAATCAAGTCGGGCCGCCCTACGGAAATTTATGCATTTACAGAGGACATGTTAGCTGCAATTTGTAAGTTCTGGTGATGTTTTTCACAGAACTAAATATATGCACTAGCAGAGAGTACGTATATACAAAACATATTACTAATCAAGTTTAGATGATGTTCCTTTCAAATTAATTAGTTAAAATTCATACGAGCCTAGCTATTTACTTTACCTTCGAAGAGAAAGATATATGCTTAATTAACCAAATAATTACACTAAATCAAGGAACTAAAAAAAGATTATTATGCTTGTTCTATAAATTTGGTGTGGTGTTGGATATAATCACATTCATTGTATTCTATTTGTACATGCTTAGATGTCTTAAACAAGTTCTGTTTTGCAATGTTCTGAAGTTAGTCATAATCAAACATTGTGTTTTTATTATTTGACAAAAAAAATGTTTCTTCCATCTCACTTTTGTAATGATTTTTAATAAAAAATATTATTAAAAATATAGTCTGCACATTATAGAAAAGTTAACTATCCTTTAACAATGGTTTATTGAAGAGACCGTTGTTAAATATCCTCTTTAACAACAGTCCGTATAAGAACCGTTGTTAAATATTATATTTAGCAATGATTTTGGTAAAGAACCATTGCAAAATGTGAAATTGGAATGTTGGCTCTGACGGAAAAAAAATCCACCCATGACATTCTAGCTTTTTGTTTTTACGAATTGCTAGACTTTTTAATATAACTAAATATTCATCCCGATCCAGCTATCTAAAAATCAAAAATTAAAAATCCAAATCTCACAAAAATTTCTACTTTTCTTTCTCTCTGTTTCATATTTAAAAGAGAGGTGAGGGATAAAAGAAAGTGAAAGGAGAAAAGAGGAAATAATGAAAAAAAATTAAAATTAAAATTTGGTTATTTCAACTTCAAATGAACATAATTTTTGATAGAAAATCTGATTTAGACATTCCATGTGGTTACAAAAATCTTGCTATAAGATCTATAGAGTTACTCATTACGATAATTTTTAGGCCAAAAAAAGGTCACATTGACTCTTAAAAATGCGGTTAAAGGTTCAATATATATATATATATTTCACTTTTTTCTTAGAAATAATTAATTTTTTTGTATTATTAATTGCATTAGCAGGATGTATTGTTGAGTAAATATTTTTTTATTGAATGAATAAATATGTATCATATTAATTATTGAATAAATAATATATTAAATGTTTGTTCTTATATAACAATCTACTTCCATTTCGCATTATGTAATGTGTGTTCTTTGTTAAGGTTTGATTTTTTAAATGACCTTTAGCAATAATTTTTAACAAAGAATCATTGTTAAGGGTCCTTTATAATATTTTATTATTAAAAACCATTTCCAAATTAACAACCATTATTAAAAGTCTTTCAAAAGAGGTTATAACAACACGATTTAACACTGATTATTTGTATTTTTCTATCACCTTTTAATAATATTTCAAAAATCAGTGTTTCAAAACCGTTATTGAATCTCCATCCAATCATGATAGATGCATGAAAAAAAAGTAAGAACAATGATTTCGCATTATACAAATATAACTATCACTCTTTAGTGTTGTAATTCTTAATATATAAAGAGGATTAAGTTTTCAAACCTCTCAAATATATCATATTATTACTTTTTTTCATCATTAATTTTGTTTAAATCTTTTCATCTTTTTGAATCAAAAGATTCATATAAAATAGTTTCTTTCATCATTTAAAATAATGTGTGTAATATACTTAAGGTAAAACTTAACTTTTAAAATGATCTAACTTTTTATATGATCATTTATAGATTATTATGTATTTAGTTATATTATTTAGTATTATAATTATCATTATTACTTAATATTTAAAAATATCATGTTTAAATTTTCTTTAATGTGAAATTTTATTAAATATATTTAAAATTTTATATTATAAATTATTTATCGGAGAACTATATTATGAGAGCGAAATTTAAGTTACAGCTCTAATATAAAAATAAAGTGAAGGAACTCGAACTTGTTAATTTCCTATTAATTTCCAACAAGGCAAAAAACCAAAGGGGACCCTGTATTACTGAAGGAGGGTTAATGTCTATGTACTTAAACTTTCTCTCTTCCATCTCTAATTATTTTATGTATGGGTAGTTTCTTTAAAAAAAAAGTACATAGCAAAAAAATAAAAATTATGGGCAAGGTTTATTCGGGTCGCCGGTGTGACACGAATGGCTAGACGGGTTCCCCTTCAGGATCATAAACAAAATGCTTTCATTTTCCAACAGCTGCTCTCCTTTCAAAGTTCTTGCAGCCATGACATCTTGAGAGCTTGAAGCCGCCAACAGTAACACCAGAAGAAAAACAACATGAAGCTGACCCATGCTTATAATATCAAATCGATGGTTACTGTTCTCTGCTGCTCAGTAATTGTTAATTAGTTTGTGATAGCTAGTGATATAGTGGCAGCAGATAAATAGAATGAGACTATTTTATTCTGCTTCTTTCTTTGTGTTAGTAACTTAGTATGTGTTCTTTGTGAGAATGATATTTTGCTTTGGTGGGCAGGTGATGGAATTCAACAGGAGAGCATACAACGGTATATATAAGAAATTAAGAATGCAGAGAGGCTAACTGGCAAATTAGGTTGGACGCCAGGAATTGGTCAATTATAAGTTTCTTGTACTTTTGAGAGGATGAGACTCCCTCTGTAGCAGTTGCTGTACATTAATTCATGTGGCGATTTTCTTAATTTAATTTTGTCGGAAGTTACAAGAATATAGATAATGTGGAGCAAACACAAGAAAAAAAGAGCAAGAATAAAAAAATCAGTATTGATTTCTTTGTTGCTGCAGCAAGAAAAACAATGAGTGTCCAGTACACTGTACACGTGGATCTCATCTATATACAAAAAGAACAAAAAAGAAACAAACCCAAAAATGTCTCACGAATTATTAAATTAAATTAGTGATCTGGCCAGATAGGTCATTGGCGCCAGCGACCAAAGTAATTGGTATATCCCATCCACATTTTATTGGAAATTATTTAAAATTTCCCAGTGAATTTAACTCGACACACGAATACTTATGCCGAGAGCGCCACAATGGAACTAGAATGGTCGTCAACTCGTTTCTTACTTGGTTGAATTGTGCTCGTAGTGCAACTGTAATTCATTTTACTAGTACTAAAATTCTTTGCAAACAATTAAGAGTAGACCCGGTCCATAGTCCTCTACGCGGCTTATATATCTTTCAGACTTATAGTCCGTTGATTATATTTGAATTTATTATCTAATACTTTGAATTTTATAGTGGAATTGCTTTTAAAATATTTATTTATTTTTATTTTAAAAATAAAAAATATTTATTTTTCATGGAACTTAAAGAAGTACTACTCAATCAGTTAAATATTTATAATATTTGCATTGGATGTACTCTTTCTTTAATTTTCTTTCGTATGCCGTTAAGGGCCTGTTTGGTAGCACACAGATCTTCTGAAATTAGATGGAAGAGCTCCTGATCAGAAAAAAAAAGCTACTAAATAATGATGGAATAAAGTGAAACATTAACGAAAAAAAAAAGAATATCTTCTTCGATCTATTTGGTGGAAGAAAATTACTTCGGGAAGAAAGTCTTCCTCTCACCTAGAACTTCTCATTCTTTTATTTGTTTAACATTTCTCTCTCATTACTTTCACATATCAACGATCAACTAATTATTTATTATTTTTTCTCTCACATTCACTGTGGATGCACGCTATATTTCTTTTTTCTTTTCATATGAAGATGCCAAACACGAATGTTAAATTTTGGAAGAGAAGGAAAAATAATTTATTCTGGAACAAAGCTCTTGTTTATTCTGAAAAATGCAGTGCCAAATAAGAATTCTATTTTGCTCTCCAAAAGTTGTGTATGCTTATATTTTAATTATGAAACTACCTTATTTTATGAAAAAAATACTAAATTTATGCAGTAAGAAACAATTAATGATTTAAAAGTGGAACTAATGGATTATAATTCATGAAAATATTTAAATAATAATAAATTTATCAAGGATCTAATGATCATTTCATACATAAAATTGAGCATTAACTAATAATTAACTATCGCATAAATTATTATATAGCGTATTTCGTTGAGTGATTAACCAAATTACATTATATAGACACACACACAAACATATAGATCAATTTGTCACGAACAAAAAATTTGAAAAGCCTTCCGAATTTCATGTCTAAAACTATAAATCGGGAAGCTAGCCATTGTTTTTAAGAAGTTCAAATTAATTAAGTGAACATAGGAGGAGAGGCTGGAGCTTTTTTGTGGGTGCGTGCATGTGTTTTGTTTTGTTTTTTTTTTTTTTTTGGGGGGGTGGGGTTGTCGTAGTCTACATGTATACGATATATATCATAGACGATTGATAATTATTATATTTGGAATAACACATTCACAATTAATTGTTTCACAAGGAGTTCGTATATATAAATAAATTAATTATGCATCTTTCGTTTAGGAAAATTTTCTCTTAGCTTGTATGATTCCGTAGGTTAATTTGTTAATTAGTCAACCGAGTTACAAAATAATATAAAAAAAGACTTGGGATCCCTTGACAACCATTTATTTTGACAATCTTGCATGACAATCAACTTCAGATTAATTCATAGATTTAAAAAAAAATATATATATAAATATATTCTTAAGGATTACGTTTTAAGTTTCATATAATTTGAATGTTCCATCAAAGACCGTCAAAATCATATAAAGGTGCAGTATATATACTATATTATGACCGACTTTTAACTATTAGATGAATTAATGAGTAATGACTAATGACATGACTCCAATAACCCCTCCATTTTTTCTCAAGCTTAACATGGACCTTAAATCGATCTATGTATACATGTTAATCCGATAGTTTATACGAACCAATCGTTGTGTTGTCAGTCAAGTAACGTATACAATTACCTGATGGAAGTCACGCGCTCTGCTTCTGCGTGCAAAGGCAAAATCTTCAAGTATATATTTTGATTTTGACCCAAGATTGTCAGTTTGTGACATTAATATATGATGTATTGAAAAATGAGATCTACGCAACGTATCATGTCAATCAATTACTAATTAGCCGAATTATTGACGTAGCCAGAAAAAAATTGGAGGGGTGATCAATTTCAACTAAAGACAATAACAATTTTTTTTTTATCCTGAAGGAGGGGTCAATTTCAACTAAAGACAATAACCATTTTTTTTTATTCTGAAGGAGGGGTCAATTTCAACTAAAAGCAATAATATTTTTTTATTAATTAAATAACCTGCAATACTCTAATATAAAAGACATGGAAACAGCGTGCAGTCATTTTGACCGAGGGGAATTAAAGACATGGACTCGGAATCTCAGTCCGATCATTGAATTGGTGTCTGACGTTCTTACTCGGTAATTAACCTAACTAATTAATTACTCATGGTAAGTTAATTAAAGTTATCTCGAGGATGAATATATATTCCAATCATTAACTGTTAGTTAGTTAATTAATATATATACAGCTGGTAGCTTATTAATAGTGAGAACACATACATATGAGGCGACGGTTTATTGACTCATTAAATTCTGTAAAAGAGGAACAGGTTCCATGGAATGCAATTTTGTTGATATTTTATTCAAGTCTGCTCACTAGATCAGACTAGATGACGGTCATATACGAGGTTAAGCTGCATACGGTATACCAGCTGAAACACAATTATCCAACACAATTAGTACAGTAATAAGCTGCTTATATATTAATAAAATTGAAAAAAATTAAGGATTTCCAAACTTGATCCGACCCAAACCTCACTACATCCAAACACCATCTGAAAATAAATGAATTAGATATACATTAAGATTTTTTAATTTGTCACGAGTCGGATCGAGTATGGGTTGACTTGACCCACTCATTTAATTACGTTTTTTAAATTTATTTTATAATTTATTGCTAATTGATATATACACTAATTGAGATTAATTATATATATTTATTAATATTAATTACTTAAAAATATATAAAAATGGTTATAATACATAATTATTTTAATTGGGTTGAGTCGGGGCAAGGAAATGTTGATCCGATTTTAAACTGGTCAGATCGGATTGGATCAAGAAATATAATAAAATAATGATGAAATAATCCGACCCAACCTGACGTGTTGACACCTCTCAAGAAAATAAAATGTAAAATTCAATTGTTTATTGTGTTTTAATTGCATGGCTTAGTTTTGATTAGGTGTGTCAATTATTGACCCGACCCGATCCGAACCCAACCCGATCCGACATAACCTGAAGATAAATGGGTCGGGTATAGATTTAATTTTTTTAACTCGAATCAGATCGGGTCGGGTTCAGATCAACTCGACCCGACCTGATTAATTATGTTTTTCGAAGTAATTTTGTGATTTAGTACTGATTAAAGCATAAATATACACTAATTAAGATTAATTATAAATAAATTAATATTTAATTACTTAAAATTATATAAAAATAATTAATAAATATTTAATCATTTTACACGGGTCGGATTGAGTCGACCCGTGACCCGGTCGGATCGGGTACGAGTCAAGATTTTTTGACCTGAATTTAAACAGGTCGGGTTCTGGTAGGATCAAGAAAAATAATATAAAAATATGACCCGACCCATTGACACCTCCTAGTTTTGATCTTTTTAGCTTTTTCGTTTTTCAAAAACACAATTCTCTTTATTCTTAAATTAAAGTTTTCAGAATATTCTTAATTAATTATGCATTTGTAGAAAGCATAAATTAAGTTAGAAGTACTTCGTCAGTTTTTGGTAACATTAATAAGATCATCAATGTGGCCTAAATTGATATTACTATAAAATATTTATTAGAATAATTTATACGTGATATAAAATCAATCAACTTGACTTTAATTAATTCTATGCAAATAAATTTATGAGCTTATAGAATATAGTCACAGGATGTCAGTCCGTTTTCGTGATATTAGGACTATAAATCTGCGTGAAAAATATTAGAAATATTAATAGGTACACAACATGCAACACGCTATTAGAATTTTGTGTGAAATAATATGTTATATATCTTTGCTATATAAACAGGTTAATTAATAGAACGCAGAGAACCAAAATCGGAGAATATACCAGCTCAGTTTTTGTGATTTTAGGGCACTGGTCATTTATTTGGACTAATTAAGTGATATATTAAAATTTAAGAAAATTAACAGACTCAAACAATGTATTGTATATGAATTTTAATTCACACGTAATATTTGATCTATCTGCTTTATTTTGATGCAATCAAATGTACGTACTTGGAAATAAAATATATGTTCGAGGTTATTTATTAATCTGTTTAGTGATTAGAATGATAAATGCGGACTATATTGATTAAAGTATTAAAAGATGCACACAGAATATTATATATAAATTAAACATTTAGGAAAAGTTTAATTTGTTAATAACAGTTTACCTATTTGCTTAATTTTTGTGCAAATAAGTTTATGCACTTGAAAGGAACATATGTTAGAAGGTATTAATTAATAAAATTTTAGTGATGTCGTCATCATCAAAGTGACCTAAATTGTTTAAAAGTATCAATAGACACACAACTCTATTGATTTAAAGTGCATTTAATACTTTTAATGCGTAATATTTGATCTATTTGCTCTGTTTTTTTTTGTGCCAATAAATTTATGCATTTGCAGAAGACATGTTAGCTGCTATTTATCAGTACTGGTGATCTTTTCACAGCGATAAATTAATGTACAAGCACTTATAGAAAAGAGATATAGAACATGACTAATCATGATTAGACGTTTCGTTATAAATTATTAATTAAAATTCCCATAATAGGCTATTACCTGGCCTTCAATTAAACTAATATAAATTAATACACATGTTTAACCAAAAATTTACACTTAATTAAGGGAATAAAAAAGTTTATTATATTCTATTTGATGCTAAATTGCTAATGACGTAGGATAAATCACTTTTATTTTTCTATGCTAGCTCTACTTACACTTTCTCTCTTTCATCTCTCACTACTTTATGTATATACGGGCATTTTTTTACAAACAAAGAAAAGGTTTAAAGCAAAAATAAAAATTATGGGCACGTCTTATTCGGGTCGCCGGTGCCACATGAATGCAGCCCAGATAGGGTCCCCTTCAGGATCTTAAAGAAAATGCTTTCATTTTCCAACAGTTGCTCCTCTTTCAAAGTTCTTGCAGCCATGACATCTTGAGAGCTTGAAGCTGTCAACAATAACACCAGAAGAAAAACAACATGTAGCTGAGCCATTTTAATATTAAATCCGACTATTTCTCAGTAGAGCGCGGTATAAGCTTGAGATAGTGGTAGCAGATAAATGGAATGATCGAGACCTTGTAAGATATTTGTGTTCTCTCTTTCTTTCTCTGTGCTAAATTGCTAATGTGTTCTCTTTGAAAAGGATATTTGGTTTTAGTAGCTAGGTGGATTGGTGATGGAGAAACAGAAGTATGAAGGTATATATATATATATAAGGATACACGGAGGCTAGCTGGGAAGGTTGAAGCCGGGAAATGGTCAATTTTAAGTTTCTTGTGTAGTTGTGTACTTTTGAGAGTATGTCTCTCTCTGAAACAATAAGAATTTTCTTCGTTCTATTTTCAAGTATGGACTTTGAATTTCTTTTATAAACGCACACTGACACACACACACACACACACACACACACACACGTTTTATACCCATGATGCATTAACTTGAGCTTACTTGCTCCCAATTTAAAATTAGACAAATTAATACGCATATATAACGTTAGAACAAAAAAAAAATGAAAGACAACTGCATGTGGCTTTAATCTATTACAAAGGTAACAAAAATAAAATTATGCAGTCGATTATGTAACAAATACAATTTAGCCTCAGAATCTGGATGCCGATATCCAAAGTATATGGTCATGATCACATTACTATTTGATGCAAATCAATTAACTCGTCACACGAATATGTACGCGATTAGTGCCACAAATGAAACCGGAAGCTTGTGTTTCTTGAGTCTTGACGATCTCTCGTTAATCTCTGAATTAAATTGTGCTTGTGGTACAATTTACTTGTACTAAAAATCTCTGTAACGAAGTAAGAGTAGACCTGGCCCATAGTCTTTATATACGCGGGATTTTTTCTAGCCCGTTCATCATATTTGAATTTGAACTTGAATTATTCTCACGCAGTTATAAAATTAGAAGTCAAAACAATACTTTTATACTAGTTATACTTCCTAAGTGTGCAGTAATAAATACAACATGCATTTTAATCGACCATGTATTCACGATAGCTGGTTTGGCAAATTAAAGAATAGTTTTAAAAGAGTAATAGTTTTGGAATAGTGATAGAATAGTGTCTTTTGGGAAGAATGGTAGAAGAGCGGTATTCTTGACTATTCGGAAGAGTAAAAATATTATTTGAAAGTTGTTAATCAGAATAGTTAAAATATGGATAATTATGATACTAATAATGATGATAATAATAAAAATAATAGTAAAATAATAATAATAATAATAATAATCATAATCATAATAAATAATAATATTCATAGTTGTAATCATAGTAATATAATAAAAATATAAACATAATTATAATATAGTAATATAATAATAAAAATTATAATTATAATCATATAATAATAATAATAATTATATTTATAATCATATAAGAATAATAACCAATCAAAATATAATCATAATATAATAATAAAAATTATCATTATAATCATAATCATAATTTTAATAAAATAATATATTTAATTATATTATTATATTATTATCTTTCATTATATTATTATATTTAGTTATAATTATATTAATTATAGTCATAATCATAATAATATAATAATATAACCATAATCATAATCATAATAATAATATAATAAAAAATATAATAATAATCATGTTCATAATAATTATAAATAATTATAATCATAATAATATAATAATAATTATAATCATAATATAATAATATAATACAACAAAATAAAATAATAATAATAATAATAAGTAATAATAATCATAGTCATAATCATAATATAATCATAATATAATCATAATTAAATATAATAATATAATAATAATAAATAATCATAATCATAACAATATAATCATAATCATAACATAATATAATAATAAATAATCATGATCATAATAATATAATAATAATAACTAATATAATAATACTAATAGTGATGATAATATAATAATAATAATGATAATCATAATTTAATAATAATAATAATATAATGATAATAATAATAATAATAATAATAATAATAAATAAAAATCATAATATTAATATAATAATAAATTATAATAATAATATAATAATAATTAATGATAATGATAATGATAATATAATATAATTAAACAATAATCGCTATTCCGATGAGAGCTAATCCTGTATTCCACCTATAAATTGGTATAACGGATTAGCACTCTTCGCACTTTTTCTACTCGATCTAAAATTCGTTTGGTAAATTAATTCGTCGGAATAGCAATTCTATTCTTACTTTTTACTATTCCACCTAAGGGTTTTGTTTGGCACTCCATGGAATAGCAAAAAGTAGGAATAAAATTATAATTCCGATGAATTAATTTGCCAAACAAATTTTAGACTGAGTAGAAGAGTGCGGAAGAGTGCTAATCCGGTATACCAACTTATAGGTGGAATACCTAGATTAGCTAGCGTCGAATAGCGATTATTATTTAATTATATTATATTATTATATTATGATTATGATTATCATTTATTATTATTATATTATATTATGAATATAATTTATTATTATATTAATATTATGATTATTATTTATTATGATTATGATTATTATCATATTATTATTATTAAATTATGGTTATCATTATTACTATTATATTATCATCACTATTAGTATTATTATATTATTTATTATTATTATTATATTATAATAAATATAATTTTAGTATTATATTATTATAATCATGATTATTTATTTTTATATTATGTTATGATTATGATTAAATTGTTATAATTATGATTATTTATTATTATAATATTATTATAATATTTTAATTATGATTATATTATTATTATATTATGATGATTATGACTATAATTATTATTATTAATTATTATTATTATTATTATTATTTTATGTTGTATTATATTATTATATTATGATTATAGTTATGATTATATTAGTATGATTATGACTATAATTATTATTATCATGATTATGATTATTATTTAATTATGTTGTATTATTAAAATTATTTATTATTATTATTATTATGATTATTATTATGATTATAATTATAATTTTTATTATTATATTATGATTATATTATTAAAAGTGTGATTATTTATTTTTATAATTATGATTATAATTAAAATTTTTATTATTATATTACTATATTATGATTATGTTTATATTTTTTTATATTACTACGATTATAACTATAAATATTATTATTTATTATGATTATAATTATTTTATTATGATTATTATTATTATTATTATTATTATTATTATTATTATGATTACTATTATGATTATTATTTTACTATTATTATTATTATCATTACTATTCCTTGATTTCCCTTAAGTCTTGTAACTAGTCCAATGGAAATCTCCCTATTGCAGCAAAAGTAAAAAAAAGGAAGTGGGGGAGGTTCAAAGCACTTTGAATCAAAAAATTGGTTCAAAGCTTTCTAGAACCATTGATTTTGCATCGAAATTCGTACTTTTAATAAAAATTTAAGTTCAAAATTTATACTTTCAACAATCATTATGAATCTCGATGCATAATCAACGGTTATAAAATTTTTAATTTTCTTTTGTATGCCGTTAAGAATTTTATTTTGGTCTGCGAAGTTCTATTTGCGTATTTTTTAAGTTATGAAACACGGCGAACAAAAAAACGTATTTTGGTCAGCGAAGTTTTATACATGCAACGATTTACAATTAAACTAATTAAGAATTTTCGCTAATTTTATCTAAAGTTGAACTTCTTATATACTTTTTGTTGGAATTAATTATTATTAATTATAATATATATGGATTTATATGTAATAAATATATATTATATAATTGACTGTCAAATTATACTCGTAATGAAGTGATCAAATTATGTATCGGATTTATTATATGTCATGAGAAGTGCGCCTTTTAATGTGTAGAATATGTATTAATAACTTTATGATTCAGTTATGGTCTGAATTATATAAAATCTGATAATAATATAATTATGTTATTGGTCCTTAGAGAACACAATTATAGATAATTTTTTGATTAAGTGACAAACCCGTTAAGAGAGTTTTGGATCCGATATGGACCCACTAAGATATAACTGCTCTCACTTATATGGGCGTCCATTATATATAGGGATACTGTTAGTTTTCGAAACCATTTCCATTTCTCAATTTTTCTGTCACCCTTTTATTTTCCAACAGAGAGTTTCAGAAGAGAATAAACTATTTGTGTCGGTCCTCTCAATCGCTCCATCGGGTTAGAGGAAAATCGTTGGAAGACTAAAGGAGTCTCATGATCAACATGGTTGTGTCTCTCTGAAAGATCGACAACATAGATCAAAGTAACATAATTTATGATTAAAAGTTCACTAGAGGATCACGGCCATTTAGAAATACTAACACTTTTTACCTAATTAAGATTTAGATGCATAAACTTGAGCTGACTTGCTCGAAAATTAGACAAATGTATTTATGACGGGAGGAAAAAAAAATAAAAGAGTACAAAAATGAAAGAACAGTGCATCTCTGATTCCGCAACAAAAAAAAAAAATGAAATGTCAAATGTATGTGGCTCCAGTCTATTAAAAAAATCATAAATAATAAAAATATCCAGCTAATTATTTAAAAAATTGGTGCCCAGCGACCAAAGTATTCGGTATATCACATAATTAATTTTCATTTGATGGAAGCACGATTAAATTCACGAAGTGAAACCCGTCACACGAATATCTACGCGATCAGCGCCACAAATGAAACTGGAAGCTAGTGTGCTTTGATGATGACTCGTTATTCGTTAATCACAGAATTGAATTGTGTGCTTGTAGTTTGTAGTGCAATCAACTAAACGGTTTCATTTACTTGTACTAAAAAGTTTGGTAACAAGTAATTAAGAGTAGACCCGGTCCATAGTCCTGTACGCGGCTTTTTTTTCAAGTCCGTTGATCAATATTATATTTGAATTTGAACCTCAATATTTTATTTCGCAGTTATAATATTATTACAAGTCAAAAGAAGACTTTTATACTAGTTATACTTCCTAAGCGTGCAGTAACAGGTACAATATATATATATGCATATATGATATCTTTGGAATTTATTTATTAGTTATTATTAGTGGCGGGAACCAGAAATGATCCGTACGGGTGCCTTAACTAATATCTTATATATCAATTTTATTTTTAAATTACATGATCAAATGATAAAAAATATATTTAATGATTGTCATAATATTTTACTTCTCTAGAAATAAATACTTAAAAAAATAAAAATTAGAGTAAAGAGTAAAAATAAAACATCAAAATAAAACATCTAAATAAGAAACACTTAATCGGTGAATCATTCTCCACGTCTTGAAGCAAAAATAAAACATCAAAAATAACCTACATAGATAAAATTGAATTAATAATTTTATAATGGATCCACATATCACAATCATAATGATTTATAATTTTTAAATAGAAAGTGTACCACTAATTTCTAATTTGAGATAGTTGCATCTTCCGAATGGTGTCAGAAGAGATCTGAACATATGGGTTGAACAATAGAGGACAACACACATAGGAGCTACCAATGAATAATGATTACTAATAAATAATTAAAAATGCTAAATCTTGCAAAATTATATTAGTTGTATGTACCTTAAATATTATAACAATAATTATCTCTACTTTTAGTAAAATGGGAAATGTCAAACTCAATATATAAAGTTATACCCATTTATCTCGACAATAAATTGATGGCAAGATTCGTCATAATTTTTCACAACCGCTCAGTAGAAATAAACGGTTTAGATATAATATAGTGACGCAATATTTATTTTAAAGAGAGACACATATTCAAATCTAATGCATTTAAAAAAGTAATAAATATCACAAATAACAAGAATCCTCATTAAAAAATATCTTAAATTTTGTACAATCATTTTCATCTAATACCAATCGCTTATGATGCGATTCTATTAAAAAGAAAGTTTAAATAACGACAAATGTAAAGTCACTATTTAAGTACCATAATGTAATTAGGGGTCTACATGTGCTGGAGTCCTGGACAAATCAGAGCAAGGTGTCTGAAGTGACTCGTTGGGGAGAGCAAAACATATTTTTGTTGGGGCTTGACCGCCTGAGAGAGCGGCGGACGAAAGTTAAAAAAAAATCACTGGGCCAGAAAGAGAGGTAGTCTGGGCCAGAGGGGAGCTGAAGTTGGGCTAGTCCAAATAAAATAGAGAGGAAATGAACAATTTTTCTAGACCAAGGGGGTGTCAGGGGCTAGACCCTAATTCCGCCCCTGGTTATTACCATATCCTACACGATATATATTAACACTGCACAATCAAAACGAAACTACAAGGAACAAGGTTATATGCTAAATCTGTCATTAAAAAAAGTCCGTGACATTATTAAAATATTGAGCATTTATTTATAATATTTTTTAATAAAATAATTATTAAAATAGAATGTCAAAAACACATAAAAATTATATACACATTTAGCCGCATGCACTCTATCCAGATTTTTTTGATAAATAAAATAAAAAGGAAATGTGTAGTAAAAAAATATGTTCTAGATAACATCAAAATATAATAACTCATTTTTAATTTTTTTAGAGTTTTTAAACAATTAAAACTAATAATTCGAATTAGTTAAAAAATATTATGTTTTCTAGGATAATAGTCTAGACCGAGTTTAAAACTCGGTCTCAGGTGTAGGGACCGAATTTCACAATTTAGTATCAGGTAATTTTTTTTTTTACATTTAGTTGTTTATTTGTATTAAAAACCAACACAAAACATAGACCGAGTTGTAAACTCAATTTGAGATAATGTTTTTCCTTATTTTAACGTTTAATCTGTAGTAAAAAATCAAACACGAAGCATGAACCGAGATTTATAATATGAAACATAAACACTACATCAAATTATTCTCAAATAGCATCAAAAAATTAAAATATTTTAATAATAATTAAAATTCAATTATTCTGGTAGTTCTAACAATAAAATAAAATACTACATCATTAAATAAATCATGTTCTGCTTGAACGTCATCGGTCTCGAGTTGGAAGTATGTTGATACGACCCTCTATTTCATCCATAACCATTGAAATGTGTATATTTGATGTCAAAAATGATCGATCCAAATCTCTCAATCTAATCTCTATATCAAAATCTATCAGTACACTAAATTTTATATTTTTTGAAATTTATTTGCTATTTTTTTGGATAGAGGGAAAACCGTCATTTTTGGATGAACCAAAATTCTCAGATCGAGTCATTTTCTCTCATCAGAAAAAATAGCAAAAAAATTCTAAAAAATATAAAATTTGGTTTCCTAATAGATTTTGATATGAAGATTAAATTGAACGGTTCGGATCGATCATTTCTGACTTGAAAGGGAGAATAGAACACAAAACACACAACGCTCTTGTGCTTTGTAAAGCACCGTAGTCGAGACTCTCTCTCTCTCTCTCTCTATATATATATATATATATATATATTTTTCACCCCTATTTGTGTTTAAAAATAAGATCAAAACTCTAAATCTCATGTTTAATTTATTGTATAAGTGTATTTATTTCTAGATTTGATTATGCCTTAGTTTGTTATGAATTTTAGGGATATTAAGCTAAAGAGCTGAGGAATCAAGTCATAAACTGAGCTTCCACGCCAATCAAAGCACCTTGGGATCAACAAAAGTCGTTTGCCACATAAAAGAAGGGCATATGACTCGTATGTACTTGCATACGGGCCGTATGGTCTTTTTTGAAAAATAGTGCAAAGAAGACAGCTACTTAATGCTGCGATTCCCTTCTAATCTATTCGACCCCTCTCCTATATACTCGCCCCAGCAGCCTAGGGTTAGGAGCTCCTCCTTGGCAACAATTTTCATCCATCCTCCATCTTCTTCCACTCCATCTCCACAAATCCTAACCGTCAGCCACCATTCCAAGGGTGATTTGAGAGATCAAAGACCCAAAGCACTCCAGAGAAGATGGGGACTGAGCAAGAGACTGACACAGAAAGCATCTAGAGTTTGAATTATCTCTTTTGTTGTATCTCTGTTGTTTTGATAATTTTTTTAGGATGCCTCTCGTTCTTGCTTTCTGTATTTTTACTGCATTTTTATACGCCAATTAGAATCTTTGAACAGTTAGAATCTTTATATGTCACAACTAACTTTAATTTGTTGTTATTTATTGCCTCAAATTTTATATTTCGTTGAACATAAAAATTGATAATTTTTAATTTCAAATCATATTTTATAATGAACTACTGACCGAAATCAAATTGTTCATCAATTCTAGGTGATTTACAAAAATAAGTGTCGTCTACATACGGTATTGACGTATTATCAATAAATTATGCACACATGTGCTTCATTCTCCGTTTAATGAAAGAAATAAATATTTTTCACTCTTTAGCTATTTCTTTGACTTCTATCTCATTCTCAATTTCATCCATATTTATATCTATTACATCTTGAATGTCATCCTCCTCGACATCCAGGTGCAACTCTTCTTCTTCCTCATTCTCATCCACATTCTATACTGAGACATGAGTTGGTGGCTGCTCTCGAGCTCGGTAGTAGGTTATTTTCTCAGTCAGGACTGTGTTACTACTTCCAGAAATACAAGTTGGACATGAATCATAGTGATTAAAACTGAATATTTGTTGAGATTCAACTACTAGCTCCAACATTTTATACCCGGATATTTGATAAGGGTTGTTATTTTAATCATTTTCCAAATTTTCTCAGAAACCGTCTCAAATAAACTATAAAAAACCACTCGAACCTAGTTGGGCTATGTTGATTCGTATACTAATGGTGATATTGAAATGACTAGGGAGCAATTTTAAACTAATATGAATCTACCTCTTCAAGTCATGAATACTAATTGTCTCGTCGGTAGAAAATATGCACGTGACACAAATATCATAACCCACGTCGGTTGTAGTATTTAGGATTCGACCTCTATGATACACACTGATCAGCAACATAATCGTCTCTACCATATGAACGATAAACCTTATTGTTAATGTATATTAATTTTATAATAAAAACTAATAGTCTAAATAAAAATAAAAATATGTAATATAGATGAGAAGATAGTGCTAAATACAGATCTGAACTGGATCTGTTGAAAGACACATTTAGTTGGAAGCTCTTGCAACAATAACAATAACGATATTGAAGAAATGACTGGAGGAAGAATAATGAAAACTGTCGGGTGTGTATGATAATACATAAATAAATTATCTGAGATATAATTTAAAACTTGATCCATGATTCTTACTCATTTTTAACTACAAATAAATATGCAAACACAATTTATTTTTTTATTTGAGACCGAGTTTGAAATTTGGTCCCGACACTTAAGATTGAGTTTCAAATTCAGTCAAGACTCTTATCGTAAAAAAACAAAGTACTCATATTATTTCCCTTTTTTATTTATTTTATTTACCAAAAAAATCAACCAGTACCATTTCAATCCATATTATCCATTGAGAATTAGCCTTTGGGCTTTATTAAATTCACAATGAGAATTCATAATAGATTAACAACTATAATTATTTGAGCGATTGATGATCTCTTCCAAAAAAAATTCGTTACTAGAGAAGATGGGAGTTAAAATGGTAGTGTTTTTTTTTTTTTCTCCAAATACCAAGTAGAATTGATTTTGGACTGAAACACAAATTCTGGTAGATCTGATATTAACCATCTTAAGCATTTCAGATTGTGAACATTTTAAACATTTTGTAAAAATGCTGAAAATAATTAGCAATTGTTTTCATACGTTTGCATGCATATTTCATTCATAAATTATTTCATGCGTCCGGTTTTATTGCAAATCATTTGATTTATATATATGCGCATATTATTTTATTTTTTTTCTTTGGATTTTCTCGCGCTCCATTAATTCTCGCTGAACATAAAAAAATAGTGAATGGATCCGTTCAATATGCAAGGTCGTAAAGACAAGCAATTCAAAGTATGAATATGAAACTAGCTAGTAAAAGAATGATACACATAAAATAAGTTGGTACACATATATACAGCTCATAATTACAAGATATTGAATAGAAAAGTACCAGTCAAACTAAGAAGGAAGAAAAAAATATTGTGGACATAACTGGTGTAATACGTAGTTTTATCATGAATTTTTGACATACAGAAATATGAAATCTGTCATCCGAAAAATGAAAAGTCTTGTAGTCAACGAATATTCTACCGTTTGACTATTTAATTCGTTCAATATGCAAGGTCGTGTATCTATATGTAGTCAGAGAAGCGAGGCATCAGAGAATGGATCAACGTTTGATTAGTATTAGTTTCTCTAATATTATGAACTACGTACATTATAGGCATTTCAAAATGTAGTTAATTTATATATATGGACCAAATATATCGACTACGGTTTTGACCATTTAAGTTTAATTCTAATTAATTCCTAGTATAGATATAGTCATGGCATGGGACTTTACACAATAATTCAAGTCATAGCATGAGGTTTTAACTGGTATGATCAATTGTGAAATTGTGTTCATCAAAGCCATATGCGTACACAAAAAGATATATTATATATAGAGGTAATGTACGGTACCTCAACATTGTCTTCATTTTCTTCATTATCATTATACACAAGTCCCATACAACGTAGCTTTTTAAGGAGGTCATCTTTCAGTTATGACGAAAAAGTGATAGATAATGTTGGAGACACTTTATGTTTTTCCTTAGTTCAAGTGCCAATCATATATTTGATATAAAATCGATAATATTAATTGATTCTACTTATGTAGCTTCGCAAGTCATAATTAACTGAGTGCAATTTATTTTCTTAAGTAGCAGGCTAATTACTATGAATTTTTTTAAAATTAAATTAAAAAGGGTTGATATAAATTAAATAGAAGAGATTTTTTATTAATTAAATTAAAAAGAGTTGATATAAATTAAACAGTAGAAGAGAAAAAAGAAAACTGATAAAATTGTAAACTAAAATAATTAAATAAATCAGTTGCCTTGACCAATTTGGTGGATCAACTCGGGTAGGTAAGACAATACCTGAAACTACGTACAGAACCAAATACATCCATTTACTAGTTTTTCTTCCAAATTCGAACCATGCAGTTAAAGATTTCTTGACCTAACTTGATTATTCATGCCATTTTTCACAGGATGTTGCGGGTCAATTCAGTTAGAAATTTAGAATGCAACATCAAAATCGATTTTTGAAATATTCTGATATGATTATTGATATAATGTCACAAACAATTCTCAAACTTTGGTTTGTAGTAAAATTGAATTTTGAAATAAATGAGCTCTGTGCAACGTGTCATCTCAAACAATAACTTGTCAAATTTTCTATTTACTAGACCGGACTTGGCGCCCTTCATAACTGGTAACCTAATTAGTCAAAAGTTAATTAATTGGCCTAGAGGCGATTAACAAAATTAAAAAATTAAAATACATACATATATATTAATTACAGTCCGGTACATAAATTATATATCGTAAACAATATTCGCATGATTCAAGTGCTAACTACGACTTTATGAGTAAAATATGTAAAATTAAACTCTTTTAATCCAAAAATATGTAAAATTAAATAAGATTTCATCATCATTAATTAAAATGAAATATTTTTTTTTCATAAAAATATATTTTATATTATTAATTTTGAGATTGAATTTATTGGCTCGGAATAAAAAAATAAATTAATATCATAATTTAATGAATGAATATCTTTTTTTTTTGTAATTGAGCCTTTCAATTATTTTTTCAATATTTTTAAATAATCGATGAATTGTAAAAAAATTCATTAGAATTTATATAATTGAGTATATTCTCATCATAAGGAACTTGATTATAAAAGACATCAGAATACATATCTTAGTTCAAATGCTTATTAATTATAACAATCTTTATATCACATCACAAAAACAAACATACAACATATTGTAAATGCAATTTAGAAAATTCTTATGTATAATAGTTTATTCATTTCCTTTATTTTTTGTTTGCAAAATTTTAGCAGTGTTAAAGACACTACAACAAAAATGATCTTAAACAATACTCATTTAATAACGATTATATATCAAATTCTTTGTTAAAATGGCTCAGTGACATCATTATAATATTGAGAACTTTTTTAACAATGGTTTGTAAGAAAAGAACATTGATAAAATAGACTCCCAGAACATTAAAAATCAGCCCAACCATTTAACAACGATTCCTTAAAGGAATCGATACTAAACACGTCATTTAATAACAATTTTGTGTCTAAAATAATTGTTAAAGATATTATTTAGCAACGGGTCATTCAAGAAACCGTTTCTAAATGGCTGGATTACTTTTTGGGTCTGACATTTACTCTGATCAATGATATTTGCTCCCACTAATAATATTTGTTTCAACGGATTGCCCTTCTCATTATTCATTTATCCCAATTCAAAGATCCAAAAATTAAAATTTAAAAATTAAAATTTCATGGATTACCAACTCATTATTATCTATTTTCATATATAAAAAGAGAGATAGGACGTAGAGAAAGAAAAAAAAGAAAGAAGAAGAGAAATAGAAGAAATAAAAATAAAAATTCTATAATTTCAACTTCAAACAGTCATAACTTTTGATAGAAAAATCCGATTGAGACGTACTACACGGCCACAAAAAGATTATGATGAGATATATAGGGTTAATTGCTAATGCTGTTATGACCATTTTCAAGGCCAAAAAACCTCTTCGTCAAGCTCAGAAATGCATTTGATTTTTTTCTTAGAAATTATATAGGATTTCTTATTACTATATGAGCAAGATGTATGTATAATTGAGTATTTTTTTTACCGGAGGGATAATTATATTTTTTCATATTAATTATTGAATGAATGAATAATATGTCATATTGTTATTCTTCAGTTATTCAATCGGTCTTCTTTCAATATCAATTATCATCTACTGTTTGTTAAGTTCAAGAATATTAAAATTTGAAAAAAAAAATTGAATTTTAGCAACAGTTCTGGCACATAAATGTTGCTAAAGCTCATTAAAAAAAATTCGAACACATGTGATTTGGTAACGAATTTCACAACGGTTATTTAGAGGCTTTTTTAACACCCTTTTTAGTAATGATTTAAATGAGTTAGAGCTAGTTTTTAATTTATATGGTTCTAAATATTTAATTTTTGTTAAAAAAACTTTGAAGAAAAAACTAGCTCTAAAGAAATACTCTGACATAATTGCATTAACCAATATAATTTCAGCTTTTTTGTCCCACAAATTGCTATATTTTTCAATCTAACCATTATTCATCCCTATCCAATTACCTAAAACCTAAAATTCAAAAATCTAAATCACATGAATTATCACTCTCGATCCTAATATTTCATATATAAAAGTGATCTTGAGAAATAAATAAAGAAAAAGAAAGAGAAAGAGGAAAGGATGAAAAAAAAATCAAAACTGAAATTCAACCATCTAAATTTCAAACGACCATAACTTTTGATTGAAAACTCCAATTGAGGCGTGCTACACAGTCATAGAAATCTTACGACGAGATCTACAAGGTTAAGTATTTATATCATTATGGCCATTGTCGGGACAAAAAAATATCATCTTGACTCTCAAAAACGCATTTAAAACTTTTTTGAAACGCATTTGAAACTTTTTTTTTGAAACTTTTTTGGGATTTTTTTTGTCGCTGAACCATTTTAATAATGGATTTGATATATAACCGTTATTAAATGAGTGTTGTCTAAGGTTCTTCTGTTGTAGTGTTAGGCGTTTTGTTAGGAATTAATTAAAATTTCTAACAGGCTATTGCCTTATCTTCAAAGAAAATGAAATTTGCATAACCGAAAAACTTCGAATATATAAGCAACTCAGAAAAAATTCTGTGTTGCAACTCTCTGAAGTTTAATAAAACGTTACGTTTTTTGTTTTTATTTTACTTTTTGATAAAAAAATATTCTATTTGCCAAACACATAAACATAGAAAAAACACTTGGCATTATATAAATTTAAATGTGAATACTATCACTCTTTAGTGCAAAGAAACATGAACTTGTTTTCCTACTAATTTCCGAAAGGAAAATTTAGCAAAAAAAAGTAAAAATCATGGGTCTGTATATACCACTGCCAAATAATACAAAAAACTCTGCTTACACTTCATCTTCCATTAATTTCTCACATTACTCTTTAATTGTATGGGCACAGTTTTTTTTTTTTACAAACAAAATTAAAAAGAAAACCAAAAAAATTATGGGCAGGAGATATTACTGCTGCCGGTGCCACATGATGGCCGAGATTTAGGTCCGTTTTTCGGCAGAATCATAAATAGATTGCTTTCATTTTCCAACAGTTTCTCCCCTTTCAAACTTCTCGCAGCCATGGCATCTTGAGAGCTTGAAGCTGTCAACAACAATACCACAAGAAAAACAACATGAAGCTGAGCCATGCTTATAATATCAAACCGATGGTTTCCGTTCTCAGCTGCTCGGTAACAGTTGGTTAATTAGCTTGTGATAGTTGTAGCTGATGAATATAGATTGAGACTATGATTTTCTTCTTCTTCTTGCTTGTATATTTTTCTCCGTGTTAGTATGTGTTCTCTGTAAGAAGGATATTTGGTTGTGGTGGAGTAAAACAGGAAGCATATATATGAAGGTATATATAAGGATAGAGAGAATAGTTGGTAATGTGTTGACGCCAAGAATTGGTCACTTGTAAGCTTCTTGTAATTTTCAGAGGATAACACTCTCTGAACCAACTGCTGTATATTAATTGATGTAGCAATTTTCTTAACTTAATTCGTGTGTGCTCGAGGAAGTTAAAAGAATATATATATATATATATATATATATATATATATATAATGTGGTGCAAAGACAAGAAAAAAAGAGCAAAAATAGAAATTAAGTACTGTACAATTAATTTTCAAAGATCAATTAAAACTAGCAGTCAATCGACTGCTTCTTCTTCTTCAAAAAAATAAAAGAAAAAAAAATAAATCAGTACTGATTTCTTAGTTGCAGCCGCATGAATAAACAGGAAGTTTCAAGTGCATGTGGCTCTCATCAATCCAAATTCCAAAAAGAAGAAAAAGAAAAAAAAAAAGAATCAAGCCCAAAAATGCTTTCAGGGACGAGAATTATTAAATATATAAGTAGCCTGGTCATTGGTTAAATTGGTATACTGCATCCAAATTTGATGGAAATGAATTAAACGTGCCACGTGAATATCTATGCTGAGAGCGCCACAACGGAACTGGAAGGACTGTGTGCTTTGAAAGTTTGAATTTTGAATATTGACGGTCGTGCTACAAAGTATATTTTTTGATTTTGACCCAAGATCGCGAGTTTGTTACATTAGTGATGCATGCATTGAAATAAATGCTGTCTGTGCAACGTATCATGTCAATTGATTACTAACTTGTATCAGGACTGACTGACAACCTTCTTAGTTCTTACTTGTAACTTAGCATGTTAGCATGTAGCATTGAAATTTTAACAAGTCAGGTCACTAGGTCAGACAAGATGACGGTCATTTTAATCAAGTTGGCCAACCCCCACCCCCCACCCACCCACCACACACACACACACACTGAAATTTATGCATTTACAGAGGACATGTTGCAATTTGTAAGTTATGGTGATTTTTTTCACAGAATTAAATATATGCACCAGTAGAGGCGGAAGCCAATGGTTCGGGGGCTACACCCCTGGAAATTTTCTTTTATAAATAGCTTTGTAATTTTGTATATTTTCAGAGAAAAAATAGAAATATGTTTATATTGAAAAAAAATCCAAATTTTAACCCCCCTTTAAAAAAAGAAAATCCAATGCTTGCCTCCCCTATATCAATGTCTGGATTCACCCCTGAGTAGAGAGTATTTGTATTCAAAACATATTACTAATCATGGTTAGATGATGTTCGTCCATATAATTATGCATGCTTAACCATATAATTACATTAAATAAAGGATCTAAAAAAATGATTATTATGTTCTATTATAATATGATGCTGTTGGATATAATCATATTCATTATATTCTATCTGTACATGCTTATAGGCATTGAGCAAGTTCTGTTTTGCGATGTCTCTGAAGTTAATTATAACCAAACATTGTGTTTTGTTATTTGATAAAGGGAATGTTTAATTGTTTCATTTGTCAATCAAAACTCAGGAAAAAGTAAAAAAAAAAAAACAGTGATTCCTACAAATATAACTATCATTCTTAAGCGTTACAATTAGGGGTGTCAATGGGTCGGGTCGGGTCGGGTCATATTATTTTATAATTATTTTTGACCCGACCCGATTAAATTCGGGTCAAAAAATCTTAACCCATACCCGACCCGATCGGATCACGGGTCGATCCGACCCGTGTAAAATTAATTAATTAATTATTAATTATTTTTATATAATTTTAAGCAATTAAATATTACTTAATTTATAATTAATCTTAATTAGTATATAATAAGTGTAGATTTAAGCTTTAGTTAGTACAAAACCATAAAATTACCTCAAAAATCATAATTAATCGGGTCGGGTCGGGTTGACCTGAACCCGATCCGATCCGATTCGGATCAAAAAAAATAAATCAATATCCAACCCATTTATTTTCGGGTCATGTCGGGTTGGGTCGAGTTCGGATCAGGTCGATAATTGACACCCCTAGTTACAATATACAAGTGAAGGAACTCGACTTGTTAGTTTCCTATTAATTTTCTATTAACACGGCAAAAAAAAACCAAATGATCCTGCATTATTGAAGAAGCAGCTTCCTTTACAAACAAAGAAAAAGTAAAGCAAAAATAAAAATTATGGGCATGGCTTATTCGGGTCGCCGGTGCGACATGAATGCATAGATGGGTTCCTCTTCAGAATCATAAACAAATTGCTTTCATTTTTCCAACAGTTGCTCCCCTTTCAAATTTCTTGCAGCCATGACAATATGACATCTTGAGGTGAGCTTAAAACTGTCAGCAGTAACACCAGAAGAAAAACAACATGAAACTGAGCCATGCTTGTATGGTTTCCGTACGTTCTCAGCTGCTCGGAAATGGTTATCTTGTGATAGCTAGGCTGATAGCTAGTGGCAACAGATAAATAGAGTGGGACTATTTTATACTTCTTTGTGTTAGAATGTGCAGTACAAATTTGTGAGGAGGATATTTGGCTTTGGTGGGCAGGTGATGGAATTAAGCAAGAGAGCATAGAAAGGTATAAGAATGCAGAGAGGCTAGCTGGCAAATTATGTTGGACACCAGAAAATGGTCAATTATAAGTTTCTTGTACTTTTGAGAGGATGAGACTCTCTGTGTGTCCAGTACCTGTGGATCTCATCTATCCAAAAATAACAAAGAAGAAACAAACCCAAAAATGGACTCAAGAATTATTAAATTAATTAGTGACCTGGTCAGATAGGTCAAAGGTGCCAGGGACCAGAGTAATTGGTATACCCCATCCAAATTTTAATGGAAAATTTTCAAATTTGCCCAGTAAATTAAATTCGACACACGAATACCTATGCTGAGAGCGCCACAACGGAACTAGGATGGTCGTCAACTCGTTTCTTACTTGGTTGAATTGTGCTCGTAGTGCAACTGTAATTCATTTTACTAGTACTAAAATTCTTTGCAAACAATTAAGAATAGACCCGGTCCATAGTCCTCTATACGCGGCTTATATATCTTTCAGACTTTTAGTCCGTTGATTATATTTGAATTTATTATCAAATACTTTTGTATTTTATAGTGCATTTTCTTTTAAAATATTTATACACTTTTATTTAAAAAAAACAAATTATTTTTTTTGTTGGAACTTAAAGAAGTTCTACTCAATCAGTTAAACATTTATAATATTGAATGGGATGTTCTTTCTTTTATTTCTTTAATTTTTTCGTATGACGTTAAGCATTTTATTGTGTTCTCCAAAAGTCCTGTATGATTATATTTTAATTATGAAACTACCATATTTTATGACAAAAATACTAAATTCAAACAGTAAGAAACAATTAATCATTTAAAAGTGTAACTAATGGATTATAATTCTTGAAAATATTTAAATAATAATAAATTTATCATGGATCTAATGATCATTTCATACATAAAATTGAACATTAGATATTAATTAACCATCGAATAACTTCTTATATTGCGTATTTCGTTGAGTGATTAACCAAATTCGATTCTATACAAACACACACAGTCACATAGATCAATTTGTCACGAACAAATTTTTTGAAAAGCCTTCCGAATTAATTTCATGTCTAAAACTCTAAATTGGGATCACGTCCGCGTGTTGCTGCAGGTGATATTATATTTAAAAACAACATTTAAATAAATATTCCTTTGGAATTTATAACATTGCAAAATAAAAACTAATCAAAAATACATTGGGCTGAAAACAGAAAAATGGAAAAAAATTATAAGCTCGGACTTTTAAAATAGAAATTCTAAGCTTAATTAAATATAAGAAAATAATAAATGAACAAAAATTGAACCAAATCTAATGTAGTAGCAACAATTCATAATATTCCAATTAGATTGCAATCAATCTTGTCTCATCGAAATAAATATTTAGACAATAATGGCATCCAATAAATATCAATTCGGTCTCAAAATCTGTACCAAATAAGAAATTATTTCGAATAATAGTGGCGAATCAATTCTTCTCTGTAATTTCATATTGCTTTCCGATTTATTTTAACATAATTTCATTAAATAAAAATGGAATGATTATTTTTGTCCGTTCTAGTAGTAGAGCAAATGAGTAATACTGTTATAAGAAACCAAATTGGTACTTTGACACGTAATAAATGTCTGTCAACTATCAAATGTTAATACATATAAGATCATAAATAGTTGCATACACACATATCAACTTAACAACGCTATCAAGATCAACACACACTACAACAGAATTAGACTTTACTAACATCAATTTACTAATGAATTTTAGTGAAAACCGTTAATAATATTAGGCGGTGGTATTTTAGAAAATAAGTTCAACTATTTCCTAATGGTTTGGAAAAAGAAACATTACAAAAATATGTCAAAAAGTATAAAAAAAATTATCGGATAACCTTTGCTAACGGTTTCTTATAAAAAACCGTTAGAAAAGATTTTTGCGCTTGGTTTTGCTAACGGTTCCTTATAAAAAACCATTAGGAAAGGTTTTTGCGCTGGGTTTTGCTAACGGTTATTTATAAAAAATCACTAGTATAGGTTCATGCGCAAAATTTTTTTAATATATCCCATCTCACCAATAATATTTGCTACTACGGATTACCTATCTCATTGTTCGTTCCTCTCAATCTAATGATCCAAAAATCAAAATTCAAGAATAGAAACCCCACGGATCACCAACTCTTTTTCATCTATTTTCATATATAAAAAGATAGATGAGAGAGAGACAGAGAAGAGAAAGAAGAAAGAAATAAGAAACAAAGAAGAGAGACAAAAGAAATAAAAATCGAAATTGGACCATCTCAATTTCAAACGGGGCCAAAAAATAATGACTTGACCCTCAAAAACGTATTTAAAGTTTATTTGAAGTTTTTAGTTTAGTTTATTTTTTTATTTTTTTCCTTAGAAATTGTATAGATTTTCATATTATTGAGTAATTAAAATGTATTGTTCAGTAAATAATTTTTTCATTGTATGAATAATTATATTTCTTTTATATTAATTACTGAATGAATAATATGATGTATGACACAATACTTATTATTTGTCATTTGTTCTTAGTTTGTTTTTCATCTGTATAAAAAGTTAAATTTGTAAAAAAAAATATTTGCTAACGGTTTATTAGCAAAAACCATTAGCAAAAATTCAAAATAAAAATAAAAATCCTTTACTAACGATTTATTAGCAAAAATTAAAAAAAAATTCGCAACACCCTTTGCTAACGGTTTTTGCTAAAAAATCGTTAGCAAAACTTAAAAAAAAAATTCACAGCACCCTTTTCTAACGGTTTTTGGCTAAAAATCATTAGCAAATGTCTGTCCAACGCTCCTCTTTTCCTAACTGTTACTTATAATTTTCCTAACGCTCTCCATTACTAACGGTTGTAAGTTATTTTAAAAACCGTTAGTAAATACCAGTTCTGCTGTAGTGACAATTAATTAAAAAGTAGATGAAAAATATAATAGCATTGCCTTTTTAATTCTATTTTCTATAGAAAGAAAAGATCCATGATCAATAAGAGAAGGAAAAATCATAATGCGGATTCAAGAGAATCAAAAGAAGAAGAAATGAATGGAAAAAAAATGAAGAAAGATAGGCAACATACTCGTTACAGACACAATATGATACTAACGATTGAGAAATGAATATAGTTACATCTAATGACTTATATTTATTTCGAAAATTAAAAATTAAATTCTGACCGTTGCAAGAATATCAGAATACTTAAACACATAATCAGGAGTAGAGATAGAGATATTTTGAATTATTAATAATTATTATATTTGAAATCACAAATCCACAGTTGATCGTTTCACAAGGACTTCGGATAGATAAATAAATTAATTATGCATTTTTCTTTTTGGAACTTTTTTCTTGCGGAGATAAAGGTAGGTAACTGAGCCACAAAAAAAGAAGAAGATAAAGGTAGGTATCCTTGACAACCATTTAATTTCACAATCTTGCATAACAATCAACTTGAAATAAATTAAAAAATATTAAAACATTATAAATATATTCTTAAATTTATAGATGATTGTGTTTCAAGTTTTATATAATTTGTTCCATCAAAGGCTGTCAAAATTATATGATTATTTTAACAATTAATGATCTTTGATGAAAATTAAAAGATATTTAAAATTTATGTTAAACTTGAAACGTAATTAAGTTATAAATTTAAGAATATATTCATATTTTTTATATTTATTTTTTTATAAATTTATATAATATTAATTATCAAAATTCTCAAAACAAACGATTGCTAAGTGATGCCGACGCAAACAATAATGTCAAAGCGCGCGCAGACATATCTACTAGCTCATATCTGCTGTCAAGGTCTAGTATACTATATTATATATATTACCGACTTTTAACTATTAGATGAATTAATGAGTAACGACTAGTATTAGATGAATTAATGAGTAACGACTAGTATTAGATGAGTGGGGTCGGGTCGGGTTCAGGTCGAATCATATTATTTTATTATATTTCTTGACCGATCTAAATTCAACCCGATTAAATTCGGATTAAAAAATTTTGATCCATACCCAACGGGTCACGAGTCGACCCGATCCGACCGGTATAAAATAATGAATTAATTATTAATTATTTTTATATAACTTTAAGTAATAAAATATTAATTATTTTATAATTAATCTTAATTAGTGTATATTTAAACTTTAATTAGTACTAAATCATAAAATTACATCAAAAAACGTGATTAATCGGATCGGATCGGGTTGACCCGAACTTGACCCGATCCGATTTGAGTCAAAAAAATTAAATCCATATCCGACCCATTTATTTTTGAGTCATGTCAGGTTAGATCAGATTCGGATCGAATCGGTTTAACCTTTCGGATCAAATCAATAATTTACACCCCTTATAACGACTAATGACATGACTACACCGAAATAACCCCTCCATTTTTTTTTTCAAGTATAACATGGACCGTAAATCGATCTATATATACATGTTGATCCGATAGTTCATACCAACCACATCATTCTGTTGTCAGTCAAGTAACGTATATTACCAGATGGGAAGTCACGCGCATCTGCTTCTGCGTGCAAAGGCAAAATCCTCAAGTATATATTTTGATTTTGACCCAAGATTGTCAGTTTGTGACATTAATATATGATGTATTGAAAAATGAGATCTACTCAACGTATCATGTCAATCAATTACAAATTAGCCGAAATTGGTGACAGAGCCGGAACAAATTTGAAAGATGGGTCGATTTCAATTAGAAACAATAACAAATTGTTTTGTTCTAAAGGACAGGTCAATTTCAACTAAAAGCAATAACAACTTTTTTATTAAATGAACAATACTCTTATATAAAACAAAAACCGTTGCAATCTGCAAGAGCAAGAATCTGCAGATTATGTTGTAAAGGAAAATTAATTTGCTACGTAATTTCATATATATGTAGCATCTGAGAGTCTATGTTTATGTGCACAATTTTATCCTAATTTTTCTGAAAACTATATAATACGACAATTATTATTTGTTCTAAAAATAAGATAAAAATTAATTGATAAAATTCACAATTTATAACCAATGTACTGTATATAATATATGATATTGAAATATAAAGTTTTTAGCCAATCAATCTTTGGCTATTTTAATTTTTTATGATCGATGTGTGTTTCTGGGTCTTTTTTTTTTCTTTTTTTTGGGGATGGGGGACTCACATCACCTGTGAAGCTGAAAAAACTCTGCAGGTGCGGTTCTTTTGATTTCTACAGTTAGATCATCTATCAATGGTTATGATTTAACAGTAATAAACAGCTCCATACATCAAAATTTATGTTTAGATTTTCTCATAACCGTTATAATTTCTTTGCGGAAATATCTGCACGAAAATTCTCTACGGAGAATACGGATCCGCGGATGGGGGAAGGCCAACTACAGTATCAACAGTTTTGGTCATTATAACTTGCAGATTTTTTTTACAAATACCCTTCGTCACTATGCCGAAGTTTTCAATTACTTGTCCGGACTGACGCCGCTCTTCTTAGTTCTTACTCTGTAACCTAATTAATTAATTACTCATGGTACGTTAAAGTTATCTCAAAGATGAATATTCGCATCATTCAACAGGGGCGAACGAAAATACTTTTTGTATGGGATCAACATTTTGGATCTTTATATATTACACAAAATAATTATTATTTAATTTGCATAATATTTTGATATATGTGGTAACTAGTGTTAAAAATTATAAATATATGAGGGACAACAATGATGAATTTAATAATTTTCATCTAAAATTATACATAAATTAGTAATTTCTGAAAAACAAATTAGCTAGGGTCAATTGACCCATTCACACCACTTTCATCCGTCATTCAACTGTGAATAAAGTGGTAGCTTATTAATAGCGAGAACATGTAAATATATGCGTGGCCACGGGTGGATTTAAGTTAAACCAGAGCGATAAGTTGATCCTTTTGGATTTTAAAAAATAATATTTTATGTTAAAATTTTATTAATATGATTCTCTAGATTAAATTTCTGATCCTGAATTATTTAATTATTTTTCATTATGAAAAAATATTTAATATTATGGATAAAAAATAATTATAAAAAATTAAAAATATAGTTTCATAAAGAAAATTTTCTTTATCGTTATGATTATTTATTATTTAATTTATTATTTTTAATACATAAAAGATATTATTTTAATACTTTTATTTAATATCCGATTAATTAATAATTTAAACTCGATAAACCACTAAATCCGATTACTAACCCTCATCAAAATTCTGCATCCGCCGTGTGCGTGGCGACGATTTATAATTGACTCATTCTGTATAAGAGGAACAGGTGGTGTGCAATGCAATTTTGTTGAAATTTTATTCAAGTCTGCTCACTTGATCAAACTAGACCACGGTCATATTACGACTTTACGAGGTTATTTTGCATCCGATATACTGGCTGAAACCCAATTACCTCCGGTTCTAAAATTTTGTGAATGATGATAAAAAAATGTGGCCTAAATTGATCAAAACATAAAAACCACATTAAAAATAATTATTACAATAATTTATACGTGATATAAAATCAGTCGACTTGACTTTAGTATTTTGCAAATTAATTTATGCGCTATATAGTTCCAGGATGTCAGTCAGCTTTCGTGATATTAGATAGGATTATAAATCTGCGTTCAAAATATTATAAATATTAATAGGTACACAACATGCAACATGCTATAAGAATTTGGTGTGATATTATATATCTCTGATTTATAAACAGGTTAATTAATAGAATGCAGAGAACCAAAAATCGGAGAATATGTACCAGTTCAGTTTTGTGATTTTAGGATTCTGATAATTCATTTGGACTAATTAAGTGATATATTAAGAAAATCAGTGGACACAAACAATGTATTGTATATGAATTTTAGAGAAATTTACACGTAATATTTGATCTATCTGCTTGATTTTGATGCAAAAATTTACGCTTAATTGCAGGGTTCTAACTAAAAATCAATAGACAAAAAAAGTTTATTATGTTCAATTTTATGCTGATACAGGATAAGTCACTTTTATTTTCTATTTGAACATACTTAGAGGTCTTGAACAAGTTCTGTTTTTGCGATGTTCTAAAGTTAATTAATCAAGGTCTGAAACAAATTCTGTTTTGCTTCATTTGTCAATCATGATAAGGGCAGGAAAAAAAGAGAGTCATTAACTGATTCTGTGTTATACAAATACAACGGCTGTCACTCTATTAATACAAATTAAGTGAAGACACTCGAACTTATTTTCTTTTTAATTAATTTCCAAAGAATAAAAAATGACCCTATGCTACTGAAAAAAAAAAGAGCTAGCACTACTTACACTTTCTCTCTTTCATCTCTCACTACTTTATGTATATACGGGCATTTCTTTACAAACAAAGAAAAGGTTTAAAGCAAAAATAAAAATTATGGGCACGTCTTATTCGGGTCGCCGGTACCACATGAATGCAGCCCAGATAGGGTCCCCTTCAGGATCTTAAAGAAAATGCTTTCATTTTCCAACAGCTGCTCCCCTTTCAAAGTTCTTGCAGCCATTACATCTTGAGAGCTTGAAGCTGTCAACAATAACACCAGAAGAAAAACAACATGTAGCTGAACCATGCTTATATCAAACTTTACGATTTTCGTTCTCCGTTGCTCGGTAGCGGTTAGCTTCAGATATGTACTGGTAGCAGAGAAATGGTATGAGACCTTGTAAGATATTTGTGTTTTGTTTGTTTGCTTGTTTCTTTCTTTCTTGCTTTCTTTGTGTTAATTAATGTGTTCTCTGTGAAATGGATATTTGGTTTTAGTAGTTAGGTGGATTGGTGATGGAAGAACAAAAGTATGAGGGTATATATAAGGATACATGTAGGCTAGCTGGGAAGGTTGACGCCAAGAAATGGTCAATATTGTAAGTTTCTTGTGTACTTTTGAGAGGATGAGTCTCTCTTTGAAGCAATTGCTGTATATTAATACATGTAGCGATTTCTAATTAAACAAAATAAGAATTTTGTTCGTTTTATTTGCATGTATGGACGTTAAACTTCTTATATATACGCACAAACACATGTTTTAATTATACCCATGAAGCATAAACTTGAGCTTATTTTTTTGATCCAATGCATAAAATTGAGCTTAATTAATTGCTCCTAATTCAAAACTAGACAAATTCATACGCATATATAACGTGATCCCAAAAAAAAAGAAAAAGATTAAAAAACATAATTGTAGCATTGCTGATTTCTCCAATGCTGCAACAAAAAAAACATTGAAATGTCAAATGAATGTGTCTATTAGAAAGGTAATAAAAAAATAAAATTATGCAGTCGATTATGTGACAGATAAAAATCATGTAAGGGTGACTACACGGCGGGGCTAACGACCAGAGTATGGGGGCATGATCACATTTTCACTTGATGGAAACTCAATTAAATTTGCAAATGAAATAACTCGACACACGAATATGTACGCGATCAGCGCCACAAATTAACTCGACACGCGGACCTCTCGTTAATCTCTGAATTAAATTGTGCTTGTGGTACAATCAACTAAATGGTTTCATTTAGTTGTACTAAAAATCTTTGGTAACGAAGTAAGAGTAGACCTGTTCCATAGTCTTTATATACGCGGGCTTTTTCCTAGTCCGTTCATGATATTTGAATTTGAACTTGAATATTTTTGTTCGCACGCAGTTATAATATTACAAGTCAAAACAAGACTTTTATACTAGTAATACTTCCTAAATGTGCAGTAATAAATACAATATGCATATTAATCCACCATGTATTCTGGCTAGCTAGCAGCTTATATTATGCCCATAAATTAATGTCACGAGAAATGTATTTTGATGTAACGTTACAAAAAATTCTCAAACTTTGGGTTGTAATAATTGATTTTCGAGTTTTTACTTTGACCATCAATTCTCTCTTTTCTCCTTTCAAAACTATATAATAGGTGAAAATATGTTCTCTTGATTTCTAACCATGATTTCATTTATTAGCTAAATTTTTATATGTTTGTAGTATATTTTAAATTTTTTTTTTTTATTTTTATATCTCTCCACTCAATCAGCTAAATATTCAAAATTAATGCACGGTATGTTTTTTTTTATTTTGCTGATTTAATTTTGTTTTGTATGTCGTTAAGAATTTTATTTTGGTAAAAGTTATGTTTGGGTATATTTTAATTTATGAAACTACTGTATTTTATGAATAATAGTAGAGCTATAAAGTAATTAAGAAAAAATATTGATTTAAAACTTTAATGGATTATAATTCATGGAAATATATAAATATTATTAAATTATCAAGGAATTAATGATCTTCATACATAAAATTGAGGAGTAAACAACAATTAACATTGAATAAGCTATCATCACTTATTGCGCGCATAGTTCGTTGAGTGATCACTACAACAAAAAGGATCTTTGCTAACACCCTTTTAATAATGATTTATTAATAAAACCGTTAGTAAGGAAGGTCGGTGGCATTTTGGTAATATTTGATAACATTTCAGTGACGGTTATTACAAAATTCGTTATTGAAATCTGTGTTATTTTCGGGAATTTTTTCGGTAGAACTTTTAATAACGGTTTTACGTAAAAAACGTTACTAAAGGGTTTTTATTTGTATAAACTAATATATCTGAAATATGAATTGTAGGACTCATTGGATGCTTCTCATTGTCAACCTCCTGGAAGATCTTGTTTATGTTTTGAATCCTGTTAATCATGATGTAAGCGGGTTGAAAATCCAGAATATACTCAATACGTGAGTATTTCCATTTGAACCCTAATATAAAAATTATGTATAAAAATTATAATATCTGCCTAAAATTAAATTACCGAACAGATACAATGGTATCGAAACAACCCATGATCCCGTACATCAGAACACCAACACAGTTAATAAAATAAACAATAATTAAATAAATTGAATTTCTTTTCTCTTCTTTTATTTTTTATTTTTTATTTATTTTATTTAAACCTAGTTTCTAACCTATAAGAATATAATATTAATAAATTTACAAAATAAAATAAATCATATAAATTTAGAACATAATAAATATAATAAATATAATAATTAGGATTTAAATAATATATATATATAAATATATATTAATCAATTTCTCTATTTATTTTAATTTGTATTCGTATACTTATTTTATTTTATTTTTATTTTTATTTTCTTTATCCTGTTGTAATTGAATTTGTAATCGAGATGAAATGAATAAAAAGAAATTATTTACTTGTACTCATGATTGGGTGTATTGTCTGCTATTCAAACATTTATCATTACCGAACTTGAAATGTCGAATAACGTAATTTAAACACTTAATGAGAAACACGATAAAAATAATAAACAAGTAAAAAGACGGTTTCATAATCAAAACTCGAATAGAATAAAAGGGATGAACGATAAACACTTAACGTAATTAATTGGTCAAATTAACGAATCCTGAATAAATTAATAAAAGATGTATAAAAGTGACTAACATTACAAACACCGTAAAATTAAATATAAACGCGATAATTAAAATTTCTGACAACCCATAAATATGGTAGAAATACTGCCGGATTTGTAAGGAAAAAGACGATAAAATCTGAACGGACTTTAGTTTAAAACGCCATTATAATTAATTATCAATTATAAAATAAATCATGTTAAAACTAACAGGCACTTAATTTAAATTAATAATAGGTGATATGGTCGACTCGGATCCACTCGCGGAGTAAGAGTCCGATCCCAACCTCGCGTATGCAGACGCCGATCCCGAGACAAGCGTGCTGCCTCCGGAGTAGAGCGATTCCGCGATCCTCACCAACGCTCTCAGGTACAGATTCATGAGATTTGATTTTCTTTCTTCAAAATTAGGAAACCAAACCGAAACTTACATGTTTTCAAAACAAATTGAATTGCGGTATTTTCTGACCAGACTTGATTAGAGACCAAAATTTGAATTGTCATTGCATACGGTAATTGACCCACATCTTCGGAGCCTACCCGCATTCGCATGTCATGTCATGTCATGTCATTCAGCATATAGATAGGATATGAGTAGGACTCGGAAATTAGTATTGAGATAGGATTAGATTAGAAATAAAATAATAAGTTGTTGATTATAATTGTTGGGATAAATACTTTTATTATCATTATTAAATAATTAAGTTAGGTAGTTAATCATGCATTAAATATATGAGAGAGTTGAGAGGAGGACCGGGTGATCTCAGTCCAACAGGTTACGTTCGATAAACCGGTTGGCCCGTGGTGCTCCTTGGTCTGTATATACATTACGCATTGTCGGTCATTCACCGACCTCATCATTTGACGGGCTCGACAATGCCACAAGTGTTTTTCTTTGATCAATATTATATTATTTATTACTCAGTATATGATTTAATTACAAATTTAATTGAGAGATTAGGATTGAAATGGCTTTCAGTGTTTAGTGTGGGCGGTCATATTCGAGTCTGGATTCTATTTTATTTTATTATATTATTTTATTTAGTCGTCTTATTTAAGATCATAGTATGTCCGAATGACTTTCTCGTTTGGCCCCTGGTTGATATAGAGAAAATCGGTAGCTCTCCTTTGGCCTCTGGTTGATACAGAGAGTCTCTCATTTGTTATTATATTCTATTTTTTCATTTCATGGATAATTATCTTCTTTTGGTTATATGACAATTGAAGTCATATGATAATCCATTGGTTATCTAAATTGTGAGGTAGATTACCGAGATTCAGCAGACCAAAGTACGTGATTTATAACCGTTCACTCTCTTAGGGTGTTATCTCTCCGGGAGCCCAAATTGTCGTTTATGCGACGTTGTCATCGCATAAAAATAAAGAGCTAAGTTAGTTAGTTGAGCCCTGGTAGTGCCCGCTTAGGCAAGGCTCGAATTAGTAAGTTGGGTCCTGTAGTGCCCGCTCGAGATGGATTTGGTAAATTTACAACCAAGATTTTCATTATGGATGATTCTTTCTCATATTATATATTATATTATATTATTTCCATAGATTTTCTATTTTGGGTTTCCTTATCATTTCATGTCACAGCATCTTAGTGAATTTCTACAAAAAGTGCATAGAAATATAATTACTTTCATATATTATTATTATTATATTACATATAAAATATCAGTTTTGGTATTTGAATCAAGTCTAGGAAGGAAGATCAAATCTTAAGGCTAGATTTAAATCCGTACTGAGTAATTTTTAAATTACTCACTTTTCCATGGTGATTGTGGGATCCAGGTTTACAACTATAGGATTTTTTTGGAGAGAGTGCTAGGTGCAGTCTTGCGTGATGACAGAGATGCTTCGCCGCATTAGTATGTGAGCTGGGTATTTGACTAGGGCTTTTCGGGACATCAAGTTTTTCTTTATTTCTTTTAGGTTTTATTTGAGAGATTTTGCTGCACATTCTGATGGAGCCATCCCCGCCGATGCAGGCGTTGAATTTTATACTATTATTCTGGACTATATACTACCATGTATTTATTATTATTATTATTTTATATATTTTGTATTATTTATTTTATTCATTTTGCCCTCCGTACGCACGTCTTATCGTGCGTACGTGGCGGGATTGTCACCCCTAATCCGATTTATTTATTTTAGGGTGTGACAGAACCTTTCGGTCACCGATCAATTATCTTGATTTAACACTAATAAATGCCCTGTCCATCAAATTCATGTCTAGACTTTCCCACGGCTGTCTAGCTTAAAACAAGCCAACCAGATCTCCCTACGGAGATCTCTACACTGAATAAGAACCGCAGAGGCTGCCTGCTCCCTCATGGCTGACTATATTTGAAAATAGTTCACTTGGATATATGGCATTATCTAAGTTGACGAAGTCTAAATTTGACAATTGGAGCACGTAAATCAGAGCGCTGCTCGGGGCACATGATGTGTGGGATATTATCAAGACCGAATATATTCAATCCGAGAACATAAAATCCCTAACCATATAGTAGCTGAAACTGTTGAAAGAGAAAATAATAAGTGACAAGATAATACTCTACATCATATATCGAGGAGTTGACAAAATCAGATTCGAGAAGATTATCGGAGCAACAACATCTAAAGAGGCGTTAGGGATACTCCAGAGCGCCTACAAGGGTGTCGATCCAGTCAAGCAAGTAAGAATTCAAAATCTAAGAGCAGAGTTTGAATCGCTGGAAATAAAAGATTATGAGAGTGTCTCAAGCTATATCATCATAGTATAGATAGTGATAAATTAACTGAAGAGAAATGGAGAGCCTCTCGGAGTAGAGGGTGGTGAAGAATATATTAAGGTCATCGACCGACACGTTTGAGAACACTATAGAGAGTCATATGATTTGAGCGGGATATCAGTAGATGAACTCATCGGCTCACTCATGACATACAAGTAAAAGAAGAAGTTCAAGAAGAAGAAATTTCTTGAGGAGGCTTTGCAAGCCAAAGTTTAAAAGCAAAAAGTTTGATAATCTCAACAATTATAAAAACAATTTGGAATTTAAAATCTTAATAATTAGAAATGCGGTGAATGTAATTACCAGCTCATTTGTTGTAATTTCGTATTGTTTTTCTTGAACTTTTTTTTTCATGTTAGTATATTTTTCAGACCTTGAGTCTTCTTTTTGTTGGTGGTGGTTATAAAAATAATTCCTAACTCATTTTGAGTTGGTGGTTGTAAAATAGTTTTTATTTTGTTGGGTTTTTTAGAGAAAGATAAGGTTGTCAATAGCGCTCTTTTGGCAGTTTATCCGATTCGTATCATAATCGATAAGATAGATATAAATAAGATTTTATTTTCATTAAGTTATTGGGTATGAGTATGTGTAAGTAAAAATTTCGTTAACTTATCAGGTAAGGGTACAAAAAAGAGCTATTCCTTTTCCGTTACCTATTTTATTGCTAATTATATTATAATCTAATTCATTATTAATTATATTATAATATTTTTTATTACTAATTATATTATAATTTTTTATTGCTGATTATATTATAATTTTTTATTTTGAAAGCTATTTTTTATTACCTCATCGATTATATCTTGAGGGTATGGCGCTGGACCTGACTCGATGCATTGTTCAAAGGAATACATTTTTTAATTTAACTATTTGAACAATATATAATTAAAAATACACATTATAAGTTTATTATATATCTTTGGCAATGATTTTGACTCGTGGTGATTAATGATTATGTCATGTATTAATCTCATGATATAATAATTGCATTCCTTACTGTTGGGTTATGTTGGACTCTAAAAAATAACGGAAGTAACTGGGACATAACTAAAACAATTCATATTATGATAATTTTATAATTTAGGTGTAGATCTTGTACCATTCGTCTTACATAGCTGAATCACGTGTTCTTTTTGTTCTTATTATTTATCATCCAATAATGTCATAATACCCTACAAATTTAATTAACATATTAGTATATAAGTTATATATATTAATATTTTGTTGATAAAAAATAAAAAAAGTTATATATTTAGTAAATTCTGAATGCGCAACCCGCTTACATCGTGATTCACGGGATTCAAGACATAAACAATATTATCAGAGATATTGATAACAAGAAGGATCCAATGACTCATATAATTTATATTTTATTTTTAGAAAAAGAATAAATTTTGAAAAATTGAATTCTTAAAGATATATTTTTTCTTACCCCTCAATGTACGGTAAGAACAAGTAATGCCTTTTGACATGTAGTAACCTGTCATTTACGTATCTTGTTGCTGATGAGAAATTAAATCAGATGACCCTTTCTAAGCATTTATATGGACAAATAAAATCATAACTTGTGATTTTAAATGTTTTGCACCGTTTTGTCAAAATTTTACATATATATCAACACAAATTATTATATATTTCTTCAATTGAACAAATATTAGGTTTAAAAAAAACTTACATGCAGAAAATCTGAAGAATCGAGATGTTCAGCATCTCTTTTGTGAAAAATTCCATAACGTCTTGAATCGCCAAGTGTACTTTCCCTCAATAATCGAACACGCCAGCTTCGAACTCTATCTGAAGAGGCATGTGCTGGTTGCTAGCAACTAATAACTAATTTATCATGTACATATATGTGCTGATTGGATATAGAAATACATCCAACAACTAATTAATCAGAGATGAAAAATTAAAATTATATCTTAGAGAATTGCACAGCTAGTTGATTACTGGTTGAAGGAAAAAAAATGGTTGTTCATTGTTGATCAATTAATAGTCTAACTAGAAATTAACTAATTTAACAAATATACTAATTAAAACCTCATTTAGAGATATCAAATATACCTCAGATCATAAGCTAGTTGAAGAAGAGAAAGGAATTAGATGATGGTAGCCAGAGAAATTGTACTTGGATACATTAGGTTTTTTTACGTATGAACCTATGCTATCAGTTTTTTATAAATAATCATTAGCTAAAAACCAGCGCAAAAATTTTTTCTAATGGTTTTTAATGAAAAATCGTTAGGAAAGTTTTTCGCGTTAGGTTTTGCTAATGGTTATTTCTAAGAAACCATTAGCGAAGTCTATCGGACAATTTTTTACATTTTTTGACATATTTTTGTAATATTTTTTCTTCCAAATCGTTATAAAATAGTGGAACTTATTTTCAAAATACCACCGCCCAATATAACTAATGGTTTTTATTAAAAATATTAATAAAATTGTGTTAGTAAAACTCAGTTATGACACTATTTTATACCTATATTAGCTTATTAGCAGTGAGATCTCATATTCCTATGTTAGGCCACCGCTTAATGACTCATTTTGTAAAGAGGAACATGAGGCAATTTTGTTGAAATTTTATTCAAGTCGAGTCGCTACACTACAAGAAAACAAATTAATGCTCATCAAATTGCTTACCGGCGTCATGTGGTCAGCAATACATCGAGTATTCCTTACCAATTAAACAATGGTAAGTAAGTTGCTCAGCAATGTACTGGGTATTACTTACCGATTAAACAACGGTCATGGTGTTGGTTAGCAACAATGGCCTCCATAGTAGACAATAGAGAATAAAAAGAACGGGATCAGATAGTGCTTACGGGAATTGACGGTAGGGTTTAATGTGGTGACCGATGAAAATTCATTACTTATCACAGTCACTAGTAGGGAATATTATTTGGTGATTGGCCACACATTATAACTTACTGAAAGTCCATGTAAGAAATGATTTTGCTAATTTTAAAGGAAATATTTTTCTAAAACATTCGCTACTTTTAATTTCAGACAAAAATTAAATACCATCATAACCGTCCACTATTTCCTCTTTCAGATAGGAGTAAAGAAAAACCATATTTTTAACTGTCCGCTATATTTTTCTTTTTAATTCAAACATAAATATATAGAAAATTATATTTTAACTATCCATTATTTTTTCTTTCAGGTAGAAAAAGAAAAGCTTAAACATATATTTTCAAAAATCAAATAGCCATCTACCACTATACAAACATTGAAAAATACCGCTATACAAACATTGAAAATTTTAGGATTTGTTATAGTTCATTTTTTCAGATCGTATTATTTTATTTTTTTTATTCGATCTGAACTTGATCCGTTTAAATTCGGATAAAAAAAATATAGACTCATATTCAACCCAACCTGACCTGACCAGGTCATGGATCGATATGATCTGACCTGTATAAAATAATTAAATATTTATTAATTATTTTTATATAATTTTAAGTAATGAAATATTAATTAATTTATAATTAATCTTAAATAGTTTATAATTAGTGTATATTTAAGTTTTAATTAGTATTAAATCATAAAATTACTTAAAAAATATAATTAATCGGGTCGGTTGGGTTGATTTGCATTTGCACAAATGAATTATGCATTTACAGAGCCATGTTAGCTGTTATTTGTCAGTTTTGGTGATTTTTTGCAGAAATAAATGTTTGCACGTGTAGAGATTATCCAACACATGACTAATCATGATAATACAAAACACGACGCTTGTTCCAAATTAATTAAAATTACTAAGAGGCTATTATATACCTTACCATCAAAGAGAAAGAAATATGCTTAACCAAATAATTACACTAAATTAAGGACATAAAAAATGATTATTATGTTCTATTCATTAATGCTACTATGGGATATTAATCACATTTAATATATTCTATTTGACTTTCTTAATTAGATGCCTTGAACAGTGTTCTGTTTTGCGATGTAATCGCGTTTATTATATTCTATTGTGGGATATAATCACATTTATTATATTGTACTGATTATAATCAAACATATTGTGTTTTTATTATTTGATAAAGAACGTTTGTTAATTTCATTTGTTAATCATGATTAACGCAGGAAAATGTAAAAATATTGATACCGTGTTATAAAAATATAACTATCACTCTTTAGTGTTGCAATATACAAATTAATTGAAGAAACTAGAACTAATTTTCCTATTAATTCCAATGAGGAAAAAACAAACATGACCCTATGTTAATTGTTGAAGAAGAGCTATGTACTTACACTTTCTCTCTTCCATCTCGCATTCCTTTTTGTATGGGCAATTTCTTTACAAACAAAGAAACAATTTAAAGCAAAAAAAAAAAAAATTTATTTGCACGGCTTATTCGGGTCGCCGGTGCCACATGAATGCAGCCCAGATAGGGTCCCCTTCAGGATCTTAAAGAAAATGCTTTGATTTTCATCCAACAGCTGCTTCCCTTTCAAAGTTCTTGCAGCCATGACATCTTGAGAGCTTGAAGCTGTCAACAATAACACCAGAAGAAAAACAACATGTAGCTGAGCCATGCTTATATCAAACCTTATAATTTTCGTTCTCAGCTGCTTGAGATAGCGGTAGCGGGTAAATTTGATGAGACTGTAATATTTTCTTTCTTTCTTTAGTTTAGGTGTTCTTTTGTGAGAAGGATATATTTTGGTTTTAATAGCTTGGTAGATTGGTGATGGAGTGAAACAGGAGCTTGAAGGTATATATAAGGAATTGAGGATACATACATGGAGGCTAGCTGGGAAGGTTGACGCCAAGAAGAGGTCAAATGTAACCTTTTTTTTTAGGAAAGGTCAATTGTAACTCTCTTTTAATGTTCAGAATATCACTAAGACTCTCTAAAGCAATAGCTGTGTAATGTTTATACATGCAGCGATTGTCAATTAAACTAATTAATCATTTTCGCTAATTTTATTTGTAAGTATGAAAGTTGAACATCTTATATACTTTTTACATAATTAAGATTAAGATGCTTAAACTTGAGCTGACTTGCTTGAAAATTAGACAAATGTATTTATAACGGGATGAAAAAAAAAGAGTACAAAAATGAAAGATCAGTTCATCTCTGATTCTGCAACAACAACAAAAAAATCAATGAAATGTCACAAGTATATGTGGCTCCAATCTTTAAAAAATCATAAATAATAATAAAAATATCCAGCTAATTAATTATGTCAAGAAAAGCCTGGATGGGTGCCCAGGCAGCGAACAAAGTATTCTGTATATCACATTAATTTTCATTTGACGGAAGCACGAGTAAATTCGCGAAGTGAAACTCGTCACACGAATATCTACGCGATCAGCGCCACAAATGAAACTGGAAGCTAGTGTGCTTTGATGATGACTCGTTATTCGTTAATCACTGAATTGAATTGTGTGCTTGTAGTTTGTAGTGCAATCAACTAAACGGTTTCATTTACTTGTACTAAAAAGTTTGGTAACAAGTAATTAAGAGTAGACCCGGTCCATAGTCCTGTACGCGGCTTTTTTTCAAGTCCGTTGATTAATATTATATTTGAATTTGAACCTCAATATTTTATTTCGCAGTTATAATATTATTACAAGTCAAAAGAAGACTTTTATACTAGTTATACTTTCTAAGCGTGCAGTAACAGGTACAATATATATATGCATATATGATATCTTTGGAATTTATTTATTATCATATCCTACACTATATTGACACTGCACAATCAAAACGAAAGTACAGTGGAGGAGGTACTAACTAATTACCGAATAATTCTAAAGGGGGAGGAGGTGAATATTTGACAATTTTTTTAAATATTTTAATATAAAATGCAATTTTAAATTTTGATATCATATATACATCAACATATTTGAATTTATTATCTATAATTGTATACGATTATAGTGCTTTTAAAATATTTATTTATTTTTAACTCAAAAAATAAATATTTATTTTCGATGGAGCTTAAAGGAGTTCTACTTAATCAGTTAATATATTCAAAATGCATGAGTTGTTTTCCTTTTATTTCTTTACTTTTCTTTTGTATGCCGTTAAAATTTTATTTTGTTCTACAAAGTTCTGTATGCTTATATTTTACTTTTATGGAACTACTTCATTTTATGAAAAAAAATTCAATGGATTAATCCATTAAATTATTTAAATAATAATAAATTCATTTACGGACTAATTAATGAATAATTAATTAACTTTTGAATAATTAAGTTATTTTCACTGATGGCATACAGTTTGTTGAGTGATTAACCAAATTTGAAATTTCGTAGAACAATTGTCACGAACTAAAAAGCCTTCCGAATTTTACGTCTAAATTGGAAAGTCATCGTTGTAAAAAAGTTTTTAAGAAGTTCAAATTAAATGCATTTTGGAGGAGAGACCGAAAATCTCTTTTTTTTTCTTTGGATGGATTGCCTGGGGTGTGGGTTTGTCAAAGTCTATATATGGATTTCTTGGACATTGACAAATATTATATACTTCATCCGGTTTTGTCCCGAAAAATATAGCATATATAAATAATTTGATATTTAAAATGAAAATTTTTCTATAAAATAACTTTTGTTTGAAATTTTTAACATAAATATATATTTTTTTAAATATTAAAAATATATTTAATGATAACTATTATAATAAACTCCATAATAATTTATTAAAAAATATAAAGAATTATGTTGTTTTAGTATTTAAATTATACATTAGAGATATCATATCATCTCTTTAAATAAAGAAAAGAAATGATATGAGTCATTTGATTTAAATAAAAAAACGAAAAACAAAATAAATGATGAAAATATGGATGATGTGCCATAACTAAAAAAAATATAAAATTAACACTCTTTCTAAATATACAACTAGATAACTAGTTTGTTATAATGCGGATATATTTTGTTATAATGTTTGTATTGTCATTAAGTTACATGTTGGGTAAATGCAGAGAATTATTATACATTGAAGTGAAATTCATGTGCAGAAATTAAGTTCAAAAAAATAGGAAACAAATATATATAGTTTGATTGGTTTTTTAAAGCATCCGCAAAGTGTGTAGATTGTCAAAATTAAAATTTATGCCACATTATTAATTTAACAGTCCTTTTTAGAACTAAATTAAGAGTTACATCTCTGAATATAATGAAATTTTCAAAATGACACTTTCGTGATTAATTTTTCACTGTCTCACTAACATGATTTGTCAAATTGACTGCTAAATTTAGATGATTATCTAATTTTACTTAGTCTCTGTATTTCTAAAATCAAAGTGATAATTATCAAATGAGCTTTGATAATCAATTTTACATGAAAATACGGATGCTCTTATATATAGATTGTAATAACAGCCGTACATCATTTAAATGTATAGGGAAACGGGGGAGACTCAAGCCCTTAGAATCATTTTTTTAATTCCAAGGCATGTTTTAATCAACATTGAGATTGAAGTAAAATATGAGATTAAAAATAAATTGCATGATTAGATACTAATTTAATGGTCAAAAAGTGCTTTGAAACCAAAAATAACTCAAGCTCTTGGGACTTCCCCTTCCAATGTATAGGTGTTCTCATACAGACCCAATGAGCATCCGACGCTACAATTGAAGTACCAATAGTGCATCCGACGCTATAAAAGAGAACATGTCATGTTCGGAAATTTTGTATGGGTTATATGTGACTTTCTGATTTTTTGTACGTTCCAAAAGAAATTACTCTGCACAATTTTTCATAGTTAAAAGTGTGTTATATACTACTGTTTGATTTTTGCAATTGTACCAGGTCAGGCCATCAGATGCACCTAGTCGTGTGGCAATGTGGTATGGCAATAGTAATACTGTCTGACAAGATTAAGAAAAATACTCTTGTAATTAAAACTGTTCCAGCTATTTAACAAGTCTCCTTTTACAACTAATTAACAACGTATAACAGAATTCAGTTTTTATGAAAAAAAAAAATTTGTAACAAAATACAAAAACTCTCTCTCCTTCATTTCTTTACTGGGCCCTTCTCACTCTCTTTGGAACCCTACTATTTAAATCTCTAAAGTCTATCAAGCTTCTTTCTCCGGCTCGTCTTCTACTATCTCTGACATGCATCGTGGAGATCCCTGAGGCGGAGGGCAGGTGGAAGGGACGAACGAGGGTTTGACGAGTGGAAGGGTTCAGCGAGCGGAAGAGATGAACGAGAAGGAACGAGATGAATTAAACTGGAGAGTAGTTGGGATTCAATGGTTAAATTGAGGGGCAGTTTTGAAAATATAGAAATAGGTTTATTATATACCATTTTTAGAAAAAAAAAATTTAACTAAAATATGTAGATTAAGTGTATAATTATAATTTACTAAATTCAATGAGTTTGGATGACAATCTCCTAATTTGGGGTCTTTGGCAGCATTTTTTTTTAACATATATTTTATAAAATTATTCTTGAATAAATTTTAAGGTAGTTTGTTTTTTCTCCTATGCGTTTGTTGATTGTGTAATCAGGTAGGCAAGCATGTGTACCGCGTGCATTTTTCTCTGTTTATCTTTGTTTGTACTCTTTTTCTGAACAAAAGTGACAGGCGTTTCAGACAATTTGGATTTATATATCATATTTAATTATTAAGGATCGCCATGTACAACTCTGACTATTTTTTGCTAATTTTCCTAAAATACTTCCTACTTCATCAAATAAATTTAAAAAAAAAGCTCCGAAAGTGTGCTTTGAACTTCATTGCAACTTCGTCAACTAAATCGACAGATGTACATTAATTAAATTCTTAGCCTTATTTTTTTTATTCCATGCATTAGAGTTTTTTCACAGCAATTTTTTCCCAAAAAAAAAATCTCGTTTTTCAACAATGAAACATTTACAAAATAGAAGCCACCTAAATTGAATTAAAAAAAAAAATTCTTCTCAAAAAGTAAGGTCAGAAAAGGCTAACTCTGCTTCATGTATTGCAATTTGCAAGTGTAAAGATCATGGACCTTTTTTCCACGATCAAAACAACGAATAATACCTAATTTGACGAAGAAAACTAAAGAATTATATTCAGACTTAATTTGTCCAGCCTCTTCTTCCCTATGGACAGCGACCGCCATGTATATTCGGGTTTCCGGTGCAGCCCGACGGCCCAGATTTGTGGCCGCCTTTCGGCAGAGCCATGAGCAGAAGGCTATCATTTTGCCACCGCTGCTCCGCTTTCAAACTTCTTGCTGCCACCACAACATGAGGCTGAGAGCTTGATGCAGCCAACAACAATAGCACAAAGAACAGAGCTGATAGCTGAGCCATTTAATATAACTATAGTGTCTCTTGATTTGTTCTCAAAAAAATTAAATGATATGGTTGTAATGAATTAAGCTTTGTATTTAGTTGTGAGCTGTTTGGTTTAATTTGGTTTGATTGGTGTTGGGATGCAAAAGGGGTAGAAGAAGGTAGTATATATAATTAAGAAGCATGGGTTGCATGGATTTTTGATGTCTAAAAAAGTAACAACTAAAAAGGATATCAGTTTTGAATTCCTAATGTCTTACTTTGACTAAGACTAGCTAAGCTAGTTTTCAGACTCAACGCGCCTAGCTTGTGTTGTGCACTTGTGCTTATTTATTCGGATTTTGGAGAAGAGGAGAAAGGTCAATGTGTGGCTATAGCACACATCACATGCTATTCCGAGTTTCCGAGATGACCTTTTTTTGGATCACATGTGACTGTAGCGTTTATGGCCAAGCCTGTGGTGGATATGCAAATCCATGTTGAATACAATATTATTTCCAGTGATCACTTACCAAGTACCAATGTTGTGCAAGTGCCATATAAAACACACTTGTAAGCTGTAAGCATTCTTAAAACTTAAAAGTCAAGGATTTCTATATTTTTCTGTGGCAAAGCATTTATCCAATACTAGGAAACATATTTTCTTAACGAAAAGAATGTATGGGAAATCTCCGAGCAGGGGCGAAATCAGAAACGATCGATTGGGGGTGTTCGGTTCAACTAAATAAAATATTGAGATCAAAAAAAAATAAAAAATTTTATCATACGGTCTTTATTTTTCAGTGAACTAAGAAGGTGCCCGAATGTCAGTGGACGCCTACCTTAATTTCGCTCCTATCCCCAGGATGTGAAATGCAACTGTCTCACTTTTGTTTTATTATGATTGTATTGATCGGAGACTAACCGGCCTATATATAGGTCTGATTTGGGTGATTTCATAAATATTCGATCCAAATATTTATTACTCAAATTTTAAAATTTCTTACTCAAAATTTTAATTTAAATATTACAAAAAAATTTCATATCATAATCTTATAGATTATCAATTTTCATCAAATTTAGAGTTAGTTTACTATACTTAATATTTTTTGAAAGATGACTCTAAAAATAATTAAAAAAACTCATTTTTATAGGCCAATTTTTGTTATCTTTTAAAAATCATTAAGCATAATAAACTAAATTCAAACGTGATGAAAAATTGATAATTTATAAGATTATGATATAAAAAATTTGAGCTATTAAAATAAAAATTTGGGTACGGCATTTTAAAATTCGAGCCATAAGTATTTGGCCGAATGCTTATGGAATCACCGTAGTCAAACTCTATATAGGAACTGGCTACGGTGATTCCATAAACATTTCAAGCCAAAATATTTACGGATCAAAATTTAAAATTTCGTACTCAAAATTTTAATTAAAATATCACAAAAAATTCTTAATATAGTAATCTTATAGATTATCAATGTCAACAAATTTAAAGTTAGTTTACTATGCTTAATAATTTTTTAAAGATGATTCTAAAAATAATTAAAAATATTCATTCTTATAGGCTAAATTTTGCTATCTTTCAAAATCATTAAGCATACTAAACTAACTTCAAAGGGGATGAAAATTAATAATTTACAAGATTATGATATGTATATAAATATCCTCCAACAGCTATTTTTGTTTCCAGTTGTAAAGAAAAAATAGTTATTTTGTTTTTCTACAGTACTAATGTTTTTTTAAACAATAATATAGATTTAAGTTTGTGCTTAATATATTCATAAAAAATGTTTACGCCTGGAATAATTTTCTGTTAGAGAAAAAAAATTACAAATAATTAACAAGACAACTAGCTGGATCAAAACGAATTGTGAAAATTTATTCATTGGTTTAAGCAGATCCATTGCCCGATTTAGAGACGGATGGAAATATTACCATGCAAGGTTCAGTAAGTGTCTTAATTTTTTTTTAATTTTTTTTGCCTTTGCAACCTAAAAATTAACTCTCAAGTTAATGAAAGATTTGAGGATCTCAACCTCATCTTTTTCTTAAAAATTTAAAAGGATCCCGTGACATCCTTTAAGAGTGGGAGATTTCTTAATATTTCTTTTTGTCGTCTTCCGTTTCTCCAATGTTATTTAATAGTTGGCATATCCTATATATATATCTATACAGAATAAAATAATTTGGTTTTAGATCCTTAATTATTTTTTTTTAATTATTTCTATTGAATTTGAATTCAAAATAAATAAATAATAATAAAAAAACTCAGTTCGCTAATCATACTAAATATTTTTTTGCCATTATGTAATCGATAATATCATAATTTTTAGCTTCTATTACGGACATAAAGATGTCTCTTTTCAAATTATTTTTTATCTACGTCTATTTCTATAGAATTAGAGTAGAATCTACCTGAGAAGCTTGAGAAATGGATGAATCAGTTTATACTGCAATGGATATTACTTTAATTAGTCAATTTTTTTTTTAATTTGCAGCATCATATGTAAATTGATCGAATATCTCTAGATAGAAGTGTTATCTGATAGTTTGATTCTTCGCTGTCGTACTCCTCTAATCAATCAAATATTATTGATCTTGAAGATGTCCTTACTGAATTTTAAAGGGGAAATTGTAATATTAATCGTAATTCATTTTTCTGTTGAATTACTACAATAATAACTAAATTCAAGAGGACAACTACTTACTTAATTATAAAAAAAATCAAAATTTTCATAGCTTGATTCAATAAGGCATCATGAAAATTGTGAAGATCATTATCGAAAATTTTAACCCAAATACTTTTATCGTTTTACCATGGCACTAGATTATTTGTTATTTCCGCTGACCCGTGGTACATGTTATACATTCAATATGAAAATTTTGACCATAATACAAAGGAAAAAAGAATTATGTCGACTAAAAGGAAGTAAGACAAACACGGCCATTAGTGGAAAGAGAATCTAACTATTATAGCTAAATATGCCACCTGAGAATTGAGAGAGAACACTTGGCACACGCTTAACGCTTAATTAGTTGGAACTTGGAACACTTCAAAATCAACGAAATGCATGGAGTCTCTTTCAGAAGGCGCATTTACACTGACAAATTAGAGAAAATCTTTTGTTATCTGTAGCGTTCATTTTTTAATTAAACACGTGCTAATGGATCCCAACATCACATATTAGATCTAGCGCTAGCACTTTCTTTTTAAATTCTTTTTTCTTAGAACTTATAATGTTGAAATGTGTTTCATGTATTATAATTTTAATGTTGAACATAAATTAGAATGTTGTGATATTGAATATATTGTTAGGTTGATAAAATTCTATAAAATATATTTAAATTGTACTTGTTGATTTATGAGAAAATATTATTTTGTGATGATTTAATTTTTTTTTCGTATTATTCAGTAAATAATTGAAAGAAATCATATACTTCAAATAATCATATATAAATGATATTTAAATATCTAGAATACATATCTAAACATCTAAATAAAAAATATAAATACCTAGATATTATACTTAAATACTCAGAATACATATCTAAATATCCAAAACAAATATCTAAATACCCAAAACACATATCTAAATACCTAAATAAGAAACCTAAATACCTAGATATTATACTTAAATAGCCAGAACACCTATCTAAATACCCAAAACGCATATCTAAATACCTAAATAGGAAATCTAAATACCTAGATATTATACTTAAATACCTGATATTATACTTATATATAAATACCTAAATAAGAAATCTAAATACCTAGATATTATACTTAAATACCCCCGAATAAATATCTAAATATCCAAAACACATCTCTAAATACCTAAATAAGAAATCTAAATACCTATATATTATACTTAAATACCCATAATACATATCTAAATACCCATAACACATATCTAAATACCCAAAACACATATCTAAAAATACCTAAGTAAGAAATCTAAATATCTAAATATTGTATCTAAATACTTATAATAGATAATTAAATATGCATGCTACATATCTCAATAACTAATTTAAGTAAATCACATTATATAAAAATAAAAATCTAAATACTTATAAAAAAAAAATTAAATATTATTCATATATATATATATATATATATATATATATATATATATATATATATATATATATATATATATACTGAACAATATGATTACATACAACAAGGTTTTGGCGTTTCAAAAATTATCACGTGGGTTTTGTGCATATGGTCTTTATTCGACGGAGAAATAATCATGTGCATGCGAAAAAAGAAAGTTTGTTAAGCGTAGTTGAGCGAAACTTTCTAAAAATAAAAAATCATTTGCGAAAGGATTTTTTGGAGATTAACGTTGAATTACTGTTAGCAGCGTCCAACAAATTAACATTCAGACAAAGCATTTCCTTTTCAAAACAAGAAGTGCATTTCCTGTGGGGTATTTGCACAGATGTCCCTTTTTATGAATTCTGTGTCGCTAGTTTTGTTTTCACCAAGTGCGACAATGTAATTTTTCTTTAGAAAATTAATTCAAACATAAACATTGACCGATCCTGTTTCTGTCAGGAAAAGTGTATCTGTCAAAAAAATAATCATAATCTTTTGTGTTCCATTTTGTACTATAAAAATTAACATTTTTTTATGAATTAGTTTTTCGAAATAACAATATGGATAGAATATGTAAAATAAAGTATCCACATTTTTGGGGAAAATATGGAGTTGGTAATTAATGAACATATATTATATTTGTTCTATGTACCAAAGTCTTCCGACAGCGGTCAGTTGCTAGTTGCTACAGTCTACAGGCTGGTCAAGTTGTCAACAGTCAACAGCCAAAATCGTAATGCAACCGCAACAACCAAAATTTAAGCGTGTCGTGACTGTCGCTATTTTTGCTTATTCCAGTTTTAACGAATCTAGATTAACTAAGGCCATAATCAGTGGCGGTACAAGATAAATAAGTGTCAACGGACGCTCGCGCATATTTTTAGTTTATTGAAAAATAAAGTTTTATAATAAAAAAATAAAAAATAATTTTTTTTATCCTAAATAATTTATTTTTTTAATCCGGATATCTTTATCAATCGTTTCTGATTTTGTCCGTCTCGTTACAGGCTATGGTTCAATTGTGTTTTAGTTCGGGAAAAAAATGTTGTTTTGATTTGTACCAAAACCAGGGTGTGTTGTGATTTTACAATTTAGATATTATAATTTTTGCTCTTCCTTGAGGCCCATTAATTAGGTCCATTTTAGTTTCTATGTGCGTCCGATCGCCAAACGTAAGAACTGTTTGCAACTTGTACTTTCTAATTCACCACAATGTATACTAGTCAAATGAATGCTTCGTCTCATTGATGAAGTCAAGGTAGGTTTTGCAGGGGTCATGACCCTCTTAATTCACACGTATATTTTATGCATATGACTATGATTTTCGGCTTTCGGCTCCTCCATATTTTTAGAACTTACTCTTTTTTCATTAATAAGTATACTAGTTAGTTCTGCACAGATCTAATCTTTTTTCTTAAAAAAAATGAAATTAATACCGCAGAAACTTTCACATAAGCAAAGAGTGGTATTTTCGATTTTAGTTGTCAGGTAGATATTAAAATAGTGTCAAAACAATTTTATATTTACAAATCAAATCCATAAAAAAATGCTCCCAATATATATATATATATATATATATGAATAAAGTTATCGTATTCTTAGGAGCACAGAGCTCATTTGTGTTTCTAACTCAAAAAGTATATATCAAATTATCTCCAAATTTTAATTTATCACTCTCATTAAATTCTTCATATTGAAAGTTTATTGTGTACAAAAATTTGGAGTGTTTCGAGTTTTCTAAATCGCTCTTTTTAATTTTTAAAAATGATGTACAAATATTAAATATATTATTATTATTATTAGATTTGATTTTCAAAAAAGAATGTAGAAAGTATTTAAGAGTATCATTTTAAAAAGGCTATACCAATAAGGTAAGATGACACTCTGCATACAAAAGCAAACAATTGGCACATCATAATTTAAAAAAAAATGATATATTATCAAATATCATATAATTTAATATTATATTATATTATATTATCAAATATCATATGATTTTTTGTTTTTCGGGATGATTTTCTCTATATTGGCTTCTCCAAAATTTATAAAGTTTTAGTAAATGAAAAAGAGAAAAATAGAAAACCGGTAAGATTGGGCAATTTTTTAGCCTTAATGGCCAAACCCGAGTTTCAAACTCGGATCCAACACCCTGGCTCGAGTTTGAAACTCGGGTTTGGGATTTTTTTTTCTGTTTGTTTAATTATTATTTTTAATAGGTTTTAATAGTTTATTTAGTTTGTTTATTATGTTGAAATATTTATTTTTTAATATTTCATTTAATAAGTTCTATTTTTTTTTAATTTAGCTTATTTTAAAATATTTATTTAACTATCTTATTATGTGTAATTATGTAATTAAATTCATTAAGGGACCAAATTTATTTTTTAATAAGTTTTATTAGTTTGTTTATTATGTAAAATATTTGTTTTTTGGTTTAGTTTTTAAATATTTATCTAATCATTTTATTATGTGAAACAATAATAAAGAGATATATTGTTATAATAATTAAAATATAATTTTAAAAATATTAAGACTGATTAATTTAGTCTATATTATCACTACAACAAAAATACCTTAGACAACACCCAATCCAACGATTCAAAAATTAAAATTCAAAACTAAAATTTCACAATTATCAACCCCTTTTTCATCTATTTTCATATATAAAAAGAGAGGTGAGAGAGACCGAGAGAGAAATAAGAAAGAAATAAGAGAGAGAAGAAATAAAAACTGAAATTCGATCATTTCAACTTCAAACGGCCATAATTTTTGGTAGGAAACTCCTATTAAGGTGTACTACGCGGCCACGAAAATCTTGCGATGAGATTTACAAGGTTAATGACTTATATCCGTTAATGACATGATGTATGTATGTATTATTGAGTAAATATTTTATTATTATTGGATACATAATTATATTTTTTTATATTAGTTATTGAATGTGTGAATAATATACAAATATAATTATTTTTATCTAATCAATTTGTCGCTATTCATTGTTGACTCTATATATCAATCTGACTTCCTAAAGAATGTTATAGCTAAATTTGTTTTTAAATAAAAATTATCTTAAAAAATGATTATTAATTAAAAATCGTTGCTATATTAAAAAATAAGCTAATTTAAAAAATAAATATTTAAAAATAATAAATAAACTAAAATAAATATTTAAAAATAATAAATAAACTAAAATAAATAATTAAAAAATAAAAAATAATAAATAAATAAAAGAAGAAGAAGAAAAAAATACTGGACCCGAGTTTCAAACTCGAGCCAAGGTGCATGGACCCGAATTTGAAACTCGAGTTTGGCTAGGGGCAAATTTCCAGGACCATCTTATCAAAATTATATATTTAATTATTTTATTTACTATAAAAAATCTGGTTAAAGAGCACTGAGTTAGCTTTCAAAAAAGTATAAGAACATCATTTTTTTATAAATAATGAAAAAGTTATGAGAAATTAATGCCTACAATTAGGTCATGGGCTGGGTCTCAACTTTTTTGTATTTTTTTAATAGTTTCTTCTTTAATAATTTTAATTTCTATATATATATATATATATATAATTGGGTCACAATATAACAAAATCTATATGTTCATGTCATTCAAGTAACGTATATTATCAGATGCGGAGTCACTGTCAACTGCGTGCTTCTTCGTGCAAAGGCAAATCCTAAGTGTATATTTTGATTTGACCAGAGATTGTTAGTTTGCCACATCAGTGATGTATTTTGATTTGACCAGAAATTGTTATTTTGTCAACAAATCATAAATGAGATCTGTGCAAGACTGGACTGACGCCCTTGTTATTTTCTCGCTAACCTAATAGCTGGGAAGAAAGAAAGTTAAGTCATAGACACTGTTTTAGACCTATATATAGTAGCTTATTAGCAGTGAGATCACATAATATGAGGCCACCGAATGATTCATTTTGTAAAGAGGAATATGTGGAAATTTTGTTGAAATTTTAAAGTTGATCGGGTCTCTAGTTCAGACTAGACAAACGGTCAGATACGAGGTTAGCCTACAGATACGGTATACTAGGTCAGACTAGTTAACGCTGCATTTGGCTTACTTTTTTTCATAACTTTTTTTTTCCATAAAAAGATCCGATATCCACTTCTCAAACTTTATTAATCATGATCAAAATTTGCAATATGTAAACTTAATAATATTGAAAAATAAAAGAAATTGCGAATACAATTCCGCGGAAGAAAATGTAAAATTCAATTGTAACATTTTGATACTTATTAAATTGATTCATCAACATAAATTAATTGAAAGTTTAATTAATATAAGTTATCAAAAAAAATTATTTACTTTAGATTTCAAAGATTAATCATTAGAAAATATTAGTTCTTTATAGTAATAATTATGTTTGATGATTACATAGTATTATGATAAACCAAGCATGAAAGATGATGCTAGGGAGGTGATAAATTGAAAGACATATTTTTATATTATTTAAAAAATATCAAAACTACCAAACAGTTAATGATATTTTTTTTAAATTAACCCTTCTTTTAAGCAACACAAGAAACAAAAAACGAAAATTATAGTAAAATTAATATGTATATATCAAGATCATTTTTCTTTTTGCACATGATCTAAATCCTATTTTATTTTAAAATTAAATTAATCTTTAGTTCAGAGTAACTTAATAGCTTAAAAGAACGTTAACTGATTCATTTGGCAATCATAACAAACGCAGGGAAAAGAAAAAACATTGATTCTTTTGCGCTAGTATATACTACATCCCCAGCTATGACTCACAGCTCAACCTGCTCAGAATATAACTATCAATCTTTAGTGTTGTAATATACAAATTAAGTGAAGAAACTAGAACTTGTTTTCCTGTTAATTTCCAATTAGGAAAAACATGACCCTATATATATATATATTAATTGTTGAAGAAGAGCTATGTACTTAATTACACTTTCTCTCTTCCATCTTGCATTCCTTTGTGTATGGACAATTTCTTTACAAACAAAGAAAGAATTTAAAGCAAACAGAAAAAATTATGGGCACGTCTTATTCGGGTCGCCGGTGCCGCATGAATGGCCAGATGGGCTCCCCTTCAGGTTCATAAACAAAATGCTTTCATTTTCCAACAGTTGCTCCCCTTTCAAAGTTCTTGCAGCCATGACATCTTGAGAGCTTGAAGCAGTCAACAGTAATACCAAAAGAAAAACAACATGTAGCTGAGCCATGCTTATATCAAACCTGATGGTTTTGGTTCTCAGTTGCTTGAGATAGTGGTAGCCGATAAATTGGATGAGACTGTAATATTTTCTTTCTTTCTTTATGTTAATGCGTTCTTTTGTGAGAAGGATATATATTTGGTTTTAGTAGATTGGTGGATTTGTGATGGAATGAGACAGGAGCATGAAGATATATATATATATAAGGATATATACATATATGGAGGCTAGCTGGGAAAGTTGACGCCAAGAAGAGGTCAAATGTAACTTTTTTTTTTTGAGGAAAGGTCAATTGACAATTGTAACTCTCTTGTACTTTTCAGAGGATGCAGGAGACTCTCTAAAGCAATCGTTTTATGTTTTAATACATGTAGCGATTTCCAATTGAACTAATTAAGAATTTTCGATAATTTCATTTATAAGTATAAAATTTGAACTTATATACGTTTTATCTAATTAAGATGCATAAACTTTAGCTGACTTGCTTCAAAATTAGACAGATGTATATAACAGGTGACAAAAATTAAAAGAGTAAAAAAATGAAAGACCAGTGCATCTCTGATTCTGCAACAACAACAAAAATCAATGTATGTGGCTTCAATCTATTAAAAATCATAAAAAATAAAAATGTCCAGTTAATTAATTATGTAAAGAAAAGCCTGGATGGGTGCCCAGGCAGCGAACAAAGTATTCAGTATATTACATTAATTTTCATTTGATGGAAGCTCGAGAAAATTCGCGAAGTGAAACTCGTCATACGAATATCTACGCGATCAGCGCCACAAATGAAACTGGAAGCTAGTGTGCTTTGATGATGACTCGTTATTCGTTAATCACAGAATTGAATTGTGTGCTTGTAGTTTGTAGTGCAATCAACTAAACGGTTTCATTTACTTGTACTAAAAAGTTTGGTAACAAGTAATTAAGAGTAGACCCGGCCCGGTCCATAGTCCTATACGCGGCTTTTTTTCAAGTCCGTTGATTAATATTATATTTGAATTTGAACCTCAATATTTTATTTCGCAGTTATAATATTATTACAAGTCAAAAAAAGACTTTTATACTAGTTATACTTCCTAAGCGTGCAGTAACTGGCACAATATATATGAATATACGACATCTTTGGAATTTATTTATTTGTTGTTACCATATCCTACACGATATATATTAACACTGCACAATTGAAACGAAACTACAAGTCTTTAGGTACTAACTAAATACCGAGTAATTCTAAGAGGAGGGTGCGAATATATGAAAATTATCTATTTTAAATATTTTAATATAAAATGCAATTTTAAAATTTGATATCATATATACATCTATATATTTGAATTTATTATCTATACTTTCGTATGATTGTAGTACTTTTTAAAAATATTTATTTAATTTTATCGCAAAAAACAAATATTTGTTTTATAGAACTTAAAGAAGTTCTACTCAATCAGTTAATATATTCATAATGCATGAGATGTTTTCCTTTTATTTCCTTTTCTTTTGTATGCCGTTAAGAATTTTATTTTATGGAACTACTTCATTTTATGGGGGAAAAAGGAAAAACTATGCAGTAAGAAAAAAAATCATGATTTAAGATTTCAATGGATTATAACTCATAAAATTATTTAAATAATAATAAATTTATCAAGGATTTAATGATCATTTCAGACATAAAATTAAGCACTAAGTAGTATTTCACTTTTGAATAATTTATCGTCACCGATGGACGATGGCACAGTTTGCCTCTATACTATCAATTTAGGAATAAGAATGAGATGACAATTGAATTATCGTTCACAAGAAGTTGGGATGTAAATAAATTATACATATTTATTTCTGGAAATAAGTTAGGTCGACTAGACAACAGTCAGATACAGGATGAAACCCAACATCCTATATAGCCCTTGTCTTTGCATTTTCTTTTAAAAAATAGACCAAATGGCTTATACGTACATATCTACTTGCTTCCCAGTAAATGAAGATAATACTTCAGATGGACCTGGTTAGTGTAAATCAGCATGCTATAAAGAGAACATGCCATGTTCCGAAATTTGTATGGGTTATATGTGACTTTCTGATTTTTTTTGTAGGTTACAAAAGAAATTACTCTTCACATTTTTTACAAGTTAAAAGTGTGTTAATTACTAGTTTACTACTGATTGATTTTCGCAAGCCAGGTCAGGCCATCAGATGCACGAATTCTTATCAAATACTGCGTGTTTACTGCACTGCAGCGTATGTGATTGGATGGAGATGGGTGCAAAAACCGGACCCCCTATTGTGCGCCAATCAGCGTGCGTTTAGCGCAGTAACGCGCGTCAGAGGATTCGCATTGTCAGATGCACCTAGTCGTGTGGCAATGTTTGTATGGTAATAGTACTATCTGCAAGATTAAGGAAAATACTCTTGCAATTAATGGAACCAATATATTTTCAACCAGTACAATGTGGTATGGCAATAGTAATCATCACACCTATCCTTATGTTCTACCACTTTTATTTGCATCGACATTTTATTACATCGGGGTAGACAAATGCAAGATTCAATGTCATTTCCATTTGTTCTCTGAAGCAAATATTATTTTTTTACAGGCATAATACTGATGTAATTATTGATATTAGCATCTATTAATATAATGATATTTTCTTTTATTTACATCTAATTATATCTATCTTAGTGATGATAATTATCACTCTTCCATTTCTATAATAAACGCTAAACCCACCATTTATACCAAGTTTTTTCAAAATCTCAATATTCATACCACGATTTAAACCTAATAGATCTGATATTAATAATAAAATTTCTCAAAATATTCACACCAACATTCAACATGCATATTCAAACAAATATAATTCACATCAGAAAATAGTTTACAATTAAGAATTTTCACACACTGACAAAATAAAATAGCTTAACCTATCTGCCAAAATAAAATAAAAGGACCAGCAACACAACAAACAAGAATTGAACTAAAAGTTTGTGTTGATTCTCTTCAGATCGTAGCTTGCCACATGAGAAAATCTAGTAGTACTGAGAATTGAACAAAAAAATATAATGAGTGAGAAGCGATGTGATGAGTTAATTAGTAGACCTTTTCCTAAAGCCACTTGGATACAAATAATGTAAATACTTTATTTATCATACAAACTAATGGCGCTGCCTCTGAAGATGTACCTATCAATCAATACCCAACCTGAGTAATCCTCACTTCACATTGACCAAGCTACTTAGTTGGTCCAATTACCACAGAAGATCACCCTTTTGTTACTAAGTGTACCAGTGTTAGATCTGTGCGGTGAATTGTGGTACAACACATAAAGATACAATAGTTCTAGACGGTGATCAAACAAACAGAGAATAAAGCTAGTCAAACCTTGAGCTAGAAAAGAGACCAAAAAAGGAAGATTTGTGGCCATGACCCAAAGATCCCATCCCGACTCCACTGCTCCCAAGTCAACACTTCTCCTTCATCCGTGAAGGCAATGGAGTGTTCAATCTTTGCAGGTTTGTCCTTCATTATGCTTGATTACAAAAGAAACTCACCAATTTGGATAGCTGAATTTGTTTAAAATTTCCTGCACAACATGAAAACAACAATCTCAATCAGCACGATTGTTCAATTTTTCTCCCCACACTTGAAAGACCAACAATTAATTATGGAGTGCTTGACAGTGAGGTTGAAGGTGAGTTGCTTGGCCTGATCGAGGAGGAGGATCTTTTGTCTGCTCTTTAGCTAGACCGCCATGGCGCGCATGACTAGGTGGTCGATGTGGAGGAGCAGCTGGGAGTGGCGGGTGAGGGCGAGGGTGAGGGAGTGGAGGCGCTTGTGTCGTGAGCCCAACCGCATCAGTAGCAGTAAAATCGGAAAAAAAAATCAGATACAAGCAGTAGTGAATCTAACCAATAACGAGTCACGCCTACTGGATCTAACCTGATTACTGTGTCGTGCACACAGAGAGGAGACAGAGCAGCGCCATGCGAGTTAAGCGATGCGGAGTCGAGGGAACCGAGCACCGTGCACCGTGCGTCGTACGAGTTAAGCGTTGTGTGGATCTAGAGGTTGTACTTCTTTCAAGTATTCAGAACTCGCTCAATAGAAAGAAGCATGAATTACACATGAAACACATGAATTGTACTGCAATATCAGAGAAATTTTACAAAACAGCTAAACTATAGAAAACCGGTACTAATTTGGTACCGTTCGACCTGGGAAACAATTTAAGATAAGTCACATACAGTTTTTTATATTTTTTGCACTTATACAACACTGTGGATTCAACTCAGTTTTTCTCAAAAGCTTAATCAATCGTGGCCATGGTGGAGAAAGGCGGCTTGGATGGGCGGCGATGGAATGCACCAAAGTCATGGAGATCCTAGAGGATGAGATTGTGCTATTCTCCACTTGTGGCTGATGGCGATGCGTTGCGTGTATCTTAATTCAGGAAATGTAACTTGCAATTGATATTTACCCTGAAATGAAGCTAATGTAGCACAATTTCAAGGATTTGTGTAACTGTATGGAAAATTGGAATGGAGAAGAAAAGAGCAAGGTGAAAAAGGAAAGGAAGAAGAAAGAAAGATGAAAGATATAGAATGTTCATTCAAGCTTCTTCTCCCGCTATCTCAGACATGCATTGTGGAAATGGAATGCGGGTGGAAGGGAGGAAGAGGATTTAGCGAGTGGAAGGGTTCCGAGATGAGAAAAGGCAAGCCGAATGAAAAGGAACGGGTTGAATTAAACTGGAAAGAATCACTGATTCGGTGGAATTGAAATAATATCTTCCGAACAGAGTTATAGTCCTGTGCGGTTTTTTCTATATGATTTATAATTAACGGTTCCGATTTATTAATAATAAATATTTTATATATCAAATTTATATTTAAATTTTTTCATAATAATTATAATTAAAATAAGCCAGATCTCCCTACGAAATCTCTACAGAGGCAACAATTCCAGTGGAATTGAGAAATAATTTTAAAAATATAGAAATATGTTTATTATATATTATTTTTAAGAATTTTAGTTAAATATGTAGATTAAATGTATAATATGTAATTGCTAAATTCAATGAATTTGAGACAGTAATCTTCTAATTTAAGATTTTGAGATGATAATTTTTTTAATTTCAAATTAATCTTCGAGTGGCAAACAAAAATCTCAATTTCTTTCTATTTAAACATGCAACGTCTATTTTCGTACATAATATATTTTATAAAATTTTATTTCGAATAAATTTTATGATACTTTATTTTCTCCTTCTATTCATTTTTTTTCAATATATTATTTTTTTATATTTTGATGATTGTATAATCAGGTAGGCAAGCATGCATGTGTACCGCGTGCATTTTTCTCTGTTTCTCTTTGTGTGTGCTCCTTCTGAACAAAAGTGACGACAATTTGGAATCATATAATATATTTAAGTGACGGGTGTTTCTCATACTTTGTGTTTTTATTTCGAATTTAAATTTGAAAGTTTAAATTATATTCAATCCGTTGAACATGATCTTCATATTTTATATATTTTTTTATTTTTTTGCTCTTTTTTAGATGGGTACAAAGTTTGCTAATTTAATTATTTCTAAAAAATAGTAAAAAAATAAAAAATATATATATATAATTTGATTTCCAAAGATATCTCAATATGAAGATCATTATATATGAATTATAAGGAATAACTGTTAATTTATTAATCAACAACAATGATTTTTAATCATTAACTTCTCTCATTTAGTCACACCAAAAAAATTATCTTAACAATTTAATTCTCAAAATTGAACGATCTGAAATAATTCATCGCAGAATCTCTCTATATTTAAGTAAGGATTGCCATGTATTGTTGTGACTAATTTCTGCTAATTTTCGTAAAATACTTCCTACTTCATCAAATAAAATTAAAAAAGAAAAAAGCTCCCAAAGCGTACTTTGAACTTTATTGCAACGTTGTCAACTAAATTGACAGATGTCCATTAATAAAATTCGTAGCCTATTATTTTGTTTGGTAAGTCCGTCAAAGTTGCTTCACAACAACTTATTCCACAAAAAAAAATCACTTGTTTTTCAACAATGCATCATTTACAAAATAGAAGGTACCTAAATCGAATTAGTAAATTAATTCCTCTCAAAAAAAATAAGGTCAGAAAAGGCTAACTCTGCTTCATGTATTGCAATTTGCATGTATAAGGATCATGGTCCTGTTTTTCCATGATCAGACAACGAATAATATCAAACTTGACAAAAAAAAAACTAAAGAATTTTATTCACACTTAATTTGTCCAGCCTCTTCTTCCCTATGGACAGCGACCGCCATGTATATTCGGGCTTCCGGTGCAACCCGACGGCCCAGATTTGTGGCCGCCTTTCGGCAAAGCCATGAGCAGAAGGCTATCGTTTTGCCACCGCTGCTCTGCTTTCAAACTTCTTGCTGCCACCACAAGATGAGGCTGAGAGCTTGATGCAGCCAACAACAATAGCACAAAGAACAGAGCTGATAGCTGAGCCATTTAATTTAACTATAGTGCCCCTTGATTGATTCTCAAATTAAATGCTTCAAGAACTGAGTGGTCGTCCCAAATTGAGATTGTTGTTTGGTTTGTATTTAGTTGTGATTGGATTTGCTTGGTGATAGGATGCAAAAGAGGCAGGGGAAGGTGGTATATATAAGAAGCATGAGTTGCATGGATTTTTGAATTTCTTCATGTCTTACTTTGACTAAGACTAACGAAGTTAGTTTTACAGACTCAACGCGCCTAGTTTGTCTTGTGCTTATTTATTTGGATTATGGAGAGAGGAGAAAGGGTCAAAATGCGGCCTTGGTAAATGTTACTACAATCTATTCTGAGATTGATTTTCGGATCTGATGTGGCGGTAGCATTTATGGCCACACATGTGGTGGATAATCAAATAATCAAATCCGTGTTGAATACTGTGTTATTTCCAAGATATTCATTTGCCAATCTTTTTGTGCGAGTGTCATACGCAACGCACTTGTAATTAAGAAGCATTTTTTTTTTTGAAAAAATTAATTCTATAGACTTTTATTTAGCAAATCATTCATGCAAACATAAGTTTTTCACTAAGAAAAGAAGAAGTGGCAAATCCAGGAGGGTGTGGAATGCAAGATCTGTCCCTGTTTTGTTTTCTAGTTCTATGATTTCTTATACATAATTTCGTGTAGTAATTTTGTATCAACAACAAAAAACAAGTCTAATCTATAATTCATCACAAACCTGCCAACTGGATATACTGGAAGCTCAAACAAAGTATTGGTTGGAGGCTGACATTAAATTCCTTTAATATATACAAAATCTTCCTGCAGCTATATTTATTTCGACTACAGTACTACTCATGAATATTTTATACATAAAAATTCGTAAAAGATGTTTACGCTCTCTTAGAAAAAAAAATATATAATTTTAACAACATAAATGGTATCTTTTATCAAAATGAATTGTTGATGATTTTTTTTAATTCTTTTAAGCAGATATTGTCCAAGAAAGATTTAGTAATTTCGATTTTTTTTCTTTTTAATTATGTTTACCTCTTTTTTGCCAAAAAAAAAACAAATTATGTTTACCTCTGCAGCTCAAAAATTAACCGTCAAGTTAATTGAAGATTAGATGGCTCCGTCCTTATCTTCTTTTCTCTAAAAAAAAAGGACCCCGAGCATTTATTTTCTCTTCTAAAGATGCCCTTGTTTCATTATTGATTTTTTTTTAAAAAAAAGGAAAATGGTTACATTATTCACAATTTAATTCTACTGCTGAATACACTACAACAAATATTAATTAATAACATTCATGACACCAACGACTTAATTATGATTTATTTTTCTAATCTCTTAGCTTGATTAATAATACGATATCATGAAAATTGAGAAGGGAATACTTATTGGAAACTAGAACCAAATTAATTACTTTTATCACTTACTGTGGCACTATATTATTTGTTATTTCCGCTAACCGGTGGTACACAAGAAAATAAATTATGTCTACAAAAAGGAAGGAAGACAAAGACCGCCATTAGGGGAAAGAGAAGCTAATTATTATTAGCTAAATGTCACTTGAGACAAAGCATTTGGCACACGCCTAATGCTTATTTAGTTGGAACATGGAACTTGGAACACTTCAAAATCAACGAAATGCATGGAGTCTCTCTTTTTGAAGGCGCATTTACACTGACAAATCAACATTCAGACAGAAGAATTTCCCAGCCCATCCGAAATAAGAATTTGGATATTTGCAAAGATCTCCCTTTTATCTTTCAATATTAAATATCCAGGGTGGATCATCAACTTCAATTATATTTTTCTCAAGAGTTCCAAGATCTCTATACCGGTATGTTGTTCTGGGTCCTGACAAGCTACGTAGCATGGAGACGGACACGAGTGTCTAACATAAGCATTACATAGGATTTTCAAAAAATGAGAGAGATGGATGTGGACATGTTTCAAATATTTGGTTATATAACTACTTTATGTAGTTATTTGATAAAAGAGTTTAGTTTGGTTGGTAAATGCTTGAAGCCATAGCCATTGCCACGTGGGTACCACATTCAGTGGCGAAGCCATATGAAATTAAATGTCCATCCCTTGCTCAATAAATTTTCAAAAAATATGCTTCTATTTGTATTTTTTTAGAAAAAAATATAAAAATATAATTATATGTTAATTTTTTTGTGAAATTATGTCCCACTCTAAAAATTGTCTCATCTTAATTCATATTTTGACTCCCTGCCTTCTATCTTTATAGGAATATATGAACTTTTCTTTCCCCACTATTTGTAATAACGTGAGAACCAAAACCCACCAGGCCACATTCTTTCTCATCATGTGAACCATTATTATTATCTATACATTTCTCATCACCAGAGAAGTGTTCACATTATGTCCAATTTCCATTCTCATCAAATGAACGGAGGTGTCCACAGTGTGTCCGAAGAGTGTCTCTACTGTGTCATAACATAGATGTGTCAAAGAATTTTTCTGTGAAGGGTTTTTAAAAATTAATTATAATGATTTGTTTCAATCACAATTACTGTAAGAAAATTTAAATCATTACCGTTAATCTCTAATTAAATGAATCTGATAAAAATACTCCACCCAAACAATTTTTTTGCTCTCCAGGTACGTCGTTCCAACAAATAACTGCATTGTATTTGTCGTCTTAATTCTTGACAGAGAATCCGACGATTTGTCGTCATGATGTATCAATCTATATTTTAAATGTATCTTTTATATAAAAAAAAAAGAGGATTCTGCGACAGTCTAATTTTTGCTTTATACTTTAATTTAAGAATTTTCAATTCACGCATCAACCCTGTTTTTTTAGGAAAAGTTTATTTGTCAAAAAAATCATAATTTTTTGTGTCCATTTTGTACTATAAAAATTCATTTTTTTAAGCACCTTTATATTGTCCAAAAGACAAAAGACCTTTATATGGACGTAGTCCTTGTTAAAATGGATAAGATGAATGATTTACAATTGACGTATAGGTTGTGATTTTGATATAGATGTAAATAGAGAAAAAAAGTTATGATATTTAATTAGCGACACAAAAAAACTTTATGGCGCCTCAATTCTCTTTTTACAGAAAAAAAAATATTGAGAAAGAGGTGTCAAGCATTTTCGTTCCAACGCTTTTATTTCGATTTATCAGAAGCCATTAAGCAATACCTCTTAGAATTTTATTCCTTACTGAACCCTCAGAAATCAGAATATTGTTCAACCTTACTCTATCCATTTTGAATTCAAAATATGCACTAATTATTAATTGTTTTTTTTGGTAATAACAACCCGTTAACATAGACCATGAAGATAATATGTAAAATGAAGTATGAAATTTTTTTCTGGTCATCCGAAGTTGGTAATTATAGTTTTTTTTTTTTCAAAAATTGAAAGTCAATAGTCATATAACATATGTTCTATGCACCAGTCTTCCGACAAGAGATCAGTTGCTACAGGCCGGGTCAAGTATTTAACAGTAAAAATGCAACTGCAACAACCAAATTTAAGCGTTCATAACACGAATTGCGTGTTATGACTGTCACAATTTTTGTTTGGACTCGGAATACATTCGCAGCTTTTCGAATTAAAAAATTAATTCGAAGGGTTCTCGAGTCATTGATTTTGTATCAAGATTCATAACGATCATTGAAAGTGTAAATTTCTCGGACTTCAAGATCTGTTAAAAGTACGAATCTCAATGCAAAATCAACGATTTGAGAATCTTTCAAACTAATTTTTTGATTTGAAAGAATGTAAATGTACCCGAATCCTTTTTGTTTATTTTAGTTTTAACGAGTCACAAGTCAGAACTCAAGAAGTCGCGACTGTTGCCATGATTGTAGGGAGAATAAATCAATCTACGTTTAAATTAAGGCCCATATTATAATATAGCAAGGCCGTGGGTTTAAATACTAGATGTTTAAGAGCCCTTTCTCCTTCCGCATTTCGGATCATGGGCTTGGGCCAGTTTTGGTCATCTGTTCTATTGTGTTTTAGTTAGGAGTGTAAACGGATCGGATACGGACAAATAATGCTCTTATCATATCCGTATCAGTTATCATTTTTCGGATACGGATACAAATTGGATATTCGACGGATATCGGATACGGATCGGATATCGGACGGATATAAATATGAATATGGATATATTTCGGATATTAAATAAAAATATTGTATGTATCATTAAAAAAATTATGACATAGTACTTTATGATAAATCTTTAATTATAAAATTTAAATATTAATTATTATTATATTAATAGTTTAAATGTATCAATGAATTATAAAAAAATATATGATACATTAACATAAATTAAATATAAAATAAATTAGATTTATAATGAATGCTAAAAATCTAATTAAAAACATATAATAAAAATATTTCGGATACATATTCGGATAAAATCGGATAATATCAGATCGGATACGTTCGGATAATGTCGGATATTGATGAATAATAGCTAAACGGTCGGATACGGATAGGTAAGGGTCTTACCGTATCCGCATCCGTAAAAGAATTTTGGATACGGATTCGGATACGGATACAGATCAGATAATTTTCATCATTTTTCGGATCATATCACGGATAAAATCGGATATTATCCGATCCGTTTGCACCCCTAGTTTTAGTGGGTGAAAATAAAATGGGGTGTTGTAATTTGAGATATTAGTATTTACAAAGTCCATTAAGCCCATTTTCATTCCATGTGTGGACTCTGCAAACCTCAGAATTAGAAGACTTGAAGAGGAGCTTCTTTTGGGTCACAGGTAATGGGATCATCTTGTTTGCAATTTCTACTTTTTTAATTTACCACAATGTATACTTCTGTACCAAATAAATGATTCATACCAAGTTATGAGAGAACTGCCCTGCAAAAACCTACTGCTAGTTATTAAGGATGTCCATGCTAATATTCTTCGCCGTTTAAATTTTTTTTTTTTTTTCTTTTTTATATAAAAAAATGAGAATTAAACTCTTAAATTTCGTAAATGTCTATAAAAAACTTTCATCTGAGTTTCGAATCCGCGACTTCCCGTTTAATTTTTTTCTTATAATGATATGTCTCATGTACTTAATTTGTTCATTGTAATCATGAGAAATTATGTAATTAACTTGTTCATTGCAACCATGAGAAATTAGGAGGTAATTAAGGCAATCTATCCATATTTTTAATTGGATAGGGACTCCCAATTTAGCAAATGGCATACATACCTAAAATCAATGTGCTTTGCTAAAATTAAATTGACTTCTGCTCTTCTACAATTAGTAGCAAATAAAGTTCACCTATTGATTTACTTTTTTCCTACCAAAAGCTGTGTAAAGCTCCCTTCTGACAATGGAAGGTGCACCCTCTCTAAACCCAACTGTTTTTTCCCTCTTTCTTTTTCAAGTACAACTCTCTCCTATCTGCATCCTTTTTCCTTCTTTTCAACCTCATTAGACATATTTGTTATGATTTCATCAATAAAATATTAATAAATAAACCACACAACACAGTTGCTTGGATCTTAAGCTTAGCATCAAAACTTGCCGTATGCTCTCAATCTGATCAAAGCCTCTCCAAGTGGCAAGCTACAGAGATATAGATGCTTTGCTTTACATGGAATAAAATCCCAACCATAAAAGGTGAACTTTAATCAATTTATACCTCATATAATTTACTTAATCTTTAATTAATCAGTCATCCTAACCATCAAAATTATTATCAACTATGACATATCTGAAGCTAGCTAGATGCTAAGCTAGAAGAGTTGAAAATGAAACTTTAAGCAAGATTTGTTTGAAGTCGGACATAATTAAAATTCAATACATTCTTCTTACTTGTATATCATAACCGGCATCATAATTAAAATTCAATACATTCTTCTTACTTGATGGCAACTATGACATGCTCATCCACCAGTTCCTTTTAACAATTATTATTTAAGTCTTACTGTCTATATATATCTTATCAATCGATTGTACATGTGCATTAAAACAACACCAAATAATTTCTCCAGGGGAAGTTAATTAGCCCACTGATTTAGTAGAACAAGTCATTTTAATTTTTTTTAAGAGAAAGAATAAGAAATAGAAAAGAAAGCAAGGAAAGAGTATCACACAAGCGGAAGCATTGAAGGAAGCACAATTATCCTTTTTCAAAATTTTCGCTGATATATTTTGCGTTAAGGAAGCCTATGTCATTATCAAATTAATATATGTAAAAGATAATGAAATTATCTATTAGAAAATTTTAGTGATATTATAGTTCACTATTAGTAAAAAACAGAGGAGAAAAAAGGGCAAAAATAAATCTTGAAATATACAATTATTAAATCATTTTCAATATACTATTCCTTTTCTATTGGTGCATTGGAGCGAATACAGCCACAAAAAAGTCCTTACGCAATATCTAATGGATTTTGATAAATTTTCTGAAAGGGAGAAATGACATTACTGAAATATTAAAAAATTATTTTGTAACAGTTTTTACTAAAAAAATATTATTGAAATGGAAGCTAAACACCTCTAAAAAGTGGGATCATATTACTCTTTAGCAATGGTTCTATACTAAAATCGTTGATAAACAACTCTTTAACAATGATTTATGTGATTTTAGTAAGGATTCATTATAGAATGTACCTTTTAATAATGGTTTTTAGTTAAAAATTATTATTAAAAAATATATTCTACAATAATTCCTTACTATGATTAAAAAATTTGATAAAAAAAGATGGAGGTTACGTCCCCAAATTTCATTAATCTGTAAGTTTATATGATTACGAGAGTGAGCTGTATTACAGATTTTCCCTACTTCCTAAAAGAAATAAAAAAAGAAAAAATAAGTTGAAACAAAATATTAAAAATACTACTTGATCACCTTCTAAACCAATTTCTATACTCTATCAAGATTTCCCTCACTATCATCAATGGAGATTTATTTTCCTCTCTAAATATTCTTGCACATCTTTCTATCCATATAACAAAGCAGATTGTCATTTCCAATCTTTTCCATTTTATATCTTTTGTATCATGCATCATGCTAATAAGCTCTCCTTGTTTGTATCTTAAGGATGATATATTACATGGTTGCACGTCATCATGTATATATAACCTTATTTGCTTAACGACAGTGCATTTTATGAACAAATATTCAGCTGTCTCTTCCGCTTGATAACACATGTTGCAAATATTTGGCAGCTGCCATCCTTTTTTCTTCAAATTATCAATTGTTAAAATTGTATTTCGCAGCAACAACTAGCTGAATATGATAACTCTTGGAGGAGCTCCAATCTTCCATAATTTATGCAATTCTGATTTAATATGAGGACCCCGTTGCATAAATTTGTAGTGAGCTTTGATTGAGAATTCTGAGCCATATCGCATCCATTTTGGCATGTCAGTTTCTTGCTGATTAAGCGTAAATCCATCTAAAATTTGTCTCAATTCCTGCAAATGATGTTGATCTTGTTGCGAGAATGTTCCTTCAAATGATAATTGCCATGTTCCCATACAATTGACCTCATGCACAGTGTATTTCTTTTGCATGGACATCTGGTACAATGTAGGATATTTGTGTTGCAACGACTGTTCTATCCAGTTATCTTCCCAAAACCGAACTTTGCACCCATTTCTATTTGAAATCGAATTGAGCATCTAAATGTGGCTACATTTTTGCACACTTTTCCAAAAATTGAATATATCAGTCAATTCCCATGGCTTGTCTGATGGATTATGTATCGGTGCTGCCTTCTTCCATCATTTCTCAGTGGTCATCCATTGCCACATCCATTTAGCGATTAATGACTAATTTATGATGTTTAAATCTCTGACACCAAGTCCTCTAAATTTTTTACTCATCGTAACTATTGTCTACTTTACTAAACACCTAAGCTTTTTATATGATAGCTCTTCCTTAAGCCCATGCCATAAAAACCTCATTTTTATCTTATCAGTCTTGAACGTCATCAGTGTGTATGCCCCACAAGTAGATTTGAGCGATGATGTCAAGAGACGATTCTGAGAAGATTTAGATGACATGGTTAGATGAGTGTCTAGTAGTTAAAAACTCTTCATTGGAGGAGATCTTAATGGTCGTGTTGGCACAGTTAGAGGGGGTTTGAGAGAGTACATGAGGGTTTTAGATATGACGAACATAATCAAGAGGGAGAAGACATCTTGAACTTCGCTATAACTTACGACCTCATGGTAGCGAACACCTTCTTTAGAAAGAAAAAATCGCATTTAATTACTTTCAGTAATGGTCAGCACTCGAGCCAGATCGATTTTGTCCTGACTAGAAGGGAGGAGAGACCAAACTGCATGGATTGTAAGGTTATACCTGACGAGTGTGTTGTCACACAACACAAACTTTTGGTGGCTGATTTTTATTTTCTGGTATGCGTTCGGCGAGATAGAGGCATTAAAATAACGAGAATGAGGTGGTGGAAGCTCAAAGGAGACGTTTCTCAGGTATTTAAGAATAGAGTTATTGCAGAAGGATCGTGGAACGAACGTGAGGATGCGGATAATATGTGGAAGGAAATGGAGACTCACATTCGGAATGTGACTATAAAGCTATTTGGAGTAACTAGAGGAAATAAACGTGAACCTAAATACACTTGGTGGTGGAATGATGATGTACAAAAGGTTATCAATGAGAACAAAGAATGTTACAAACGTTTACATCACAACAGGAGTGAGGAAAACATACAAAAGTACAAAGAAGCTAGAAACAACGCAAAGAAGCTGTGAGCGAAGCAAGGGGTCATGCATATACAGAGTTATATCGAAAATTAGATACGAAAGAGAGCGCAAATGATGTCTACAAGATGGCTAAACTTCGAGAAATGAAGACAAGAGACTTCAACCAAATTAAATGTATTAAGGATGAGGCTGATAGACTTTTGGTGAAAGATGAGGAGGTTAAGAATAGATGGAGAGAATACTTCGACAAGCTATTCAACGACAAGAGTGAAAAAACTGCGATCGAGTTGGACGACTCAATTGACACCAACAGGCGATTTGTTCGGATAATTCAAGAATCTGAGGTGAAATAATCTTTAAAAAATGAAAAAAGTAAGGCGTTAGGACCAGATGACATCCCGATTGAGTTATGAGATGTCTTGGAGATATAGCAATAGTGTGGCTCACTAAACTATTTAATACCATTTTCTGATCCAATAAGATGCCTGATGAGTGGAGAAGAAGTATATTAGTATCAATCTTCAAGAATAAAGGAGATATTCAAAGTTGTACTAATTATAGAGGAATTAAGCTCATGAGTCATACCATGAAGGTTTGGGAGAGATTTTCGTTTAAGAAAAGACAAATGTCTTAAAAATCGGAGAGATATCGGGATTTTCTTGATAATACAACTTATGGAGAGATATCGAACGAAAGAATGACCTACATATGATATTTATTGATTTAGAGAAAGCATATGATAAAATACTAAGAAATATCATGTAGTGGGCGCTCAAAAGGAAACTAGTCCCAACAAAGTACATTACCCTTATTCAGAGCATGTGACGGCGAGTCCCAACAAAGTACATTACCCAACTTGTGTCAGAGCATGTGACGACGAGTCCGATACATTCTCTATTAAGATAGGATTACATCAAGGATCGGTATTGAGTTCATATATATTCACTTTAGTGATGGACGAGATCACAAATGACATACAAGGAGATATTCCTTGGTGTATACTTTTGCTGATGATGTGGTACTGATTGACAAGAGCAGAATTGAAGTCAATCAGATACTAGAGTTATGGAGATAAATTTAGAATCGAAAGGTTTTAGACTTAGTAGGACCAAAATCGAATATATGAGGTGTCAGTTCAGCGGGGAAAACTCAGATGATGGAGATGTTAGTTTGGATGGACGAGTAGTACCCATGAATGACACATTTCGGTATTTGGGATCGATATTGCAAAGTGAAGGAAAGATCGATGAAGATATTAGTCATAGAATAAGAGCTGGATGGGTAAAATGAAGACAAGCATCTGGTGTTTTCTTTGTGACAAGAAGGTCCCAAATAAACTAAAAGGTAAGTTCTACAGGACGGCGATTAGACCCGCAATGATGTATGGCGCAGAATGTTGGGCTACAAAAGAACAACACGTTTAAAAGATGAGTGTAGCTGAAATACGGATGTTGCATTGGATATGTGGCCACACAAGGAAAGATCGAATCAAAAATGATGATATTAGGGATAAACTTAGGGTAGCATCAATTCAAGAGAAGCTAGTCCAACATCATTTGTGATGGTTTGTCATATCCAACGAAGATCTTCTGAAGCACCAGTACGCAGCGGTATTCTAAGTCGTCCTATAAATACAAGAAGAGGAAGAGGTCGACCGAGACTGACATGAGAGAAAGCAATAAAAAGATATTTGAAGGAATGAAATATATCCAAAGAGCTTGCTTTGGATTAGAGTGCTTGGAAGATGGCGATTCATGTACATGAACCATGATTTAGGAGTTAGAGCCTAGTAGCAGTTATAACTTCATGTTTTTAGATTTTCAAGATTTTAGGATTTAGAATTTAGAAATAGATTTTAGAAATATGATTTTAGGATTTAGAATTTAGAATTAGGATTTTATGATTTAGAATTTAGAATTTGGTTTTAAAATAGGATTTTAGGATTTAGAAATATATTTTATAATAGAAGTTTATTATATTATTATTATTATTGTTATTATTGCTATTATTATTAGCATACTATCATCATCTTTATTTATTTAATTATTATTATTATTATTTTATTTATTTATTTTTTTTTTTCTTTCATCATATTCATTATTATCATTTGATATTTTGATATTTGAGATATTTGAGATTAAAGGTTTCATTGTTATTGTTGTTGTTGTTGTTGTTGTTGTTGTTGTTATACAGTTTACTGGTATCGATTTTATTTTGCTAGTAGAGATACTGGTATTGTACCAGTTTTATGAGTCGTCTTTCTTGATTCTGATTTTTGTTGGTATTGAACAGATACAGCTTGATTTTGTTGCCTTTTGCTGATTCTGATATTTACTAGTATTAAACGATACAGTTTAGTCTTTGCCTTTTTTGTTAGTTCTAATATTTGCTAGTATTGAATAAATATAACTTGGTTTTTGTCTTTTTGCTAATTTTGATGTTGTTGCGGATTTTAATGAGTTAGGTGCTCTGAAGCATATAGAATTTAAGAGATAGATTTTGATGATTGATGACAATAATTCTATTATCAAGTAACTGAAAAGATACAGTGGTTATGTGCCTTAGGTACACTTTGGAGATAACGATATTTTATGTTACTATTGGTATCTACTTTCCCGTTGGTACCAATAGCCCCAACAATACTATCATTACTAAAGAATAAAAAGATAGATGTAACCCCTAGTTTAATTATAAGGTTGGATGGCATCTATTTTTAATTAGCTTATAGTGATAATTAAAATGAGGCTAATTCCTTTTATCTCTTAACACTTAAATTTTTTAAATATACTAACATAGAACTAGCCCGTTGTGTAGACCCTCTTAATTTTAAAATATATGTATTTATGATTGATTATATTATAATTGAAAGATATATTTTACTTAAAAATAATTTTTAAATAAGGTCCTACAATGTGCAATATTTTTACAATAAAAATTAATAATAGTCGGTATTTATTTATTTTATATTTTTATTATAAAATAATTAATTTTAATATTATTTTATAAAGGTCCTAAATCAATTATAATTATAAAGTCCTAAATTTTTAAATAAAATTAATTTATTATTTAATAAGAGATAATGTACAAAAATATAACAAATCTTTTCTGAGGTTGTACAATTCATTGTTTCTTTTTTATAATAAAACTTAATAATAGTTGATGTTTAATTTATTTGATATATAACTTTTTATTTTAAAACTCCTATAAATACATGGTAAAAAAATAGCAAATGGAATGAAAATGAAAATGATTTTAACTGAAATCAATCGTCGCTTTTATAAAATCAATCAATCTCAATTATAATTTGAGTATGGATATTTCAGTCATTACACATTATATGATAATATTAATGGACTCCAATACATATGATCTTTATAATATAGTATAGATAATTATATTTTTAATTTAAAATTTTGGAAATTATTTATCATCATCATGTATGTGAATTCCTCTTAAATAAAACTTACCTATACACAAGTACAAATATAATATCAAGTTTTATATTAATAAGTACTTTATAGTGACAAAACCATATAAGTAGAATATCATGATTAACATAAGCTAGTCAAGTCCATTTTTGAAGTTATACAGAACTCCAAGCCTAACAAGTAACAACTGACAGGTATACAGAGTATAGGCCACTTACCTGCACCACCTCTTATCAGATTTGAACTGAGCATATAAAAACCCATGAAATAACCAACAATTGCATGGCATTTCTGGTCAGAAGTCAGAGGCCCCTCCCCCCCTTTCCCATCTGGCATTTCTGTAACCATATCATCTCTCTCTTCCTTGTGCAAAACTTGCAAAGGATTCCATTTTTCTGACCTCCTGTTCTCAACAGCTGAAGTTGAGGGGAGTGTTGTCTGATTCGAGGCTGTTCTCAAGGGAGGAGATCTATCTCATTTCTCTCTGAAATCGGCATGAATGGCCTCGGACCAGGCTTCATTCCCCCCAACTCAAATTCCTTTACAAGCCTCCCATTCCGAACTGTGCTCGTCAATGGCCTTGCGACCTCCCAAGTCGACACGGTTCAACGAAGAATTCTAATCTCTTTTATTATGTACCCATTTGTAACTAAGGTAACATTTGTTTTCTACCTTCTAATTTCGTCTTTGTAAGTTAGTTTATCTGTTTATGATTACACAAGGATATAAGCTAACAAATGTATAATATTTTCTAAAACTAGTCCATGATGGATTCAAAGAATTAAATAAATAAATAACGCCCTTTTATTTCTGTGTACCAATAAAACATATTGAGAGATCTAGTTTCTATTTTTTCCCCACCTATTGACAATTTCTGTTCAAATCTTAGAATCTCATTCCTTCATTTAATCATGCCTTACCATTTTATTCAAAAAAAAAAGTAGACGCTTTGATTCAGATATCATGAGATATTTTCAATATTTTATCATGAATAGATTGTTTTTCAAGTTTCTTTTGTGGAAATAAGTTTTACTTTTGTAGACTGTGACCTAGCTGAAAGTGGTAGGTAGAACTTGTACATCAAGTATAATTTTCTTTTGTTTTATACCTTTGCTTAATATATACATGCCCACTGCCCACATAGTTCGTCTCCCCTGTATTATTGCAAGTATTGTCGAAAATACGTACCTTGCAGTGATCTTAATTAACTTTGTTTCAAATATAAGCAGGGCGGATTCAGACTTTGATTTAGGGGGCAAAAAAAAAATTTTAGGAGACAAAATAAACATATTTTCTACTTTTTTTTAAATATACATAATTACAAGGATATTCAAAAAAAATTATTATAATATTTCTTGGACAAATGAATAAATTTGTACATTTATTAACATCCTTAATTTTATGAATATAAATAATGATTGTATATTTCAGAGTTGTTATCATCTGATATCTTAGTTTGTCGGTTCTTTACTCTTAGAAAGGTAATCTCGACTAGTCAAGAGTTATATCCGACTGTCATCAAAAATAGAAAAGCTGTGTTTGTAAAAAATATTATCCTACAACATAAGCTTAAATTACATTGATATACATCATCATAACGCATCTCATAATTGTGTTCTGTATGTAAAAAATTGTTGTTGATGTATGTCATAGGCTAAAACATAGTGAGATGATAATTGGACAGGTTAGATCGGATTAATTTGATTTTTTTGAGAGAAATTAGACCGGATCAAATTAGATGGGGCAGGGTTAGAGTCAGGCCGAGTTCAATTTATATATTAATTTTTTTCATAATTGGTAATTCATTTTTATCCTTAATTGCTACTTAGTTAGACCGTACATTTAGGCCGAATTTAAATATTTATTAACTTAGCAAAACATCTATCAATATTATTATTATATTATTAATATAATTATTATTATTATTATTATTATTATTATTATTTTTATATTATTATTAGTAGTAGTAGTATTATTATTTCAGTTATCCATTAAATAAATAAATCATTTTTCCAAGTAAATGTATTCTGTCGTCGCTGCCATGATACATATGAGACTAGTCAATAAAAAAATGAAGGGGGTAATAAGTTAATAACTAAAAGCCAAATGGTATTGGCACCATGCTTCCTATAGCAGACAAGAAAATGCTAATATGCCGAGTCACTAATAAGGGAACAAAAACAAAAAGTTAAAGAACTTGCAAACAATTTCAACAAAAAGTAAAATTGTACGACTATCCACATATTGTGGTGGTTGTGACCACCATAAAGGATCCGAGTCCATTCGGCGTTGCAGTTATAAACTGATATTGCACTCAAAGGAGGTCCGGAACATGCATTTGATGTGAATGAATCTTATTGGTCGGCATCTAGGCATATTCATAGATAAGGTTGGGACCAATCTCATATTTCTCATTATTTGGCTCCATGCTACCTAAATTGTGTCATGAATTATGTCACAAAAAAAAATTGACAAATTATTATCTGAATTACAGAATATATTCACAATTTTTCCCCTATATCGATAGTTATGTTGTGAGTTCTTATGGTGGACTAAATAAATATTGTTATCAGAATATTTCTTCTGGCCCATGTGATCTACATACTATTTATCTTCCGAACGAAAAAAAAAATAGAATATATATGTTATACGTGCAAGTTCTAAAAGAAGAGTTCTGGAGTTAACTTATCATAACTTTTTTTTATCAACAAATGGAACTTGTCATAATCCCTCTGTCTTAATATTTTAAAATCTAAAATATAAAATACAAATTTATTAGAAATTTGAATTTAGAATTATTAATGCAGAATATAGATTATGACAATTCAGCGCCGGAGCTCCTCTTATGACTTATTACTGAACAAAATATTCATTTATTAAAAAAAAAAACGTTTTAAAGTGCCCGGCCTATTATGCTATCAAGTCTGTTAGTTTTACTACACCAAATGACATATATGATATAATGAGTTGGGCTACGGTGCTACACATAGCACGGATGATCTGTATATTATAGATCATTTTTTCATTTTTAAATTTAAATGATCAATCCAACCCTTCAAAATGATTTTCATATGAAAATTAGTTATAGATCAAATTTTTTTTTTTACTATATTTTTAGATAGCCGGAAGATCATTCATTTTGAATGGCTCATGATAATTAAAATAAGTGATTTTCTAGCTATCTAAAAAAATTATATATATATATATATATATATATATATAATTTGGTCTACAACTAGATTTTCATATGAAACTCATATTGAATGGTCAGATCAACCATTTGAAATTTAAAAATAAAAAAACGAACCATAATATACATACCATCCGTGATACGTGTAGCACCGTAGCCAAACTCATAATATAACTATATACATGAGCCAAAATTGTTTAGTTTAATTGTGTGCACTATGTGCGCGCTTATTGTCAAACATGAACCTAACATTTTAAATGTGTTACTTAGAAAAAGCTTTTTCATGTATTGTTGGAAAAGAAAAGAGGGTAATCCTCAACTCACTGTCTCTGTCTGGTTAAGTGTAGTTTATATTCCCTGGCTCTGCCTGGTTGTGTGTGTAGTTTATATTCCCTGGCTCTGTCTGGTTAAGTGTAGTCTGTATTCCCCAAGAAATAGAAATTACTGTAGTCTACATGTGGACTCAAACACGGAAAGAGCTGGTACCTCTCTCCAATTTTGTCCTTCTTTGGTAAATCAAAGTAGATAAGCATCATGTATCTCAGACCTCAGTCAAGCGAGAAGCCGAGAAGGTGCCTGGCATTGTAAGCAATGCAATGACTCATACACACTCTTTGACCAGTCAAAAAAAACAGAAAGGGAGACCACGCATCTTCTCTACAATGTTCGTCAAGCAATTTATGCAATATGAATTTAGTTTCTTTTCATTTCTGAGTTTTATATCACATTTTTTGTTTAGGCATGATCTAGTAAGATTTTCATATCGGTAAAAAAAATTATGTCCATCTATGAATATATATTTATTTGAAATTTTTATGTCACTAACCTTGAGCTAATACCACAAGGACGCAGAAGATCATAAATTCAGATGGGAGCCATTATTTATTCTCCTCCTCATCTTTCTACTAAAAACTTGTTGACTATGACATAAACCTAGGGTCCTAGATACCTCTCTCAAGGGAATAGTGTGAAGAGGAAAGATTACAAAAGTGACCGATCTAAGATATTCATAACAAGTTAGGCATTTGGAAAAAGGTGCATTTGCAAATTGAAGTCCAAGATAGAGTCTCACATGGACATGGATGTATCATGACAGAGCACGTGTATTTAATTGCGTTCATGATCTAAAGCAGTCTGAAGAGTGAAGAGGAGTATATTCGATCGAAATGTTAACCTGTCCTTTTACTTCCAAAGAAATATACTTTGCTATATCAAGACAAGACAAATTTTATACAGTTCTGAACTTCTAATCCCAGCTATGTACAAGACTATTTTGATGCTTATGGTCGGAAAATGGCTGCAAGCGATATCAAAAATATAAAACTTCGTAAATTAACTTTTTATCAAAATAAATTGGGATGCTCAAAAGGCATATCTTGAGAAGTTATATATTGATCTATCAATGCTGTTATACCCTTATTAAAGACTGAAAAACACCGCCCAGAAAAGGTATGAAGTAATAATTAAAATTTTGGCAATACAAATATCACCTCCTAGTTGAAGATGTTCAATCTTTAATTGATAACTAAGATTTTATCGTAGTCTTCTCGTAAGCCACCTCAAACATGGAAAAAATCCCCTCAACAACACTCCTAATGGGTACACAAGAGAAACGGTCGGCACACCCATTAACACCCAAACCTGAAACAAGGGACATCATACAAGATGCCTTACTTTCTTCAACTAACTCGGCCCAAAATGCATAATCTTCATTCATTATAGATTGTTTCAACAAATCTACAACCTTCTTTAAATGGGCTACATTTCTACCGGCTCCACAACCAGTTGCAGTAGCAGCACCTACTGCATTTGCAAGCATGAGGGTTTGAGATGCAGGCAACTCATGCAAAAAAAATAAAAGCTATGGCTGCAGTGAAGCTGTCACCGCACCTGACCGTGTCCACCAACTCAACCTGATAGAAGATTTGACCCCTAGTCAGTTCTTTTTTCTTTGAGGTCGCAGGCGAGCAGCCTACTGTGTAAATTTCATTAAATCAAATAGACAAAAGAAAAGAGAGAAGAAAATAAAAAGAAAGAAATAAGACCATAACAAGATGGAATGCATGGTAACTGAATAAATTTGATGTGATTATCATCGATTAAACAAAATCAAGAAGAAAAACGAGGGTAAGTTGCTCATTTGCATCAACTTATATCTACATTATATTACTCAGCAAATAGAAAATATGTAGATGTGTTAGGATGCAAGCATTGCATGTTCAAGACAATTATAAACAATGTAGTAGAGAATAAGCAAACAAAAAACTTAAAAGATGGTGCACAAGAAACCGTGGAGTTGGTGATCATAAGAGATCCCTTGGAACCCATCTTTATCAACACCCACTTTGTGCAGGAACTGTTTTTCAGCAATTCCTGGCCAGCCTTTATAGGGTTCTTTGTACCCGTTAGCGACTCAGCCTATCATACAATAAAGTTTCTAAATATAAATATCACACATGCATACCATCCACCATCAGCAATGCCATTCATGCACATAACAGAACCCAAAAAGGTAGATAAAGATAATACTCTTTACAGGCTCCATCATGCATACCAGTACCAGGGCTAGTAAGTATCAGAACCCCAATTGGTCCAATAAGGCAAACTTAGACTCCCTTAAATTAGAGGTTTACAGAATCACAAGCTAGGTGAAATTGAATACTGAACTAAAATGAAGTTGAGGAGAATAACCTCATCAGAAGTTAAAAGCAGGACATCACTCAGCCTGAGAGAGAGATCAAGTGCTCTTTTCTCATGAGGTGTGCCATGGGAGAGAGTTCTGCCACGTGGGCCTGGGTCGAAGAAAACAGCTGTGCCAGATTTTATTGCACATTCCATTGAAGACACTATTACATTTGGAAGGAGTTCATCAAAGGCATGCCCATTGCAGAATAAAATTTTGGATTCCTGAGTTGTGCTTTTTATTTATTCAAGTAACTTCTTTATCCAACTGAATGCTGGTTTTTCGTTGAAATCTGCACGGCTAATATAACAAGAAAAAAAAACCTTTATAAGTCAAAATATATACTTCACTTCTGAATGTTATGGCTCATATAAGACAAGGTAACCCTTACAATTACATGCACCAAAGGTATCATATCTGCATCAGCAAGTTTTGTTAGAAATGACCCAAATCCTGAATAGGTACAGTACCTCATAAGTTATATGTACCACCCAAACATTTCAAGAGATCTCAATTTTTTTGTGTTCAAAGAACTGAACAATGATTGATTCATAGACTCTAAAAGATGATAACTACTAACGAGTAAGGTAACTACTTTGAGAATGAAGGTTCAGTACCTACAAAAGCCATGCCGCTAGAAAGAGTCAACCAGAACCCAGCACAAAAGTGTCTCATAAGCATCAAAATACGCTTCCAGATCAGTACCATCCATCATACCAACTAAACCAATATTCTCTAAACTTCTAAATGAAAATTGCCATAAATTTCAGGGCCCACATGGCCTAGAGTAACACACTTTAGCCCTATACAAGATGCAGCTATGGATAAGTTACAGTTGCCCCAAGCCTCCCAAAATTTCTACACAAAACAAATGTAACCCAAGTTAATGACGTTAATATAATTAAGGAGTTATTTAACTGATGTAGCCCCAGCTTCAGTACAGTATTGGTACTGGACCTTAGTGACATGGACCGGAATCATCACCCACAGATTACTGTACTTGGTATTCCACATTTGGTACTTAACTATCGCCTGAGACAAGTCTCTTAAAGAAAAAAATATCAATTTTTGTATAATATCTTACCGTATTCATGCTCTAACAGACGAGTTTTGAAATATTCGTAGCATCGTCATTACGTAGTGACGAGGAGAGTTATATCTAACAACTTAAAAGCTGAAATTAAAGAAAAGACAATAAAAAGACCAAACCTTATCAGGAGGAAAAGATGCCAATTTCTACATATAGTCCTTCCTCTCATCTCTATTCGCTGGAAGTAAGCACGGTACATTCAATACAATATCCACATAGGTTGCCTAATGTGGCGAGATCTGCACCATTTTCCGACACAAATCTCTTCGACGCCTCAAAATTACCATTCAAGCTGGCGCGTACAACGGAGGAGAGGCGGATAGAACCGGCTACGTGGCGGTAAAACACCGCTCGCCGCCCCGTCGGGAACTGGAGGAGGCCCCCGTGACTGGAACTGGGGTTGGGGCTGGTGAGAGGCCGACTTATTAGGGTTTTTACAAGGGACATTCGGAGGTTTTAGAGGTGAAATTACAAACGACCAAAAGGAGTTGCAAGGCCGAGGGAAACAGAGGCTGGGGGTGAAATTGGAAAAGAGTTTCTCAAAAAAAAAAAAAAAAAAAAAATTGGAAAAGAGAGAATTGATTCTGACTGTCTAAGTCTGATGCTATTTTTATTTCGTTTTTTTCTCTCTTTTTCTTTTTTTCAAGAAAATAAAAAGGTGATTTTGTTTTTATCATCCGTGCATTTTGTTTGCAGGAATACGTCAATTCTTTTAATTTTAAAATTATTTATATGTAATATTAGTTTTATTATAAATAAATAATATATTTTACTTAAATATAATTTATATATAAATCAATTATAATTATTTTAAATTTTAAATAAAATTAATACATTATATAACAAAATATGATGTACAAAGTATAATATTTTTTAGTATGGTTATACAATGTGTATTTTTCTCATTTCGAATAAAACTTAAATAGTTCATATTTAATTTATTTGATACAAAAATTTTATAAAATAATTGTATTTAGTATTAATTTTATTATAAATAAATAATATTATTTACCTATATAATTTATATCTAAATCAATTACATAGGGACTCTTAAATTTTTAAATAAAATTAATTTATTATTGAATAAAAGATAATGAATAAAATATAATGGTTGTATAATGTATAGTTTTTTTATATAAAACTTAGTAATAATTGATGTTTAATTTATTTGATATAAAAAAATTTAGATCTCTTATAAATATATGGTAGAAAATAGCAAACAGAACAAAAAGAAAAATAAATTCAACTGAAATCTGAATTGGTGTTTCAATCGTAAATTAAAAATATGAGTATTTCGGTATAAAATGAATGGATAAATTTAGTTCATACATTTTGTATAATATAATATAAATTTATACATAAATTATATTTAAGTAATATATATTATTTATTTATAAAAAATATAATGCTATATTTTATGTATTTTTAAATTACGAGATTCCACACAAAACAGAGCAGCAGCCCATTTTACCCCCGAATAAATTATTGCATATTGACTATTAACAGTCTCCAATTTTCTTCCTCCAGTGTTATAAAATGAGGAGGAGAAATAATTTTGATCAAAATCTAAATAGTTTATCATTATAGATATTTGATTCTCATCATTAATTTAAAAATGAAAAGACTAAAATAGCTGTACATTGCTGAAAATTTTATTACATGCACTTAGAGGTGTCAATTCTTGACCCAACCCGATGGGTTAACCCGATCTTATCCGAACCCGATCCGACCCGACACGACCCGAAGATAAATGGATCGGGTATGGGTTCAATTTTTTTAATCCGAATCGGATCGGGTCGGGTTCGGATCAACCCGACCCGACCTAATTAATTATATTTTTTGAAGTAATTTTACGATTTAGTACTAATTATATACTAATTAAAATTAATTATAAATTAATCAATATTTTATTGCCTAAAATTAAATAAAAATAATTAATTAATATTTAATTATTTTACACGGGTCGGGTCGGGTCGACCCGTGACCCGTCGGGTCGGGTATAGGTAAAGATTTTTTTACCCGAATTTAATCGGGTCGGGTTCGAATCCGGTCAAAAATAATAATAAAATAACGTGACCCAACCCCAACCCGACCCGACCCCCATTGACACCCCTACATGTACTCCTTATAATATAGTATAGATAAAGTATTTTTTCTATTTATATTTTTGTTGTTTTTTCAAGAAGATTTCTTTATGTCGTTGATAATTCTTTTCATGTCCAATTGTCCAGGCTAAATTAATTGAGTAAATTTCAACAGATGTCACTAAATTTTACTATTTATTATGAACTGATTACTCAATTTTCATTTGTTCATCGGTGATCACTGAAACTTTGATTTTTTTTTTCGATCAAAACAATCTATCAGTTTTTAAATCCAAAAACTAACAAAAAAATCACATTCATTTATCTTAATATATGAGTAAATTATTTAAATATCTAAATACTTGAGTTACTTTATTTATCTAAATACATAAATCACTTATTTAAATAACTGAGTCACTTATTTCAATACTTGAGTCATTTATCTAAATACTTTTATAATTTATCTAAATATATGTGATTTTTCCATTATTTTTTAATGAAAAACTAACATAATTCTTTGATCGGAATAAATTGAAAGTTCAGTGGTCATCGACGGACAAATAAAAGTTAAGTGGCAATTCATAATAAATACTAAAGTTTAGTAATTTCCGATGAGTAAGAACCCAAATAACTTAGCTCTAATTAACTCTAGAATAACGTCCCTGTTTTAAAACATATGCAATTCAAATGCTTGAGCATCTCCTCAAATAAATTATTTATGTTCTTAGTTATCGTCTTGCGAAATAAACATCTCCCGATCAATAAATGGAGCTTTTATTCAAAAGAGCAATATTCCAAATATCCACGATTTATGGAAATCTGATGAGGATAGCTTAACATGCATATTATTCACCAATTAAAGCCTTTCATTCTGGGGTCTTCACTTGCAACCAGTCTTCTCATGCAATTTATGTTTTCATTTTGTTTTAGAACTCAGTAAGTCCATGACAATTTTCAAACTTTTTAACGTGAATTTTGTAAGAGATTTTGCTAAGTTCTCTTTCATAATTTGTCATCACTCATTCAATCGACAAAAAAACATTGGTCAGAAACTCACAATGGCAATTTTCTCACTTTTGCATATGCAATTTCATTTTGATCAAGGACTAAAATTTTCAATTGGAACTTATTTTCCGGTTTCTAGTGTAATTTTAGACGATCGCAGATACCAAAGTTAAAACAAAATTGACAAAATTAGATCTCTTGAATGCGAGTTTGCGTTTGCATATTTTTTTTGTTTGTGATGATGCAATACAAAATCGGGTAAATTTTAGTGCCGCGAGACTTGAACGAGGAGATTAAAATGTCTCTATTTTTGTTTCCAACTTCCTATCATGTCTTTATTTTTTTAATTTTGAATAATTCAAAATTAAAACTGAAATATTAAATAAAATTATTAGATCTGATCAATATTATATTTTGTTTTTACAAATAAAAAACTTATTTATTCACTTTCATTTTATATAAATTAATAAGTTAAAAAATCAACATACATAAAATTAATTAATTACATTAGTGCATTTCTTATAAGTTCTTGATATCCCATAAAATAATATTTAAATATTATAATTTTTAATCTATACATAAATAAAGTAATTTTAATTTATACATAAATAAAGTGATATAGTTAAAATTTAACAGTTTTATTTTGATATTTCAGTTTTAAATTTTCATTATTATAAATTTAAAAAGATGAAAACATAATAGTGGCATTCGAACCCTTAACTTTGAATTGCAATTGCCCATAGATATCTTTTTATTATTACTTTTCCATCAAAATAAGAATTAAGTACTTTAAGTTTAAAAATGCATCAACATCCATCAAAAGATTTTCTAATCGAGTTTCGAAGCAGCAACTCCAATACCTAAAAGCATTGTTATTACTACTAAATCAAATCACATTTCTTGTCTGTTGGTATTAAAATGAAATCAAAATGCAAAATTTGTTAAAAATTCAAACATGGATTTGAATTTCAATAGAAAATAGGAATATCCGAATATGCAGGTTACCATACTTATTGTTAGAGGTGGCAGAATTCGACCCGACCCGACAAACCCGTCCGATCCCCCCGGATCCGAACCCGACCTGACCCGATTTTTTAGAAATTTTAAAGAAAGTCAAACTGACTCGACCCAATCCGAACCCGACCTGACCCGACCCGACCCGAAATCAAATGGCCTTCAATCCAATCAAAATCAGTCAACGATCTGAAAAAACACAACATGTAAATTGACCCGACCCGACTCGATCCCGACCCGACCCGGCCCGACCCGATTTCTTCCAGAAAGTCAAACCGACCCGACCCGCCCGACTCGAACCCGACCCGCCCGATTGCCACCTCTAGACTGATTGTTGTGTTATATTTTACTATTTTTTGGTTGCAGCAAGTCTTGCTTGGATTATCTAACAGTTTGAATAACAAAACACATGCATCGACAAATAAATAAACTCTGTACATTGAAATTTCATTACTAGGAAGCAGGAATTATATAATACTTGGATTTACAATTCTAATGGGGGTTGCTCGGTGATCGGAATGAACTCTAAACGAGAAATGGAATGAGAATTCTTGATTTCTTGTGCCTCTCGTTGATATTAATTCTGATCAAGGGGTTAATTGCGAATTTCAAAAATTCTGCGCCAAGCTAGAACAAATTTTTAGCCCGTTGGGTGATACGCTGTGGACGATCTGAACTGTCAGAAATATGCTTGTATGGCGCTCAGGTGCAGCGAGGTAGAAGATCTGTGCCTCTTTGAATGCCTCCAAATTTGGAAAAATACTCGAGAGGGAGAGAGAGGCGGGCGTTTGCACAAGCCCAAGGACCAAGCCATTCCTCCTGTTCTCTCTCGTTCTCTCCCCTTCCTCTCTAGTCTCTCCTCTCCCCCATTGGTGAGCTCCAATCGGTACCTTTCTCTACTCCAGTTTATTTTCTGTAATGATCCTTCCAGTGTTTTCTTTTCCTTTCTATCGATTAGGTTCATCGTTTAGGTTGGATGCTTCATGCTTCTCCTTTTCATTTCAAATTAATTTCATTTTTTTCTAATGTAGAATGGATTTTAGCCTTTTTCGCACAGAGCTTGCCTTGAATTAACGCCATGGTCTCGAAAGCTCGCGCTAAACCGCGCAATTTGTTTCCTGGAGTTCTTTCCTGTTTGTCAGCCGCATTCTCCGAGTGGTGTTTGATCATTTTCCTCTTCATTAACGCCACATTGTCACATCTCGCCTTCAAATTCGCTCGTTTTTTCAGATTACAAGCACCTTGTGTCTTGTGCTCTCAACTCTATAGGAGATCATGGTTCAGTGGAGATTCGATCTGTGACTGGCACAAGCTGGAGATCTCCCGTTTGTCGTGTTGTCAAAGACACAACAGGCTTGGTTTCTCTCAAGATTTCTGCCAGAGGTGTGAGTTTTCATTCCCACACTTGACCCCAAAAGATTTAAAATCTGATAGAGGAGAATGTTTGTGCTGTTTTCGGAAAGCTGGGAATGCACGGAGTTTACAGAAAGTGAAAGGGAAAGAGAAGGTTAGTGAGAGAAAGGAGCAGCTTTCTGACATGACAAGACTGATTGATTTGGAAGAAAAGGGATACTGTGAGCTGAAGACCATGTCTGATTCTGAATCTGAATCCAAAATCAGATCAGATTACCTAAAACGTTCCATGGGTTCTGAAGCAAAGAACCCATATCTCAATGCTGGTTTGTCAAATTCAAAGGATGTAGTCTGTGCAACTGTAATTCCAGAAAAGGTAATTCGCACAATCCCAGATTTGCCAACCAATTCTATGATCCACTCTGATAAGAAGATTGGTTTGGTGGAGTCGAGTGAGATGGCATCATCTTATGCCAATATTGATCATGGTTTGGAGGAGATAAACTGGAACCATATGGGCGCGAGTGGTAGTAGAGGTATGAGTCTTTCTGCATTATCTCGCTCTATCCCTCAATCGGTCATTCTAGAAGAATCAGCGAAAGCAAAAGGTATTTTGTTCTTTTTGTTCAATATGATTTTAATCAATGCATTCTCATGTTTCTCTAGAATGTAGCATATAATGACAGCATACATCTGTTGGTATTTGCGGATAAACTAAGTGTTTGTAGATGTCATTAGTAGAACATATTGTGTGCATTTGAAGTCAAATGAGGATTTACCAGTTAATTAGACAGTATGCAGTGACACACCAGACAAGTACCACATAGTATAACAAAGCAACATAGATATCAATTGGAGTGAATAAGCATATTTATATATTATCAAAGAAAGAACAACAACTTCAAGTTGTTTAATTTTGTTGCTCCTGTAGATGATAATTGTACCAACTTTTTCACGATATGTGTAAAAGAAAGTACAAGGCTTATAAATTTGTACAGGCTCCCTTATCTGACTCTTTCCTCAATGTCAATGGCTCTCAATTTCTACATTCTAAAAAGCACATTAACTTTCTTTCTCATACAAGGTAATTACCACACATCAAAGCATAGAGAAAATGCACATCTTGTTTGACAAAACATATTGGGTGCAAAGTGATAATGCTTTTTGTCAACACCTCGAGTTTGAGCATTGCCAGCAATGTATACATTGCAATAATAATGATGATGATTTTTGAATACTATAGAACCTCAAGTACAATATAATGACCAATATGATTGCAGAAGCTAACAAAGGATTAACTGTATTCTCGCATTTTAGGTAGGTAATTATGCAAAAAGATGAGAATTACTTTAAATATACTTCTATTTCTTTCTTCTAACCCATTTTTCTCGCAGATATAGAGGAAGTTGGTGATTCAGAATGCATAAAGCCAGCTCTCTCTGAAGCAAGACAAGCTACCTCTGAACCTTGTGCCCCAAAGCGTACCCCATACCACATCAGCATCAAGCGGGTCTTAAGCAACCGTGCCCCAGTTCAATCACCACGCCCCTCTGAAATAATCTCCTCCAAGAGTAACCCTCGGAGTGAAGAGGAAGTTAAAACATTCATTTCCCAAATGTCTACCCCACGTGCACCCCGTCCCAATTTTATTTTGATGATTCCACTAACCGGCGCATATCCATGTCCAGTATGGACTCATATGAGGTGGACATGCTTGGAGATATTTCAGGGGAGACCGCAGTGGATGATCTAAAGACTATAATCCATAATTTGCGCAAAGAGTTAGAGGCCGAGAGAAGTGCCTCAACTGTTGCAGCTAATGAGGCAATGAACATGATAACCAGGTTGCAAAAGGAGAAGGCTGAGGTTCAATTAGAATCGTCTCAATATCTTAGAATGATGGAAGAACAAGCTGAGTATGACCATGACGCCCTTGTGAAATTGAATGACTTGTTGACTGATAGAGAGAAGGAATTGCTAGATCTGGAGGCAGTGGTGGAGGAGTTCAAGAGGGGCTTTATGGAATTTGAGAAAAAGCTGGGGCTTGGGGATGAGAGGGGATACATCTTTGAGCGGCTAAGGTGGCTGACAGAGAGGGTCTCAGGTCATGTTGAAGAGAACCGAGAGGCAAAACTGGAAACTTTAGAAAGGAGGGAGCAGGGAGAACTGAAAGATGAAATAATAGGACTCGAGGAGAGATTTGAGGCGATTGAGGCTAATCAGAGATTTACTATGCATTTGCTGAGTTCGATGAAAGAGAATAACCTGAGGGACTGGAGCTCGTGGAGGAGGTTATTAGATGCTTACAGGAGCTTCAAAAGATTGCCTGTTCAAGGAATCATTAAATGCAAAACTTTTCCAAAATTTTTGAATTAGAAAAATATCTGGGTGGTTTTGTATTTGACGCTACTAGGATTATTATTCAGAGTAAGGATATTCTTGCAGAAACATTCTGCAGTTGTGCAATTTCTAAATTTACATCTACCAGTCAGTTTTGTCAGTATCTTCTGATCAGCCTTTTTCTCATAATCCTCACTGATAGTTGCTAATACGGTCTTGATTAGGCTACAGGAGTTTCTAGCGAGCCGTTGTAATAACTGGGTCTCTTGGGAGTAGCTAGCTTGTTAGAAATAGGGTTAGCCTGGAAAGGAATACTGAATTGTTATTGATTGAGAGGAATATAATTATATTCCTTCTCCCTTGCTTTTCTATACTTACCTATTGTTTTAATACAGATACGAAAAATAGGAAAGGCCCTGGAAGTAAGAGTTCAAGATCGTTCATCTATGGCACCTCTGACAAGTGCTTTGCAAAGTATGGATTACTAAGGTGATTAGAGGAGGCTGAAAAAAGTCGTAGTTAACAGTGGTTTTGCTGGCTTTGTTTGACCTGAACCAGAGCGTTAATGCTCTTTGAGGAGGATTTTTTTCTCAAAAGAAAAGGACGAGATTTGCAAGTTGATTGACTTGTTACTCTGTGGTATATTTGTCACGTTAAAAGGTTTCAGATGGGGAGCTTAGATACGAAGATAAACCATAGATTTTTGTAATCTAATAATTAGTTAAATTATTTCATTAAAAATAATAATGAAAATTTAAAATTTTAATACTAAAAATGACAGTGCACGATTGCTATTGGTGTTGAAAAAATATGACACTCCCAATGACGTTTCTATGAGTACGACACTGCGGTGTCTTTTTTTTTTTTTACGCAGTGGAAGTGTTCACTCTCACCGACACATATGATTTTTTATTTTGCAAATTAAAAAAAAAAACATCACTAAGAATGATGTATTTTTAGGCTCATTTCTAATATTAAAATTTGAATTATTTCGTTATTATTTTTAATGAAATAATTTAACTGATTATTAAATTACTGTGAAGATAAGCAGTAGTCGTTATCTCGTACGTAAGAAAATAATAAACTAATTGCATTGCATTTAGAATGCAAAACTTCTTTTTTTTTGGGGTGAAATGCACTTTTTCTTTCACCTCGATTCTCATGTTCCTCTCTTTTTCTTTTTTCTCTTGTTGTACATTAAGACAGGAGACTCGAGATCACCTGCTCCAATTATCAAAATTCTCAAGGAATAAAAGGTCCTTCAAAATAATAGAGCGCATGCTAAAATGGAATTATAACTAACTATCAATTCAATCCTGATATTAACATTAAAAGGAAAAAAATGGATATTTATTTTGGAAGAATAGTATTCAAGGTCCAGCAATAATCTTATATCAGTGATAAAATAGAGTTTTCATTTTTTTTCTAGTGCATTTCATTTTTTAGAATGAAATAGAATATTAGAAAAATTAAGGGGACCCAAAGACAACGAATATCAAGGCTCAATGCATCATCAGAGAAATTAAAAAAAAAACTTATTATCAAATTATACTATTAATATATACGAACTAAAAATTATACAAGTCTCAAATTTATTTTTCATTTTGCAAATTTGTTACTATAATTTAAGGATAGGGATTGGTTGACAATGAGTTATTTTGACAATCTTGACAATGAGTTTCTAAATAAATATGAAAAAAATATTAAAAAAATAGAAAAAAAATATAAATGTATTCTTCTATCTATAGATTGATGGTCATTCAAATTTTATACAATTTCATTATCATTTGATAGTCCATCAAATACCGTTAAATTGAAACCATTGTAAATTACATGAAATTTTGATGTTCTTTGATGGACTATCAAACGATAATAAAATTACATGTAATTTGAATAACTATCAATTTATAGATAAAAGAATACATCTATAAAAAAAATCATTTTTAAGATTCTTTTTGTATTTATTTAGAAATTCATTGTCAAAATAACTCATTGTCAACCAATCATTTCCCTAATTCAAAACTCTAAGCCGCTAATTGAATGATGGACTTAAAGTGCTAAGCCACTAATTTAAATCACTAATTAAAATATTTAATTAATATTTACATTAATGTATACATTAGGTAATATATTATAATGAATATTTAATAATAGATGAAGATAAAAAAGAGTTTTGCCCCTGCAAGCATCCTTCTCTCGTCTCATAGGAGTAAAAATAGGAATTTTCTCACCATTTTGAGAAGCTTGCACTCTTTATCCTCTCTTCATGTCTATCTTTGTGCATACAACAAGAGCGATTATTATTTGATTATATTATATTATATTATTATAATATGATTATGATTAAGATTTAGTATTATTATATTATTATATTATATTTATTATTATAATTTATTATTATATTAATATTATGAAATTATTATTATCATTATTGTTATTATATTATCGTTACCATTAGTATTATTATATTATTTATTATTATTATATTATTATATGTTGATTATAGTTATGATTAATTTATTATTATATTATTATAATTATAATTATTTATAATTATTTTTATGATTATGATTATCTTTTTATTATTATATTATTATGATTATGATTATGGTTATATTATTATGATTATGACTATAATTATTATTATCATGATTATGATTATGATTATTATATTATGATTATATTATTAAAATTATAATTACTTATTATTATTATATTATTATAATTATGATTGTAATTATAATTTTTTATTATTATATTACTATATTATGATTATGTTTATATTTTTATTATATTACTATTATAATATTATTATTTAATATGATTATTTTTTATTACTTTATTATTATTTTATTATGTTGTATTATATTATTATATGTTGATTATATTTATGATTAATTTATTATTATATTATTATAATTATAATTATTTTTATTATTATATTATTATGATATGATTATGGTTATATTATTATGATTATGACTATAATTATTATTATCATGATTATGATTATGATTATATTATTAAAATTATGATTACTTATTATTATTAAATTATTATAATTATGATTGTAATTATAATTTTTATTAATATATTACTATATTATGATTATGTTTATATTTTTATTATATTTCTATTATAATATTATTATTTATTATGATTATTTTTTATTACTTTATTATTATTATTATCTTACTATTATGATTATTATTTTACTATTATTATTATTATTATCATCATCATTATTATTATTAGTATCATAATTATTCATATTTTAACTATTCTCGAGTATAATCGCCAAACGATATTTTCGCTCTTCCGAATAGTCAAGAATACCACTTTTCTACCACTCTTCCAAAAAAAATACTATTCTATCACTCTTCCAAAATTACCACTCTTCCAAAGTTATTCCTTGATTTACCAAACGGACCCCAAAAGAAGAAAGAAAAAGAGAGGAACGCGGAAGTCGAGGTGAAAGAATATGAGAGGCACACGGATCAAGATGGGTGAAATCTCCATCTCTGGAAGCGCATGGGTGTGCGATAGAATATTGAAGACGGTCCGGTCCGGGCCGGTCCGGTCCAAACCCGGACGGTCCCATCGTCCCGCACGGTCCACGGTCGGTCAGGCGGTTCAAATTCGAAAAAACCGAACCCGTCCCATCTGTTGGCCCCGGGGCCGGACCCCACGGACGGGACGGGACGGTCCACGGCCCGTCCGGTGTCCGGTCGAATTTTTTTTTTATAAATTGGAAAAAATAATATTTTATCATATTTTTTTAATAATAATTTTTAACTAATTCGAATTATTATTTTTAATTGTTTAAAAATCTAATAGTACTAAAAAATTAAAAAATTTGTAAAAAAATAAAATTTCGAAAATTATAAAAAAATAATAAAAGTTGAAAAATAAATTTATTAATTTTTAAATAATCATTTTCATCGAATTAATTATGTATTTTTGAATAATTTAAAAATAAAATAATACAAAAAATTTATAAAATATCAAAAATTATCAAATAAAATTTGGATTTGAAGAGGGGGGGGGGAGGGGGTCCGGCCCGGCGGTCTGGGTCGTCCGGACGGCCCGGGGGGCGGTCCGAGGGTCGGTTCCGGACGGTCCTCGGGGTCCGGCCCGGCCACGGCCGGCACGGTCCCATTTTGGGCGAAGAGAGGGCCGACCACCGTTGGGCCGGACCGCGATAGGGCACGGTCGGTCGGCCCACGGCCCACCACGGCCCGGTCCGGTCCATAGTCACGGTCCAATCCGGTCCAGATCGGACCGTGCGGTCCATTTCAAATCTCTAGTGTGGGATCGGGACGAAATTCATTTCTATCCGGGGACGGAAACCGTAAGATAGGACTTGGACGGAATTCACATTTCCGTCCTTATTAGTTTCGTCAAAAATTGACTTCAACTATTAGATCCGTGACTTCATCTTTTGTCACTATTAAAAATCGGTACCATCGGTCCATTAGTCCATCATTTAATCGCTAGTGTGGTTTTTATAATATAATTTTTAGATTTTAAAAATATTATTTTAATTCAAATAAAATATAATAAAAAATATATAATTAAATTTTAAATTTATTAAATTAATGATGTTTTTTAAGAAAAAAATATCATAAATTATATTACTTTTAATATAGAATATGTGTTTTGAATTTAATAAGTACTTTAATATTTTTATCATACTTTATCACTTCATAAAAAATCACTAATATAGCTAACAACTCATATTCTCTTCAAAAAATTAATCAAGAATTTCAGACAATTCTAAACGTTACAGAATCATAACAATTATTAAATACTTACATATTTAATAAGAAATAGAAATACATATGCACACACATTATATTCGACATATAAACTTTTCATTTTGAAAATTAATTTCGTAAATTTTATAATTCACAGATATGTCTGTTTTTTTCTCATCAATGAGTTCAATTTTATATTTAAATATAATATATATTCCTTAAGAGTGATACTATTTTTACTATTTGATAAAAATACTATATATGGGAGACCAAAAAATTTATAACGATACATAAAAGTTGAAACTATGCTGTGATTTATGTAGGAGTTACATTATTAAAAAATATGTTATATTGACAACAAACTTTTTTGACAATTACATCAACTAATTAAAAATAAATAGTTATTATAATTTAAATAAACTATTTTATCAAATTTGGGGCAATCAGTATGCAATCATCATTCATAAAGAGACCTAAAAGAAATTAATGGTCAATTACATTTTGTCTCTTGTTTCTCTGTATCAGACATCATAAAGCAATATTTCCAAAATTTCGACTTATACAATTATTTTATTGATTTTTTTAGTTGCAAATAAAAATATATAATTATAAGCGTATTTTCTTATAATAATCTGTAAAAATATGATCTTTATCAGCTAAGGCTGATTTGATTTTGTTTCTATGTATTACTTGCTAAAACACAGCGTCTTATTATTGATTCCTATTTTGTATTTTGTTATCGTACGGTCTACATTAGTGATTCTAGACTCTCAACCTCGACGATTTTCATCAGCATGCAGCTTTGCATGATTCATGATTTATGAGAGCCGAGTGGTCACCGAACTCGGACACTCGCCGATCAAAATCACCAACCGTGCCCCAGTATAGTCCAGTAGTCTCTCCCTCCCTCCTCGACGCTTGACTTGTTCTCTTTCGCGACCGATTAGGCGTAAAATCAGATTAGCCGAGAGAAAGGGTAAAGTGTCTCTCTTTCTCTCTGTCATTTGAGCTTCTTAGCTTGATTTTTATAGCGCCGTTTTGCAATGGAGGCATCTAATACCATTTCCGAGTAGAAATTGTATGTAATTCGGATTCACTGTGTCGCATTTACATATGACAAATCAAATGCAATAAACACTATTTACAAGAGTAGGCTTATGCTAAAAGTCTTTAGCATCCGAAAGTGATGTAAAGCGCAGATGTAAATACGCTTGATGGTGATAATCAATTGCATCTGATTTTTTATTTGCATCAGTATTTTATTATATCAGGAAAGACAGATGCAAGATTCAGTGTTATTTTCATTTGTTCCCTGAAGTAAATATTATTTTTTTACAAGCATAATACTGATGTAATTATTTATATTAGCATATGTTAATATGATGATATCTTCTTTTATTTGCATCTAATAACAGATGATGTTTTTCATTATTACATCCGTTAATATGATGATATCTTCCTTTATTTGCATCTTTCAAAGCGATGAACCCACCATTCATATCAAGATTTCTCAAAATCCCAACATTTATACCATGATTTAAACCACAAAGATCTGATATTAATAACAAAATTTCTCAAAATATTCACATCAACATTCAACATGCATAAATTCATTGTAATATTCCAAAATTTCCAACATTCAACTCTTAAAATTTTCAACATTCAACTCTGAAGATTGACGCCAATTAAGATACCATAAAGTTAGGATATCTGTACAATTTTCTCTTCTGGTGCATGAAAAAAATGTTGTGGTTGAGGCACAACTGAAAAACAAGTGATAAACCAGAGCATCAGCAAAGTAAACACTAATTATAGAAATTAAATAAACTAACTTCTAACATTTTTATTTTCATAAGATCCAAGTTTTCATTTTCTACATACAACATTTAGACAACTAGATGGGACTATAAAAGTTAATTTTATGGAAATGCGACTTAGCACCGTTAATCACCAGTGAACAGCCAATATTTGCCAGGATCCCAAAACGATTTTCATATACTCCCCAAATAACCAAATCACAACATATCCATAAACAAAAGTAACAAAAGCAACCCAGAAAATGTTTAGATGTAAGCACAGTTTTCCTTTCATTACTTTGTCAGATATGCTTGAAAAAAAGTTTATTCATTCTGGACCAAAAATGAGTGGGAAAAAAGGTTAAAAATAAATAGAATACCTCGAGAAAAACTTTTTTCTGTAGGAAATTCTCTATATCAAGCCTTGCAGCTGTTGTCAATGCCTTCAATGTTTTCCCTTCCTGAAATATTTATTTGTTATATAATTATAAAAAAAAGCTCTGACCTCACATTATATGCAAAGTATAACAAATTAAGTTCACAAACAAAAATAATAGCAAGTGAGTAAAGAATTAAATTATACACAAGCAAAAATTTAGTGGTAACAACCAATCATCCATAGGCGGGGACAATGGTTCACCACTAATAAAATCCAAACATCTAAGAACAGCTAACCTGACAAGCATAAGGAAAATGAGGACATAGCTGGTACTAAGAACAGCTAACCTGACAAGCATAAGGAACTTCTTTCTGATATTGCATGAAAAAAATTCACGAACAATTTCTCCTACAAAGAATCTCTTTGGATGCTCACTAATAATATCCTGCACAACACAATATGCAAAACCCCTTGTCACTAACCTGATTAAGTAGATGGTGAAACCCCACAGAGCATTGAAGGACGGAAAGTGGCGTCCTCGCCGTCCGGACTCTCCAACGGCTCGGCTCCTCCCGTCAGTCGGTGGCGCGGTCTGAGGTCGGCGAACGGCGACGAGAAGGAGAGGTCGTGCTGAGGCTTGCGAGGGGGATGCGAACGGAGGAGGGAGAAGATATTGAGTGAGGGGAGAGAATGGAGGAGGAAAAGAGGCGATGGGAGGGAAATTATTTCTGCACGATTGTTGATGCAGTCGCCATGGGTTGGAGAGAATGATGAGAGAGAGAGAGAGAATGAGAAAAATGGAATGGGTGAGTGAGTTAAAAGGTTTAAACCTAGAATTAAGGGTGCAGATCCATCTTCAGTTGTATCCAACGATTCAGCGACAACTTGAGAGAATTTTTTAGTTTTTCAGCACCAACTGGAGGGAATTTATTTGTATCTGTTAAGCTGATGAAAACATATCATATTTATTTACATCCGCAAGAACTGATGTAGTACTGATGTGCATCAGCATTTTAGTGCGCCCCCTTCCATTCATTTTCAAAAAAAAATAACTACACTTACTTGCATCTACAAAATAGATACAAATATATAGTTACATCAGCATTACTAATGCAATATGTTCAAATCAAAATTTCGAGGTCGAAATTTTTTTTGCTTGATGCTAATAAAAAAGTGCCGATGCAATTGACCATTTCCAGATGCAAATACGATACTTTCGTGTAGTGATTATATGTTGTTTAAAGGTAATCGACATCTGAGATTTCTATATGGTATGATGCTTGTGGCTGTCAATCCAACTTATACCCTGCTCTGCTCGGTACTTAATAGATTTTAGACTATGTATATTGTTTTTTGGATGATATATTCAGCTCGCTCGAGCGAAGATGATTTCGTTAGACAAATATTTTTCTCTCGTTATGTTTAGTGTGTTTCACAAATTTCAGTGCACGTTCATTTTTTTTATCTCAAGCTAAGTGCTTGTTTATGTAATTGGTGAATTTGTACATCCTTTATATTGCGCTTCTCGGTTCATCTTTGAAGGATTCTAGAAAAGTAGTATTAGGGTAGAATCGACTGTGCTTTTAGTTGATTTAATTTTTTTTGAGTATTCAAGTCTGATTAAGACTTGAGACCACCTTTGGTCTAATTATTTTCAATGTATCGTGCACAAAATGTCAATGCAAAAGGCTGCACAATTGGACTATTATGTAGAACACTGGTAATGCATTTTTACTCACTAAGTCACTAACATTATGCATTCTTTAGTTTGCTCAAAAGTTATCGTTTCTTTCTTATTAAAGCAGGCCGCAATAACTGATCTTATTTCCTCTGTTTCCATTTTTCATTTTAGTGATCATCAATCTACCAGAAATTCTGAAGAGATGGAAAATTCCCTGCAGAAGAGGCCAAAGTTTCAAAACCAGGTGGCTCCATATCGGGCCCACCTGGCCGGACAGAATAGACAACCATATCGAGAAAAGCAGACTCAAAATGCAGAGAACAAACCCAGTTCATTTTATATACTTCATTTAGAACCTGGGGAAAATAAAGATGTAAGATGATCAAACTCCACCTGAAGTAACTCAAACTTCAGTTGAAGAAACTCACGGTCTGAGCAAACTTCATATCTCTAAATGACGCTATTGTAAATTTGGTAGCGTCAATAAAGAGATCGAGTTTCTTCGCGGTGCAAGAATGCAGGCAATTGCTGAAATAAAAAAAAAAATCAATCTTTGCCAACTCAAATGGTCCATGTGATGCACAGGCAGAGCCGCAGAGGAATCTGCTACTCCATCAGTCCTAGAGAGGAACGCTAGAAATGTGAAGGGACTACCCAAATATATTCCAGGAGGAGGGAAAAGAGCGTAGAATGAGGTTATTACTATTGATTCTGATGAGGAAGAAATGTCAAATAATAAGAGTTTGCCGGTCAAAAATCCTGCTGATTGTTATGGGAAATTTGTGGCAGAGAAACTTCTCAAGATGCTCAAGGAAAAAGATCTATTGAAGAATGGAAAGTACGGACAATTATAAGGGCAAAGAAGTGACAGCTGATGTTTCATCCATGAGCACTCTTTTGTGAAGACCAAACTCATGGTGAAAATTCAAATGTAAGTTGACCTTAAGCATAAATGTCATTTGTACGTGTATTGACAATTGTTTCCATTTCTAACTCCTGTATTGATTCATTTGTATCCTTTGAAACTTTTTACTGAAGTACTTGTTTCTCTTCACCATCCATAATTCCATATCCATGAGTTTTGGATCATTCTATGCTTTAGAAAGAAACTATTGACCAGCTTTTGCCTTAATTTGATTATTAACTCTTTTAATTGTTTATTTAGATTTTCAGGGGCACACCATTTACATGACTATGACAAACTAAGTGAAAAGATACCTAGCTATGATTCCATATGGTACACTAGAAAGTTGAAATTAAAATCGATGTAATAAATAATTTGATGTTATTCCCAAGGATCATTCACCTTAATCTTAGATGTTATTAGTTATAAATTAGATACTGGAGTCAAATTAGTTATAAATAAAATTTAGATGTTTTTTATTCAATTATCCCTCATAATGTTAATTTATTACCACTGCAGCTCAATCAAGATCCTTTAAATATAATGTTAATAGAGGAAGAGGATGGGTCTGAAAGAGAATGATCTAATTAAATTCTGACCCTCTTCTTCTTGTTTTGGATGTTCTGGATGTTATATTTTTTTGTGTCTTATTTTGTGCAGCAGGGTATGAAAAGTTAGAAATTAAACGTAACATCAGATTAAGTTTGAAGATGAGGTTATTTAGTGCCAAATTCTATAAGTAGATTTTCTAATTGTTAGTCAATGATGAAACTTGATTAGAAACTGGTATTTTCATTTTAATCCGGCAGGTTAAACCCTAGAGTACCAGAGTGTGGTACTCAATCAAATTATTATTTCTTTTATGAAACAGGTGGTATAACCACTTTATCAAAAAAAAAAAAAAAAGGTGTCCTCTTATCATCCTAGCAATAAACACTTAATATGCAACAAGAGAAATTTACAATTGAGCTACTAATAGAGTACTTAACCAGCTGGTAATGCTGAGGGTATTTTTGGATGATAATTTTGCACGATTAAGTTTCTGAACTTTTATAGAAATTTACACAGCTATGAGACTATTTTCATTTGAATTAAAAGATAAAATTACATGTGGAATTTTAAATTTGACTTGTTGAACTCTTATGTTTTATGTATTTAAAGAAGCTTTGTACCAAGGACCGATTTGTGGCTGGAACAAATGATCAAGATTTTGCAGAAGGTGTTGTTGATATGGTAGAAGATTAATCCTTATATAAGTCTTCGGATTGAAGAAAATGGCTCAGATAATGTCGTTGGGTCAAATGGTGGTGATTTGGAGGAGTACTGGCAGGATTTGGATCTTGCTTTGGAAAAAGTCAAGGTCCTGTTGTTATTACTAGCTCTTAAGTCCTTTTTTTCTAATTTCCATAACTTAATTGATTTCCAAAGCTATCATCTCTCTGACATATCCAAAACTGTTTTTAGGTCTTAGGGGTTTCAATAAGACCACCACAAGTAGAAACCAGTAAGCCTCTGATCAGGGTTTTACTGGAAGTATTAGGTCCCTGAATGATATTGCAAACAAGCAGTTCTGACATCTTATTGAAAGCGATCTTGGAGTTTAGGAATATCTGTAATTGCCTCAAAAACAGGGGTTGTTTCCTCATAAATAAGAGTTCTACAGTTTTGAGAGCTTCTCTCCTAAGTTAAATGAAACTGGTGCAACTGAGACATTATTAAGTGCCAGTTCAAAAGCAGTCTTAGGTTTCGAAAGAACAGTGGTCAACTCAAATTTGTATGCATATCTAGAGTACCAAAGTTTGAGAGCAATATGCCTAAACATATATATGTCTGTGTCTGTCCAACTTAGAATGTATTAGGTGCTGAGCAGTTCCCTAAAACCGTCAGCTCTTTTACTGCCATCACTGAAAGCAGTCTTACAAATTGGGAAAACCTGTTATTACCTCAGAATGAGGCTCATCTCTTCATAATAGAGAACAGCTTGCTAGGGTTTGAAAGCACCAAGACTAAGAGATATTGTTTTGTTTTAAGAAGGTTCGAATAGGGAAGGGGAAATTTTTTATTTCATACTTATTCTCCAACTCTTCATCCTTGTAGGAAAATATTTGGCTTTAATGCATGAACACTGCTGAAGGTATGTAAGTCCGAAATACTTGAATAATGCATGCACTATGGCAAAAGCCATCTTATTATCTCAACCCTTGAAATACACCTCAATTTTCTGTTTTTTATGTTCTATAATTCTTTTTCATGTCCGGTTAGTTCTCATAAGCAACTTAATAAGATAAAATTATCAAAAAAATTCTTTATTTGTCTAGGAAAATGAAAACCAAGAAGAAGCCACTTGACAGATCAAAAGGAAGGTTCAATCTGAAGAAGAAGATGGAGAAGGTGTGTGTGTGTATGACTGCAAACTAGATGAACAACATGGCCTTGTCTGCCGCATCCATGGTCTCATTGAGAAGAAAATTGATACCATTTTCGAGTACCAGTGGCATAATGTATGCAAATATAAATCCATTTTTTCATTGCAGTTTTTGAGGGTTGTGGACTGGTTATCAGTGATGTCCTTGAGCATGAGTATTGTTTGTTACCCTGCCAACAATTTGTAACAGATGATGAGGTTTCCGATGCCATGGAGATTTACATTGTTCATTGATCTGATGTAATTTTTCTTTGAGTGGTAGTTGCAGTTAGTATATAATATAATTCATTTCGTTTCCACTGGGGACAGGGAGCATAAATGTTTGGTTTGCTCCTGCTGGTAATTAAAAGAATGGTGTCGGCTTTTGTTTTGGGCAATTCGAATGCCATCTTATTAACATCTACCTCTATACTATATAAGATCTAGTTTGTTGCATAAAGACCCTTTGATCTGCCTGCTATTTGTGAAGGGGAAAAAACGAACATACAGGCATTTACTGTTGGTTGGATCATTTAGTTTTTGACGTGGCTATTTAGGCTTTTGTATTTCATAATTGAGGTCAACTGATGAACGTGTTGTATTTTGCTGGCCTTGTTTAAGTTGTTATGAAACTCTGCACTTGATTCTTTCTATAAGATTTCAGAATTTTCTAAGCTTTAATTAAATTGCTATCCTTTTTCATTAATTGACCATTGTTTACTGGACATGCTTCTGATTCTATTTTATTTGTGGCATCTTTTCAACCCTTGAACTTTTTAATTTTTTTCGGCATAATTTATGCTTTTGGAAAGAATGATTCCTTGAAATAAATTAATTGCCATGAGCCTCTCTGATGAGATGTGCATGCTTACAGGATTTGAGATTTTAACAAAGCTATTCTCCTCCATTCCTTGCGATTATCACAGCGAAGTAACAGATAAAATCAAAAAAAAAAAGAAAAAGGACATTAGCATTCTATCTTTATACCAAGCTGCAATAGAATTATATACCACAACTCCACACTTAAAAATCCGACCTCTATCTCTTTAATCACACGTGTATGTTACAATTCCTATGCATAGTATTTATCATTCTAAATGGCACTCTTAGCCATCTATTATTCAATTACAAATGTCAATTGTGTCATGCCACAAAATCACCCAATAATTGTGAAGAGGCCAACCTCTGTCGATCCTCCATATTCATATACTCGAAATCTCCAGCACCAGCACCCAAAGTTATAGAATTGTGGGGCCCACCGCCATACATTTCTTCCCCTTGAACATGTTGTAACCCTAGTGTAAGTGAAACGCCTCTATTGCTGGTACCAGCATTGTACTGTCCCATTTCAGCCATGTGGTATGCCATTAACCTTGGGTCTTGCAAGACATGACCACTACTTCCGTGGTTTTCTTGCAGATCCTTTCTTTGGAAATTGGCATGGGGCCCACAATTTTCTAGGGGTTGGGAGAAGGATATGTACTGACTCATTTGACCCGTTTGATTTGCTTGTTGATGATGGTGGTGCTGCTTGTTCTGATCAATTGAGGGGCTGTTTAGATTTTCATTTTCTTCCAGAGATGATTTTGTTTCTTCCTTCCCTTTGGCTGGTAGGGGTTCTGATGAGGAATTTGATTCTATCTCAGCATCGGCACCAAACTCTTCCTTGTACATATCTTCTATCATTGGCTTCCATAGACGAACCCTCGCATTAATGAACCAATTTGAAACCTAGGCCAGAAAAGGGATAAGTTTATATGTATAAAGCTTGTTCACTCTATGAAATGGAACAATGACAATTGAATCAACCTATCTAAAATAAAAAGACAATTAAATCAACATATCACAGTACCAATTTCAATTTTGGGAGGAATATGGAGGCAAATTCAATTTGAGATCGATAGTATGAATAAATTGGCTGGTTCATTCCCAAGTCAAGTCAATAAAAACAAAAACTCACTCTTTCATTTTATTCATTAATTGTACTTCTATAGTACCTGAGCTGTTGTATTTTTATGGAACAAACTATTCTCGGGGATCAAAAATCTCAAGAAATGGAAATATAGAGACAGCAATACAGCTTACCTGACTTCGGGTCAATCCAGTTTGTCTTGCAAGCAATAGTTTCTCTGAGTCCTTTGGGTATCTACAGAAATGTGCCATTAATAAGCATAATTATCACTCATTGAAGAAAATGTTGAATGAAATAATATAAATAAGTACTTACGGATGAAGGAAATGCTCAAAAAGCCATGCACGCAGAATCGTAACTGATGACTCAGGCAGACCCCTCTGAGGCCGCCACATGTGCTGTTGCATCATGCCAAACTGCTGCATGGATCTCTGCTGCCTTAACTGCTGATCTATATACCTGAGCCTCGATATGCCGCCAGCCTTACTAGAGGTATCAGATTCGCCTAGGATTTTGCGGGTGGACTGTATTTGGCTACTAATTGCATCCCTCAAGGAGCGAAAGTGTCGGGAAATTGTTTGGAGTGCAAGTGCAGTATATGGTTTTGATGAACCAGGTCCAGCCACGGTGTCAAAGGAGGAGACGACAATCTGCATCTGGTGATAGTATCTCTTGTACCTGCTATCTACCTATGTGCCAGCATTGGTACATGATAAAAGTAAATCAGTTAGCTGATACATGGTGATATGACTTACAGGATAAAAGCTGAATTGTTTTCATGTATTGCTACCTTCTCTTTATTTTTCATTTTACTTTGTTCATTTAGAGGATATGCTTGTACTTGTATTTCTCTTCTTTTCATTTTGTTCCTTTATCTTTCTTCTGATCTGTATCTCTTTTTTATTTTGATTTAATGAAAACTAATAGTAGGCTTTTCGTCTACTACATTAAAAAAAAAGCCAAATAAAATAAACAAAGCTAAAATCCTATGAGTACCAACAATAGGTAACACTGTTTTAATAAACTAATGAAACATAACAGTTTATCTTAAAAATTGAAATACAAACCTCATCTAACATGGCCAACAGCTTTGTAATTTTATTCTGGAGATCCTGTCTTTCTGATGGTGACAGCTCAGCAGCTGAGTTGCTTGCTAAGTCCTGACCATTGTTCTCAATTTTTGCACCTGGATTTGTTACCTCCTTAGCACCCAATCTGCTTGCAGTTCCTTGGCTTTTATTCTTCTCCCCTCTCTGTTTCAAGGCCTCTTTTACATTTACCACTTCATCTAACAATTCTTGAGCTGCCTTCAAGTATTTTGAATTTGAAATAGAATTTGTCAGATTCAAATTTGAATTGACATTTTGTAATATTCCTGTATGAACAGCTGGGTCCAGATAAGTGTTTCTGTTGTTAGAGAAGTCTTGCGCAGAACTTGATGGTCTGTACTGATACACTGGTACTGGTATTTGTGTACCAAGGCTCAGCGACAACCCCTGACTCGGCATGGCTGAGCCATTTAGTAGCATCATTTGTGTACCTATTCCCATGTCAGGCCCCATACTACTAATGGAATTAGGCACTCCAGTAAATTGGCTATGTGAAGCCATGGAAGCAGGAATTGGAAGTAGATTTCCTGCAATTTCTGTTGTATCGTATAACATGTTTGTTGGTACGGTGGAGTCTTGGTATGAAGAGCATACTGAGTCTCTTTGATTGGTAGATTTCAAATAGAAGGTCGCCATGTTTTCCTCTTTCAGCTGTGCCTTGATTAAATATTAACATATAGTTCACATGAAGGGTTACTTGGGTAAAATGCTGAGTTATCAAGTTGCAGATTATAAGAGGTTTGCTGCAAGAACAAGGATCACAACATCATGTAAGTTCAATGGAGTTAGTGGGGTAATTTATAGGAAGTAGTGGATGATATTTTAGGAATGTAGTAGAGTTAATTTAAGAAAGTTCTATGCTATATAAACCATAGAACATTATGCAATTGTATGTCTCCAATATGCAATGAATTAAGAAGAGAGTTTCAGCAGAAATTATTTGTTAGTTTATTTGTTTATCCTTCCATTATTTCCAACAATTTGGTATCAGAGCCGGTAGAAATCTTGGGCTATTTTCAATGGCAGAAGCAGGCGCCAACATGTCTAATCTGTCGATTCCGCTGTTCAAGGAGAAAACTATGAGTTATGGAGCATCAAGATGGTGACCTTGTTCAAGTCTCGTAGCTTATGGGATTTGGTTAATAATGGTGTACAGTTCGAGATCCAAACCAAAAAAAATGAAAGGGAAGATGCAAGAGCGTTGTTCTACATTCAACTAGCGAGTTCATGACACCATATTCTCCAATTGCAAAGACCACCAATGCAAAGGAAGCATGGACAACCACGAAAATAGCATTTCAAGGGAGTACTCGAGTCATGACAATCAAACTTCAAGGCCTACGCAGGGACTTTGAAATATTGCAGATGAACAAGGAAGAAACAATACAAAATTTTCTTTCAAGAGTACAAACAGTGGTCAATCAAATCAGAGTATTTGGAGACACCATGGAGGAGAAGATTGTGGTGGCAAAGGTGTTGAGAAGTCTAACACCCAAGTTCGATCATGTGGTAGCAGCAATGGAAGAGTCCAAAAATCTAGACACTTATTCTTTTAATGAACTTATGGGGTCATTGCAGACTCATGAATCAAGGATGTCAAAGACAGAAGATAAAGACGATGATAAGGCTTTTTACATGAAGGGAGAGTCATCAAGAGGCGACTACAATCCCAGCAGAGGACAGGCTAACTCCGACAGAGGAGGTAAAGGCCAAGGAAAAAGCAATCAAGTAGATTGTTACAATAAACAAAGAGAAGAAAACCAAGCAAATCATGCAGAAGAGAAAGATAAACAACCAACTCTCTTCATGATAAGCAATTTGATTGACAAAGTTGATGCAAGCGAAATCAGAGAGTTTGGAGGTAAGCTTGAATCTCCTCCGACCGTTGCTGAAGAGCTTCAGTTGTCACAAGAGAGGCAATTGACACATTTTGCATCTAACCAAGGAACAAGTAATGTATCTAGTTTATCAGGATTTATGCAAGAACATGAGGCTGAAGATTCAGAGAAAGTTGAGAGTGCGGCCCAAAATGAGGAGGTGACACCTACTCCAATGGTTGATTGTAATGGAGAGTCTCTTATAGAGGAGACATCTTCTCCGAAGAAGAAGATAGAGCACTCCTTTAATGTCATCAAGAAATCTATCAAGGCTAAAGAAGCTGAGCCAAAATCTAATGAGTCTGATTCAAGTACATCGGTTCTGAGTTAGGTTCAAGACCAAAAAAGTAGGCCAAAGCACTACTAAGAAGGTTGTGAATATTAAAAAAGAAGTGATTAAAATCCTTCCATTATTTCCAACAAGTTCATCATGAAGCTCATGGAATTTGTGAAAAAGAATATAAAAGAGGGAAGTGCAAATTTTATCTCGTCTTTTGTGTTTCTTATTTGAGTAAAAATTTAGCAATTTGATAAGAATCTCATACGAGTTTGAATTTAGAACGACAAGTAGTAAAGCTTGTTTGTCAGGTAGTGCAAAATTTGCAAACGACAGAGAGATGGAATAATTTTCAGTTAGTCTTCTTGCTATAATATTACCTTTTGTTATGTAAGAAAAAAAAAACAGAAGCATGCCGCAACAATTGTAACTTGGGAACACAAACTTCTAGTTTAGAATACTTCATGCAAAAGCATATGCGAAAAGAAAATCACAAAAATAGTAAAATAGCTTTTCAAATACATGAAATTAGTATCTATTCTACAAACCCAACAAAATATTAGTTTAGTTACTACTCTAAACTTTAAGTTAGTGGCTATTCTCACTAACCCACCCATTTATCCAAACACATCCAAAGCTTTCAGAAAGTCCTAATTAAGTTTCCAAACATCAAATTCTGATACTAAGAAATACTAATATGTAAAACTAACTAAAGCTAAGAATAGGAAAATATAAGAACCAGTTTTGTAGCAAAATTCATCACTTTTTTTTCCGTTGTGAAATTCAAATACAAATTCGAGCTCATGAGTAAGGTTTGTTATGCCTCATGAAGTACGAAAGAAGTATCAAAAATAAAACCAAAATAAATTGATGCAAAATTGAAGGAAGAGATGGCAATAGCATTTGAAACATTAAAATATCCATGTTTCTACCTTACAGCAAGAATTATTCTCAAATTTGAAATTGGTACCTTGGAGAATGGAGAGAAGAGAAGTCGTTAGAGGAGAAAGAACCAATAACTTAGAGATGATTCTGCCTTTTTGAAATTAAAAACTTCTCTCGATTGGAACAACAAGACAACATCAGATCCCAAAGATCAAATATTGAATTGATTTATACTAACTTAGCAGCCTTCTTTGGGCCTCCACTCCAAATTAAAATAATTTATCCACCAACTGGAGCTAAACTACCTAAGCTGTAGTTTAAGAAACTGACTTTTTTTAATTGCTCCTTCTCTATCCTCGCTCTCTCTCAGCCTCTCTCTACATTATCATCAGAAGAGGTTTTAGAAAATGGAAACCCAGCATTGCAATTATGCACGTGAGAAGTTCCGATAATGCCCTTCTAAAGAGGCATGCCTATTTACAGAGGCACCCTTTTCACTTTCTTCTGCGCAAGAAGTTCACCAGTTTTCACTTAGAGCCCCAATTTTCTTAATATTTGTCAAATGTATCGGTTAGTATATTCTTCCATAATGAAAGAAATGAAATCAGTGATAAAGCTTCTGTTAATATGCTCCGTACTTTTAATTAGCACAAATTTTAATTAAATCTTCTGTAATAATAATTATACAATGGAAATGGAAAGAAGGATTTGTTAAATCAGTAATAATGTTTAGACTTTTTTAAGTTATTGGGATTATTTCAACTCTCAAAATTAGGGTGGACGTTGAGTTGCCAATTTATCTTTCCCTTTTAGTTTTGTAAATTTTTATAAATATCTTTTGATGAAATTACAGATTGATGATCATGAACTGTTCTTCGAAAAATATACAAAAGATTGATTATGAGTTCAAGCAAAATTATACAATGGTAACTTTAATTAGTTTTTGCTAATAGATTTATCATGCAATTAATTTCTTTTGGTACTCAACTGTTTAGCAAAAAAACAAATAAACATTCCTAATAGTTGTGAACATGAACTTGTTTTGTATTTTTTTTCCAAGGATACATGCGTCAATATTATTATTTTTTTAAAGGTGACTGTGCAAAAACATAAATCTATTCTGTTTCCTATGTTTCATTCCTAACTTAACGGCGTTGTCATGTATATTTTACTTCTGCTACCAAACTCCATAATTCGTGGATACTTTAAATTAATATAGAGTTATTTTTATTATCCAAAATATTTAGGATAATAGTTATCCATATTTAAAAGTGTTATGTTCACATTGCAGGTGTCAAAGACGGAAAAAAATATACGGTCAAACCAATTTTCAAACATATTATAAAATGCGAAACGAGGTACTTTGAATAAATACAAACATTCATATCGTCCAGGTGGGGAGAGATCCCTTCACAATTTTGAATAAATACAACAAAAAAAAAAAAAAATAGAAAAAACTTATAGATATATTATTTTATTTATAGGTTGATAGTATTTTAAATTTTATGTAATTTTATTATCATTTGATAATTCATTAAAGATCATTAATATTTTATACAATTTGTAATGATTCTAATTTAACGGTCTTTGATAGACCATCAAATAATAATGAAATTACATGAAATTTAAAACCCTATTGATCTATAAGTACAATAAAATATATATAATTCTTTATTTTTTAATTTTTTATATTTATATTTAAGAGTCCATTGTCAAAATTATCAAAATAAATTTGGATACAGGCACCGGGTATAAACGTTTGCATTTACGAATTAGTCATAACTATTTAAGCTTATAACAAACCTGGATAAAGAATCTATTCTAATAAAACTTGGTAATAGGCAGCAATTCTTCAAAGCTTATTCGGTTTTGCGGAGTTGTTGACTAGGTACTTTGGTAGTGTAATTTTATAGTTAGGAGGTTATATTCCCATAACAACCAGTTGGTAGACCTAAAACCTTGCTTTAAACATCGATTTTGTCCTCTCTCTCTCTCTCTCTCTCTCTCTCTTCTCTCACTAACCTATCTTTCCTTTCCTTTCCTTTCCTTTTTTTATTTTCTTTGTAGACACTATATATATTTAACAGTAGGTCTTAGCTAGGCTTACAGCAGTCTAGACTCTAGCCTCTCTTTTTTATACTGCCTTTATCCTGTGCTCCCAAGCATGGAACAGGGAGCGAAACGAATGATGCAAGATTGCAATAAAAGAAGTTATTTACTTACAACTAATCATCCTTTATTTTAAGACCGCATGGCTTGATTTGATTTGCTTGATTACGTTAGTTGTTAATTAAATTGCCTTGAAACCTTAGCCAATTACTGTCTATATGAAGTGTAATCAAACATGACGCAACATTTTTGTATGCTCACATTACTTGTAATTCTTTAGAGCACTGGTCAACGTAGAGACATTAAATTAATAGCAAATAGTTGACATTGCTATGAGATTTTGTAACTGTCTATGAAGCATCTTCCTCTTTTGAGCTCCTTGAGCAATTAATTAATTAGATGTACTATTTTCTATTTTTTAAATATCTCATTGAATCGAATTCAGTAATATGTTTAATTATTGTTTATAATTTCAAATTTTTTATTTGCAATAATATTGACAAGATTGTCAAAATAACCATTGTAGTTGATGAGCATCTGTAATTCTGTGTAGTATATTATTCATAGGAGTCTACTGTCTACTACCATTATTTGATCAATCATCGAAATAAATTGTTTCATCTGAACCATCCTATTTGATTATTGTCGTTAGTATATACCTACTGCAGCGTATAGTAGAGTCTGCGTTTCAGTAATTTTTTGTTGTTGTTTATTGTGCAATTATACTTGGATTTTTTTAATTTTTGTATATTTTGTAGTGGTCTTACTAGTTATGAGTAAAGCTACTTAAGCTCATCAAGGAATTTAACTAAAAGAATATATTTTATCATCTCTAAATTTTTACTTATTAACTATATAAAATTCTTTATATCAAACTCTCATGGATATAAAATTTTCATATTTTAGAGCTTTTTGTACGATTTTGAAATGACATATATTTTTGTATCAGAATATTAATTATTTTATTATTATTATAAGAGTAATATTAGAAAATTTCAAAAATATTTAAATTTTCTAAAATAGAAACTTTAGTTACACTTCAAAATATTTTTTTTTATTAAGACTCTTTTTATATTAGAGGTTAGTCCAACACTCAATTTTTTTTAAGGTGTCAATTCTTCTAAAGTGTACTGTGATTTGAACTCATGACCTTAATGGTAGTGACGGTGTCACTGACCATTCATACTGGACACCACGTTCTATACTTCAAAATTTTGATATAAAAAATTTTTAGAGCAATATAAATTAAAATTTTGGACCTGATAAGGTATATTTTTTGGTTAAGCTCATTAAGAGGGTTAGTGAGTTTAAGCTCATCTAAAAATGTGTACTAGTTTTTTTTGAAGTAGTTGGTGAATTATCAGCTAGGGTTTAATAAGATTAAAGAAAATGATTGCCTCTGTACTAGTTTTAATAAAAGTTGTACTAGTTATTAACTTCTGATTTGTGTTTTATTTTTATTTTATTTTTTTGGTGTTTTGTTGTGCAGTTAGACAAGGATATAATTCTGTAATAATAATTCTACCTAGTACTATGTTCAATTATTCATTATCCGAATTTCAATTTAGCAAGTTTTACTAATTGGCAGAAGTTTCCAGACGATTAATTAATGGAACAGAATCTGCTGCTCACACGTAGACAGTAAATTTTTGCCAACATATGAGTTAGACTAATTATTATTCAACACATGATGAGTTAGATCAATCATTGTTCCACAAATATTTACTCTAAACTAAGTATATATATTAAAATTATTCTTTTGTGTTTCGTATTTTATAATTGATCTAACTCTTGTTGGCAAAATTTTGCTGCCAGAAATTCGGTTCCTCAATTAATTCACAAACGAACGACGACGAGACGGATAACTTAATTCTTCAACAAATATGCAGTTGACAGGTATAATTAATGACGAACTTATGCATTTTTTTTATTAAGAAAATTAAGCATATTCATTGAAAATCAGGTACAAAACGGCACAGAATATTTATTCGGAAGTACTTTATATCAATATGCCATGCTGATTTTTTCAATTTCTTACAAATATTAATTAAGACAAACTACCTTGCTGGACCAATTTAAAAATAGAATTATTATATTTTTTTCATTTTGTTATTTGACGGTATATATAACAAAGATCATTGCCTGAAGTTCGTTAATAACGATAATCTATCTGTTGCCGCTATTAATTTCTTTATATTCTTCTCTTATAGTTTAGCTAATGATTTGTTAAAAGGATAATAAAATAAGTCACTTTCTGTTCAGTTGAAACGTGTTCTGAATTTCTTGCCGATTTATTCCTTGTTCCAAAATAAATAAATAAAGGAGCAGAAAATTTTAGTGTATCCTAATTAATATGAAGATACTTTAAAAATCACTAGCTATATACCCACGCTTTGCAGCAGACTATTTTATTTAAACATTAAAATATTATAAAATAAAAAAATCATATTTATCTAATATTAAATTATAAATTCATCAAATTATAGAAAAAACCTATAATAAAGACTATATTTAATCTTGGATAAGATTTTTGCACAATATGAGTTAATGATTCATGATTTTTATGGCAAGAAAAGTAAATTATTCTAACATATATTATCACCATTAATTTCTTACCAAATATGCACAAGGTTTCTAAATAAAGAAAAATAATATTGTGAAAATAATAGTATTTAAGGGAAAGAAATGGAGAGAAAGAGGGGATCAATGGACGCGATCACATACGTTCGATTAACCAAAAATAAATATTATCCGTCTAATTGAGGGATAAAATGGGTATAATAAAAAATTACCATGACAAAAAATGGACCCTCCAATTCTTAAATGATTTATATAATAGTATAGATATTATAATAGAGAACCGCGTCTAACACGTACAGCTGGATCTGCCATTAGTGATGATTTAGGACTTTAATATGATTATTCCATTTATGCTGATAACATCATAAAATAAAAAATATGGTATATTTTTATTGCATAATAAAACTGCCTGCGGATCTATACCATGTTGGGAAATATTTTTTTGGAAGCTGGTATACAAATATCGTCATATCAAACTTTATTATTCATGTTGAATGAATTACTATTCAGAAAGAGATATTTAAATTGTGTAATAAAAATGATATATAAAATAAGTTGCACCATGGAGTTATTAATATAATAATATTACATATAATTTAAATAAAAGAGTGAGTATCAATAATGATATCTCTTTAGTATTTTCTTTTTTTTTTTTAAGGTTAGCAAATGACTTGCCATCTAGGAGAGATATGGGAATGTTTAGTAGTAGATTTGTCATATTTGTTATTTGATATTTGACTATAAAAAAAAAGACTTACATATGAGTAATTGTTAGAATCCAGAGTTTTTTTATCAAATAGAATCCAGAGTAAAAAAAAAACGATTTGCATTACCTTATTGACAAAGTGTAAAATTGACAAAGACATTCGATAAAACATGATCTATTAATAAACTTTTTGCATAGAAAATTGATAGATTCATCCATGATATTACTCCAACTTTTTGCATGGTCTCGTCAACTAATTAGAAGTTCCATTGTCTTACACTGGTACAGACGCGATCTGCATTCACTATCTAATGCAAAAATTTCTGATGGAAATTCTTGCAAAAAACAGTGTTCCGGATTTCTGTTCATCTAATACTTCTCGGAAATAATCCCTTTAAAATTAGTCTATATATAGATTCTTTTACATTTTATTTCAAACCCTCTATTTTTAATAAATCTCGGTAGAAGAATAAAATCAACTATTTCAACGATAATTATCTATAATACACTCTATCCAAATTTCAAATGTATGATGACCTCTTACACGACTTAAATTGTAGTCGTTAACCCAAAGTTGAATTTTTCAAAAAAAAAAAATAAACGAATCTTTCAAAATTATTTTTTAATGTTTTTTATGCATATATTACGTATGATCAGAAGCATTTGGCCTAAACAAAGCAAAAAAATTGAACGCATATATTCAGATCTTAACTATTTTCGGTATCTACATTACATCTATATCCTAACAACACAAATCTTTTAAATTTGATTTCTGTATGTCAATATCTAATGCCTCGAAATATGAATATGAATATGAATACATACATTTAGACTCAAAGCACAAATATGAACACATCAATTTAGATTTTACTATAATCTTCTTATCAATATTATTATTATTATGTTTTATTAAAGGCTGGATTAGACGTAAAAAATCTTCTTCATTTAAAAAAGCATAAATTAAGATGGGCCCACAAGGATTGGAACAAAAGTGGGGCTCAAATTGTACTAGTGATTTAGTATTTGACACGTAATGGGCCTAGGTTGTCTTGATTGTGGTGGGTCCACTGGATTGCTAAAGTCTACATAAAAAGAGATTTTGTCCACTTCAGTGCCTGTTTTCTATCTTCCTTTATTAAATGATTGAAACCTTTTCAATTTTCATTGGTGCTGAGAGCAATAAGCCAGGTACAAAAATCTTGTTCTTTTTCGTCTCTTAAATAAATGCCTGATTTTCTATTGCACTCTCTCGGGCAATAATTCCGGCCACCGTTTCATCACTTCAATAAAATTTCTGTATAAAATCAGTATTATATTTTTCACCAAATTATTCCTGAATTTATTTAATTGCATGAACTCCACGCTATATGTCTAATATTATTATTAGTGCAATCTATGAAGTTTTTGTTTATTTTATAAAAAGTACCATGATCTTGATATATTCACATTTATTGTAAAACAACAAACTATTATTAATTATAAATTTATTAGTACGAATCACCAATTTCACATTTTTTTCAAAATATTTTTTCAAATTGTGATCTTTTTCATTGTACATTGAAGTTCTTCAATGTACGTGAAATAATGATCATCAGAACTCTCATATTGCCTCTAGTGAATATATTTGATTTTAAGCATGAACTTCTTGATTATACGGAAAATAATATTTCAATTAGTAGATGTAATTATTAATTGCTTCAAATTTCAGTATTTGAGTCACATACGAAGTCGCGTATTGCCAAAGTAGGACAAATGTCCCACCACGGCACAAGAAAGAAGAATTAACTTAATCGTGAAACTATTATTTCAAAAATTATAACAGCCTCGCCCCCACTTTATTTTATTTTCTAATTTTGCATTCCATTTATAAGTGGTCAAGACGAGCTCTCACAATGATATATAGTGGCCACATATTCAATACTTTCACCTCAGAATTGTTAAAAAAAATGTCACATAAGCAATATCACCAAATAAAACTGTTTAGTGAGAGCTATACTAAGTACATATTATATTAAAAATTAAAAATACAACAGAAAATTTGAAAAAGAAAAAGAAAAATTGTGCGAGTAAGAATCTATATATGCTATTAGATGATTAGAGCAAATTTTAATTATAGCATATGACACAATGAATGTAGAGTTTGGAATAATGCATGCCTAGCTAGGTTGGGCTACAGAAGGCTTAGGCTGCTCGGTAGAAAATTAAAGTATCCATTCTCTTGTGCACGTTTCTTATGAGAGACAAAGAGTGATCTCTATCAAAACTTATAGTTGAATAGGTGGTCCATGCTTTACACAAAGAGCACACACAAAAGCTTACTTAACAATAAAAATGCTATGGGCAGTGGCGGATCCATATAAGCCCAGGGGGTACAAGTGTTACCCCTGAAAATTAAAAACCAATAGAATAAAGAGTAATAAATCCATTAGGTCACACTCTGAAAAAATTTTGTGTTACCCTCTGGAGTCTAGACTCTGGATTGGTCTTGAGCTCTTGGCTCAGTTTGTAAACATAAAAAAACGCAGCCTAATAATAAATCCACTTATTAGAAATGCATGTTGAAATTTTTTTTATACCGATAAGTTAATGGGTTTCAACCCGCTAAGATATTCAATCCGATTGGGGTTACACCCTGGAAAAATTCCTGGCTCCGCCTCTGGCTATGGGGCATTTTACTAAAAAATAACAGATTACGTGGACATAAAAAGATTGAAGGGGTGTCACTAATCTGATTAGTTGCATGCCAATTTTAATTTTGCATCTCATTAAGCTGAATTGGCGGGAGTAATTTATTATTTATTTTAAACTTGTTATAATATTTCATTGAGTGATAATATATATATAGACACACACAAATTTACATATATATTATATGAGTCTGATATCACCATCTTCTTCACAGCATGCACTTCATGCAAATTGGGAAAGTGATGACACCACTTTTCAAGTCAACTCTCTCTCTCTCTCTCTCTCTCTCTCTCTCCACACTATATAGGAGTAGATGCAGTTTATAACAAACAAGGCAACCACCAACAACTAGCCAGTCACGACCAAATATGCGCAAGTATCTTACAATAAATTCCTCATTCGCCTTACAATAATCCTGCCTCACACGGAAAGAAACACAGAAAGAAAGCAATAATAATTGGATATCTGGCCCACGAAACCCCATATTGATGTATATAACTCAGTTAATGATAAACACCTTCCACCTAATATACTGTGTCAGTGTCACTACAAGAAAAAGAAAACGGACCAATACTTACCATATTACTTACTAGCGCTGAGTGGTCTCAGAAATGTATTATTTACACGCTTGAACGGCCTTCGGCAAGTTAATCTGGAATACTATATATGGAATACTAATGAAGGAGAGATCGAGTAAGCGCTGCTCGCCTGCTCCCCTCCCACTCGGGGTCGCGACTCGCTGAGTGCGAACTGGGAAGGGAACACCAATCCTAACCGCCTCCTCCTTCGGTCTCATTACCTCAACCCACCTTCGATCTCATCATCTCTTAATTTCTTTTTTAGTGACTATTCCTGATTGGAAGCGACATTCAAGAATATGCACTACAACATAAAGAGATCTCTTTATACTACACTCAATTCATAATTATTATAGATCAAATTCGTTATTGAAAAAGGTCAATGATATTATTGAAATATTAAAAATATTTTTAGTAACGGTTATTAATAAAAAAAACGTTGTTTAAATAGAAGCTGAAAATCAAAAGATAAGGATGAATCTTTAACAACGGTTTTTAACTAAAAATTGTTGCTAAATAATTTAACAACGATTTTTAATTAAAAATTATTATTAAAAGTTTTTTAAAAACTGTTTTAGTTAAGAACCGTTGTTAAAAAGTGAAACTCGAATTTTCTCTGATACAAAAAAATCAACCATTAACGGTTATTAGTTAAGAATCATTGTTAAATATTTTCAAAAAATAGTTTTAACAATGCAATTTAACAATGATTATTTATATCTTTTCAAACACTCTTCTTCAATAACAATTGAAAAACTATTATTAAAGGATTTTAAAAACAATTATTAAATTTAAAATGCGTTGTAGTGTTGGATTTTTTTTCTCGTTATTAAATTTAAAAACCGTTATTAAATTTAAATATTTCTGTATTCCCCACATCACCCACAGGCCACAGCTTACCGTAGTATTACAGACCGTTCTGGTCAGGATGCTCTATTGCTTACCGCAATCTCTGATCATAATATTTTTTCTTGTAGTGTCTTACATCGAAATATCGAATCCGTTAAAAGTATTTGGTGTATAATGTTCATATCTATATATATATTCATAATTTCATACCACTTAAAATCCCAGTACGTACACAAGAAACATGCATGACATGCGCTTGTGTACGTAACATTGCATTTATCGTTGTCGCTCTAATTTTTTTTTCACTCAAAAATGACCAGCAATGCATTCTAAATATCAGATAGGAACGTATGGACATTAATAAGGGTCGATTTACCTTTTTTTCTAAATGTACTAGTTTTTATAATGTTTTACATTTTTTTTCTTTTGTAAAGCAGAGATAATTGGTCTCAGACTCTCAGGCCACCCTTCTAAAAATATATAAAACCAATAGTACTACTGGCCCCCTATATCTATACATATCTAATAACAAAGTTAATTAACTGTTGTTACATTAAATTTGGAGGCGCGCAATTCTACCATACTAAAAATTCCTACATCCAACTTGCTATCAGAAACATATTTTGATGTATCTTGTGATAAGAGCTTAATTAGTAGTGAGATGTGGATTATGAATCAGTCGACACTGACAACGTCCAGACATAATGTTAATTGGAGAGAATAATAATTATATATCTCATATAAGAAAATTTTGCATAAATTGAGTAATTAAATGGCTGCTTTTATCAAAACTAGCTCTAAATGGTTTGTCGGATATGTATCTAGAATTGAGCAAACCTAGTATGAGCTCGACTTAAAAATATATTTCAATATCTCCAAATTTATATTTATGTTCTGAATAAATTCTTTATATCAAAAATCTCTTGGGACACATAATTTTTTTCATTTTTAGAATTTTTACGTGTTTTCTTTTATATTTTTTTAAAATGATCTCTTTTCATATGCAATCATTTATTATTTTATTGTTATTTTAGAGTCATCTTAAAAAAAATACTTAAAAAATTCTAAAAATCAAAATTTATACCCCACAAGATTTGATATAAAATTATTGAACAATATAAATAAAAATTTAAATTTTAATGTATATTTTTAAGTTGAGCTCATCACGAGCTCGGTGGTCTTAAAGCTCATACTAGCTTTGCTCTTAAAAATTTCCATGTCTCAAATCATTTACAATAAGTTTTGATATTCATATGTGCAGTTTTCTAAAAAAATGATTTAAACAAAATTCTTCATAATTTGAACAAATGTTTTTATTGAACAGTCAGGTTTGCGCAGTGAAGACTGGAGACTTCAAAATCAAAAGTTCGAAATACTAGAAAGAAACGAAATGAAGCAACGGTATTTTCCTGTTGGTCCCCACCATCTCATCTGTAATATCAAAATGTTGTTTTTTTCTTTTTTTTTTTTTTTTTTTTAAATGTAACAAAATTGTGCTTGTAATCTGAACATGTGAAAGACCAGTCTGAAGTTCAGTCTGAATGCCAATGCTCAAAAGCTGAACACATGCATCAAAAACTCGAATAAATGTGTTTATTCAATGGTTTTGAACTCTTGTGCAAATAAGATCACAGCATCAGCAATTTATTTTAATAATTATATACTATTTTCTATTCTGAAAGCAGCGTACGTTGAAAATTCAATTAATGCTTCATACTTATCATGATATGTTGAAAATTCAACCTTATGGGAAAAAACATATTAATTCTGAGACGTTGGGACCACCTTATTTTATCGAAATTAAAGAAAAGAAAGGGAAAAAAATAGATGAAGGGCTCGTATTAAGCGTATTCAAAACTTCAAAGAAAACTCGTTCTGAAATTGACAAAAACACAAAATAGCCCAAGAAAAATGAGCAACTGCATTTTTTTTTCTCTCGAATCTTTTTTCGTTGTCATCTGATCCGTCTCTTTCCTTGTTCTCTAACCCTTCCAATTGTTTCACCATCATGGCATCACCGTTTTATCCTTTGACAACCACAACCTCTGGAAATGGACTAAGTGGGCAAGTGGCCAAGAGGTAAAAGAATCCGTATAATAATAATAATAATAATAATAATAAAAGTAGTATTCTCAGAATATTAACCCTCTAAAAGAAACAGAACATTGATGAAACACGTGAGTAAAATTTTGTACTTACCTCTGCAACTTGTTTCTTGGGCAAAGTTGATAAATATAAAATGAGATCATTATATATTACAATGCACCAGAAAAAAATAAAAGCAATCGCTTAAAGTGTATGCAATGATAACAGAGATTAATGAGGAAATGAAGTACATTATTAACATCTAATTTACATCTAAACAATATTTTTTTCTTTATGAATTCTTTGTCTGCAGTACTCCACAAGGTTCTCTACCTATCCAAGGTTTAATAGCCTTTTTCTCTCTTCTCAAGCAATGTCAGCATTTTCATGTGCTCATTTTCTTGTTCTTAGAAAGAGGTGAAAGGAGTGGAGAAATTGAATACGAAAAAGGGACCAAAGTCTTCAACCGTACAAGGAGAAGTCCTGAAGAGAGTTGTAAAACAACACAGCAGAGGGAACAACAAGAGGGTGGAGTAGTGAGATGTGTGTCATTGAAATTGTTGGTTCTAATATTTGTAGCATGATGTTGGGCTACAGATATGAAATGACAAGACTAGCTTCCACATATATTTCCTACAACCTAAGTGTAAGTGCGTTCACATCTTTTCTCTTTGCTGAAATTGCTTCGGAAACCTGCCTAACTGCCTATAAATTTGCATTCCGGTATCCCAAAAAAAACAATTAACAAAGATCGAATTAGAAGCTAATTGTGTTACGACAAGGGGGCAGCAACAGCATGCATCAAACAAAATATTAACCATATATTACTAGGTTTCATAGGTCAATAATTGAAACTTGGCACCTGCCCATTTTATCAAGCACTTTAATAGGACCTAAAGCGATGATACAATTTTTTTTTATCTTTTTTGATATATTTTCTTTTTCATTCAAGCAATGTGTTTCTTTTGATAGTGATAAATAGTCACCCACTTTTTTTTTCATCCTTGCCACTGTTTCATCAAGTTGAAGGAAATTTTTCATATCTGCGCTGACAAGAAAATAATAAAATTGGATTTCACACTGAGGAAAGGCAATGGCCACCAGAGATCAACTTTTCCAGCTCCTGTTCAAGATGGGTTTCAGAGGGAATGTCTTCAACCAAGTCTGGGTTTCCCTCTATGAGAAGTGTAATTTCTCCCTTTGATCGCAGATTCAAAAAATGTGTCTTTGCTTCTCCTAAAGTACCTCTCCAAAACTAAATAACAGCGAAAAAGAAAAATATATAAAAAAAAGTTTAGATGGCAATAGCAGTCCTGAGCAATGAGGGTGTATTGTTCAGTGATTAGTGAGTTTACTGTTGATAAAGTAAATGTGTCATGATAACAACACCTTTTACATTATAATTTTCATGCTTAATTTATTTGAAATAGTAGACATCATTAGGCAATTGAATAACAAAACAATATATTCTACCATTGTTACGGCGTTACCGATTTAGGTAATCCCAAATCCAGTAATTCATTAGAATTTCTCATTTTTTGAATGGATTTCTTATCCTTTTGTTTTGAAAAGTCTCTATTAAAACAATTTCATAATAGCTTTATCAATGTTACTTAGTACTACAAAAGATAGTTAACATTTTATCTTACAAAACAAAATATACACAAATTACAATTGAACAAACCTCTTCATGTATTTTAGTTATCTCTATTGCAATCACGCAAGGCCTGGATTTACATACATGTTACATGATCAACATCCATTGAAAATAAACTTGAAGAGAGAAAATAAAATAATAATACTGCACTCACCGGGAATCACCAAAAATGGAGGAAGCTTCATTGAGAAATTCATGGATTCCATGAGGGGATACATAAAAAATTTGTGTTGTGGCTTCTTTTGATGCTATTTGAAGTCTCTCCCTTCTTGAACTGGTATGTTTTGGTAGAAACCCAACTATTAGTAAACAAAAGCATTAGATAAGCAAAAATCAAAAAACTATGGCACAAACTCACAATCACAAAAATCACATTGTATTTGATTAACTTAGACCCAAAATAACCGTGATAACAGCAGAGTGCAACAGATAACCATAGTCCAAGTTATAGTAAGAAACAGTAATGTAGTTTCTCTTAAAATCCAGTGCATATTCGCATACAAAAAGACAGATAATTCATTGGGTCAAAAAGTAATAATGTTCATTGATGTAAGCATGCAAATGGGTTATTACATCTTTAAACGTAACAAAACACCATCAATCAATAGTTGTAGTTAACTTGAGGCATGAAACAAAGGTGGGTAAAAGAATTAAAGTAGAAAATTATTATATAAAAAATGTACCAAATGTATTCATTAGTGGGTAATCCAGATGCAGAAAGAGCAGCAATTAATGCTGATGCCCCTGGAATTGGAGTTACCGCAATATTCTCATTTGCATACACCTTCACCTATAATTAGACAATGACCTGCTTGACATTGTGCCACTTTGAAAAAATTCAAATAGCTAACTAATAAATGCAAACTGTACCAGTTCTGCACTAGGTCACTAATGCCAGGTGTACCAGCATCGCTAATTAAGGCCACTATTTCCCCTTCATGAAGCCTCTTTAAGATGTAGGCTTCTCTTTCTCTCATTGAACTTATGGTAGCTAACCTGTAAATTTCAGTACAGGCATTGCCTCCGCATTTCAAGAAAAATTACAATTAATTCTACTTAAGTGCTCTAAATTTGAAACATAGGAAAAGGAATTGCAAAGGCTCACCAGAGGTGTTTTGATATAGTAATGGTGAAGTAACTTGGATGAATGTCTGGTATCTTCAGATAGGATCACATCTGCTGATTTAAGTACACGTAAGGCCCTATAAAATAATAGTTAAACACCCAGTTTAATAAAATTTGAAAAAGCTGGTTACCTAAGGAAACACTCAAACAGTGAAAAAAAAATGTATCAGTATTGAAGAGACTTAATGGAACTGAACTAGGGACTAACAAACTTTTATGATGTTTATAAAACCATACCTAATGGTTATGTCTTCCAGATAACCAAATGGAGTCGATACAAGATACAATCCAGGCTCCAATTCCTGATCGGAAACAGAAACTTAAATAACACAGTACCCAGATTGTTATCTTCAAATGAAATGTTAGGAAAATCCAAATATTAGAGACGCACTGATTTCGATGTAGAGGTGGAGGGGCATGGCAAATCGCCGGAAGAGAAATTGGAGGTGGAATGAGAGAAACGGAGGGAAATATTAGAAGAGAGAAAATCAGATCGGACCTTTCTCGATCGGACAGGAGAAAGAAGGAAAGGCGAGAGGGTTCTGAAGGATTGTGCAGCCATGGATGAGTGAAAGAGAGAAGAAATCGGAAATAAGATGATGCCATCGCCATGATAAATCATTAAATCTCAAGGGTTCAAGGACCGTAGAGGTTTCTATTTGGGCCCAATTTTGGGCCTTCATAGACCGTTTATGGCATACAAACAGAGCTAATGCTAACCCAATAGTTTGTTTATAGGGTAGGCCCAAATGAGGATTTTAAATCTGTCGTTGGTAGAATGCGGACAAAATCATATATATCATATTTATTTAGTTTTTAGTTTTTAGTTTTTAGTTTTTAGTTTTTACGGGTGTCTCATCTATATACCAGGCAGGTTTTGCCCAAAATTTTACAATCACAAAACGAGACAGAAAACAAATGAAACATGAGTTATAACTATTTTATTTTCTCTGATAATTTGTAAATATATTTGAAATGCTTTTATCAGTTTTGATAATTTTTACGATCACAAAAGAGTCGTACATTGATTAAAAACATGAATAATTAAATTGTGGTTTTGACTGCATTATAGTTTAATTTTATGCTTAAAATAGGTCTAAACTATTTTAATTAGATGTTAGAAATTTATAAATATATGGAGCATGTAGTTTGAAATGCTTATTGAGTTTTGATAATTTTACGATCATAGATGAGGCCTAATTAAATTTAAAAAATCAACATAATCATGAAATTGTATGAAATTGGTCGCAACTATTTTTATGTACGTTTGATAAACTCATATACATGCAGAGATAATAATTTGAAATATTTATTTGTGTTTTGATGACTTTACGATTTCAAATATGACATAAATTAATTAAAAAATCCAACAAAATCATGAAAAAAAACATTTAACTGCATTATTGTTTCATTCTGTGAAGAAAAACAGGTCATTACTACTTTATTTAGATACAATACGATAAAAATCATACAGGGGATGTACTTTGAAATATTTATGCATAATTTGGTGATTTTACAATCGTAAATGAGACATAAATTAATTTAAAACATAAGTAAAATTATTAAAATTGTATTTTGAGAGTATTATAGTTTAATTCTGTATGTAAAATGGATCGTGACTATTTCATTAGGCGCCAAAAAGAATTTGGACATATAGAAGACGAAATTTTCAAGTGTTTATGTTGGTGTTCAGTATACAAATTTTATATTCAAAAAAAGGGTTTAACTCTTCAAACTTATATCACATTTTTTTCACCATTGGTTTTATTTCTCTCTCTTAAAGAATTAAGAGATGATATGATGTCTTTAAGGTATAATTTAAATACTCAAGCAATGTAATTCTTTATATTTTTTAATGAATTATTGTGTAACTAATTATAATATTTATCATTAAATATATATTTAGCATTTTGAAAAAGCATTTTTATGTTAAAAAAATTCCAAAAGTTATTTTATAGAAAAGAGTTTTCATTTTAAATATCTAATTAATTATATGTACTATATTTTTTCCGAACGAAATCCGATGAACAATCCTAGTATTAATAAATTGATTAAAAACAATAGCAAGTTTATTAACTTCATTTTTAAGTGCATTATAGTTTAATCTCACACATAAAATGTGTGTTAACTATTTTTTTTCTCTTATAAATATATAATAAAAAATGAAGTTTAAGCTAATTTAAATCATCAGCAGAGTCATCAAAATGTTTCTTATTTGCTAAGCATGATTTTCTTTTAGACAGCAATGACTGCAGCAACAAACTATCAGAAACAAAATGTCTCCAGTTTCATGATTGCATGCGAAGGTCTCGGCAGGATATAACTGTATACTTTGTACGGAAATATGCTTTTATTTAGTACACGCATAGATCATACATCCTTTAAACTTTGAAGTCATTAAATCTCGTTAAAGGTCAGGATAGGAACTTTGGTAGAGAACATGTCGTCAAAAGGAGGAAAAAAAACGAAAAAAAAAAAGAAAGCAATCCGACATTAACACCCAGCCTCCACGGCACCAGTACCCCTGTACCAGACATGGATGAAGGATCCACCGACAAGCGATAAATCCTTAAAATAATCACATTAATGGCTTGTCAGAAATAACTAAAATTTCAATTCTAATATTAGAAAACTAACATATACATGGCGCATCAGCGTGATGATATGTCTCAGTACGATGTTGCTATAAAAATAATTATTCTGGCCGTACCGGTAGAACAGTGGCAGAATTAATATCTATGCTTGTTTGACCAGTCAATAGAGTACTGACAATTTCTGTCAGAATTTGCATCTTTTTTTCAGGAGTACTGCAACTGTGCTTTCCAATCTGTTAAATACACTGAGACCTGCCGACTAAAACTATAAAATGCCATACTTTTTTGTGGTTGCTGAGATAAATGATAATATTGAGGTAGATGTCAAGAAACGTCATATTTTCCTACAATCTCAAAGTGTGAGATGAATGATTTAGATTGGTCTTCTGAGATGGTTGTGGCCTTGTGGGTAAGATAATTTGCCAGTCAATTTTTACAAAAGTAATAACAATGGAACTCCGTAGAATGCAAGCCAACTAAAAAGTATAAACCCTTTTATCAAAAAAATTACAAGTATAAACCCATGTGATCATACAAAATTTGTATTGGTGTACATCTTTTGAATTTTTATGGTACCACTATTTTAGTATTAATCATGGAGATTTTGATTTGTTGAATATGACGTCATGCACAGGTTTCTATTCCCGATTCATGTCTAGGTTATGCAATTTTAGTCTCCCTCAAAAAAGAAAAAAAAAGATGTGATTGCAGTTGTGCTATTTTTTCATCCAGATATTTGCTAAAAAGTAAAAAATACAAGTGCTGTATTTTGTGGTCCAAGGAACCATGCACCAAAGAACCAACGACACAGGGAACAAATGCTAATGGACACAATTAACAGATTCCTTACACAAATGAAAAGAGAGAACACCAACAAAGCAAAAGAGGCAACCCATCTTGCCTCTGCTTTTCACCTTTTTTTTTTTCCTTTTATCTCATCATCTCCTTTCCCGGTCCCAACTTTCAATTAGTGGTTGGTTTGCCCGGAATCTACAGGAGAAATTAAAGAGATAAAAATTTATCCTACAAATCAGCTAAAATAAACACACCTAACAAGCACTATAGACCAGCCACACTTTACAATTACCTCCCTCATTCTCTCCTATTGTTTTCTCATTTTACTTTAAACTTTAAGGAAAAAACTAGCTAATTTTGGGCGAACAGATCGCCTCCACTGCCACCTTTTTCATAACGTTGGGGCATGGATCTCCACCGAAATTGTTTGGAGAGATTGTAACAGTACATTTCTCTTGTCCAATGCATTTCTGTTGAACAGAAAAAAAAACAAGTGATAAGTTCCATAATTTAATGAGAATAAGACTTTTTAAACCCCAACATAAGCTCGCCAAACAAAAACTGTTGTAAACCAGGAAAATGCACATAGAACAAGTTTAGTATCAGGAAACAGTAGGCTAAACTGCACCTGTACTGCCTACTGATCAAAATGGTACTAGTGTGCCAATATATGATATATATGTAATTATACTAATTGATAGAAGAAAGAATTCAAAATGTTGAAGATTCACCAACCTTTTCTAGTATAGTATGTGAAACAGGAGAATGACAAGTTCCCTTCTGGAAATTGCCACAGGTCCCCAACGGCGTCCCAAAGCTCGCAAACTTTATCTCAGAGATGTTCTGACCACGTGCGCAATGCAAATGCACCTTGGGCCGGTGGAGCTCCTCAGGTTGGCCGTAGCTCTCTATTTGCCAGTTCCGGACATTCGGATGCCACTCTGACACATCAGCGCACACAGTAGAAATGGATCGCTTTACCAGAGAGATTTTGTTCGCATCTCCACCAAGTTCCTCAAATACCACCAATAGATTCCGGGTAGGTTGGAGCAAGGATCTTGGTACATGATACCTAATCAAATTTTGAGAAAACTTTTATTTCATTTTTTAAGGAGTAAACAAGTTTGTAATAGAACTTGTGCAGGCGAATTTGTGAAAGAATGGCAACATGAAAAATGGGTAGTTTATCAGTGCGCTGCATGCTGTAACAAGTATCAACCTCTATGTTCTATCATTTTTCTTTTGTCATTGGATACAAGGTTTTACATCCAACTATTTTTTTTTTTACTTTTCTCCAGCAACAGCCTGTTGTTGAAGTGTTACAAACCAATACAAAGGTACTACCAACCTTTCAGCAGGCAGAGTAATAATATTGACCCAAAATAAAATATTCATTGTTTGAATTTTCATACCAGCGTTGGGTTGGCTGGCCACAACCCATTTGACATTTTGGGGCCCGGAATGAACCAGCATAGCTACACTCATTGCAGAGTCCATTTGGAGCATAAGCTGTCCAGTACCTCCCTATGCTTTCACCGTTAATCCAAATTTGACCTTTCCCCATACTACCCATATCTAGAGCCAACGGTTCATCCCCGGCAGGAGCATCAAAATATGCCTGAACAAGAGAGATACATGGCTAAGTTTAAAGTACTACTGTAATTGCCAATAAAAATGAAAATATGGAGGCTTTGACTTCTTACCCGGAACCACGTAAGTGGCTGTTGGGATTGTGCCACAAATGATCCTTGCATCCATTCAACAGATGTGGCTCCTTCTAAAGAGTTCAGATTCATTGTTTCTCCTTTTAGCCCAACCTGAAATTAAAGAATCGTTAATTATTAGATTAATTTTGCACAATGCATTTTAGATAGCTGAAAATCTGAAATGAAAGCAGATATGATTGCATTCCTCAAACTCCATTGCTTTTGCATGTGTATACCCAACTTCTCACCAAACTAATGCATTCCACTAGCTGAAGCTTTTGTAGTTCCACAAGTGGTGAACAAACAATCAAACAAATCACTAAAAAGATGGGAGTTTCACCTGGTATGACCATGTCTGCCATGTCAGATCACGTCTGTCATCATTCATGCCACGAATTACAACTGGACCGATCACACCAGTGCTCCACAACTCATAATGCACCCCAACATTCTGCACCACGCAAAAGGCCAGAAAAGCTCAGCCACAAAAGACCAGCCAAATAAATATCAACTCAATAATTTTACAGTGTCATGCACTCACCGGTAAGCCCATAGCAACACTCAGAAGAGCAATTTTGTTTGACCCGGCACGGAGATTGATGTTTCCATGGTATGTTATTCTTCTGTCTTCTCTACTTCCATAAGCAGAACCTATCCCAAAGAGTTAGTATTTAATATTTAATAAGAAAGATTATTTTATGCTAATTTACTTCCTTTGACTTCTGTGCATTTAATTTTGGCACAGAAAATGATAACTTACCTGAGAGTTCACCATTTATGAACACATGAAGAGCATGACCTGCTGATTGCACTGTGATCGAAGGGGGTTGGCCACCTTGTAAAAAATTTTCCGATGGGCTCACATCAACACTAAGGAAAAAGAAGTCAAGGGGTAAATCAAATGGAGCAAGTTAAAAATTATTACAAATGGCTGCTATAGATAGGAGATAGAAGACTTACTCCGTGATATACCACAGATAGTCGCTGGTATCCCGTGTTACATTAATTTGCTCTAACAAACCAGTACTTGTAATAAGGGGAGCAGCAGCAAGTGAGGTCACCTCCTCATCATACCGCTCCCACAGGAGATTCGGCGTACCAGCTCCCCACATCTGCATCTGAGATGTCTGAACCCCAACCTGTTTATTACAAACAGAAGAAAAGTTGACACAAAAAATTTGTTATTGCAGTATAAGTTTGAGTCACTTGCAAATGGACTTAACAGAAAGCTGTGTTAGTTCAGCTACCTTTGCAGTGTTGAAGACAACATTGGTGCAATCAGGAAGGATGCTAATTGACCAAGGTGGCAAATTATAGTGCCTATTATTAAACATAACTTTTGCAAATGATTTAGTGTTATAATTTGCAAGGAATGCTGCACAGCCTCCTGATTCAGGCTGGAACACATGTGCCTGAAAAATAAAATGTAAAAGCATAAAGACCCGACCATAATTTTTCATAGAACAATTTATCTTGTTGCTTTTAAGTTGTCCTTATCACTTGGATTACTATTATCATAGTCATCACTTGGTAAAAAAAAAAAGGACAAACCTCTTGCATGGATCCAAGAGAAGTAACAGTGGGGTCAGCTGATACCAAAGCTTGCTCACATAATTTAATTGATCTGTGTAGTTCCTTTAAATGTCCATATTTTGGCTCGCGTATAATCCCTATGTAATTTAATTCACATATTTAGAAAATAAAATGGATGACATTACTTTTTTTGTTAAAAATACATCATAATCCCTGATAAATTACCATATTCATCAATTGGAGCATCATAATCATAAGTTGTGGTAATAAATGGGCCTCCAGCTGTACGGCCAAAATTTGTTCCGCCATGATACTGCAATAATTAAAAAAAAATGGATTTATGGATGATACAAAAATTTAATATTCTTAAGAAAATAATACCAGATGTGTTTCCATGCACTGACCATATAATAATTAACAAAAGAACCTCCTTTTTGAATGAAGCGAGCAACAGCAAATGCCAAATCTTCTGCAGGTCTCTGTTTAACAGTTCCACCAAATTCTGTAAACCTGTAATTTCAATTTATTATAGAAATATCAAAGATCATGTAAGTGATATTTTAGTTGTAAACTGATATAACAGAAAATAAATGGAAGGAAGAGGTACCAGCCACTCCAAGCTTCAGTCCACATTGTGGGCTTATAAGGCTTGTTAGGGGCAAAAGCATCACAATAGAACCCATTGCATGCATTAATCTGTATGAAATAAAAAAGAAAACATGTAAAAGTAATAATACAGCACCTGTGTCGTTTGAATCTGTTTATGACAAAAAAAACTGCAAATCCAATAACCAATTTTTCACATGAAAGAGTTCCGATATTAACAGTCCTTCAAATGTATTAAACAAAAATATAGAATTATAATTCATTAATTGATACCACTGGATCAGGAGCATCATCTTCTTTGCACATAACCCATGGTACACCAGTACCTAGTCCAACTGCCATTTGTGCAGCCCAATTGACATAAGACTGGCCTGCAGATCCAAATTCTTTGCTTTCTGGACCATACTCATTCTCTATCTGCGCCAATAAAAAAATACAGATATAATGATTAAGCATATTTCTATATTAGAAAGAATATTCTCTTTTCTTAAGGCCAAAGCAATTATGTCTTGAGTGATGTGTGCAATCCAGCTCCAGCACACAGAACATGTCCTAAGGCCTAAAGAAAAACCAAAAAAGGTTCTATATCATTTGCTTATATTCCCTTGGTTATCATTTTGTTCCCATCTCCCAAGAGTTAACTTCCGCCTTGGTATATTGTTGTGTTTTCTTCTCGTTCCATGTCTTCTTAACTCCATTTAGACATCAAACAGGAAAAAAGTACAATTGTCAAAATGACGTTGAACAAGGAAAATTCACCTTGACAATTCATAAAAAAAGTATATGATATATAAAACTGTGCACAAGAAAACCAGTCTCTTAGGTTTCTGCTTTTAAACCAATCTGACTGCACATTGTTCTGATCATAAATTTGATTCATACTGACTTGGACAATTTAAACTTGCCTGTGAGAGGATTATCGGGCCACCTTGAGAAGCAAAAAGTTTCTCACTTTTCATGATTTCTACAATTTTTTGGGTAAATCCCTGCATGGCCATCTGAAAATCCACAACAAGATGTCAGTTATGAAATGGGAAAATGCCTAAATAGAAGCATGTTAATTTTAAAATAATTTGAAGTAGGGGTTGCAAAATGGACCTTGAAGGGCTCATTATCTGTTCTGAAGCTAATTCCTGGAACATATTTCAACCAAACTGGAAATCCTCTACAAAATAGAACAGGTAAAACGGTTAATATACAGAAATATAAATTAATGCGGTTGAGGGTACTAACTAAAGGGAAACCTACCCAAAATTCCATTCTCCACAAATGTACGGCCCGATCCGAAGATGCACATACATTCCAGCTTTTTGTACAGTCTTTATGAACCTCACCAAATCGTACCTGCCTTCGAAATTATACTGTAAATTAAACCAATGCAAAAGGTACCCATTAGAGAAATTACAAAACAAGCGCTCCCAGTGCCAGAGAAGTAATATTTACAAAAAAGAAATGAATGTATTGTAAAAACTTAGTACATTGCCAGGAGTTGGTTCATGTCCATTCCAGAAAACATAGGTCTGTACTACATCGAGGCCTCCATCTTTTGCCTTTTGCATTAGACCGTCCCACATCTACGAAAAAAAAAGGAAATAATGGAGAAACGTTAGTCAATTAAAGATTTTTTTATGGTAAACTGAAACCAACTTCTACAAAGATAATGAGGTAGAATTAGAGAAAATACATCTGGGGTGCTTCTTGGGTAATGGATTGAACCAGAGATGAGAATCTTTCTCTGGCCATTGATTATGAGGGATTTCCTGTCATAGGTCACCTCACATTGCGCAGTTTGGAGAAAAAATCCCAAAAATAAGACCCAAAATATTGTGAGTACTGAGCTTTCCCCTCCCATTGTTCCCAATAAGGCCAGATCTCCCTCTCTCTCGGTTAAATAGAAAGGAGAGGTTGCTCTGGTGGAGGGAAAGTTGAGACTCCTTCACACTACCAGTGTGCAGTGCAAGCAGTGTGAGAGAGAAGAGGAGAAAAGAGAGAGAGACAATGGGTCAAAATCTGAAATGTTTGGTCTACTAGTGAGCCAAATAGAAGGATATAAGCACAACTGTATTTATTTTTTTTAATTTATTTATGTTTTTGAGAGAAGTTGGTCAGTGTGGAACAAAAGAGAGCAGCAGCAGCTCGGAGAGACTAAAGAGTAGAGAGGCGTGATGGGGTTTTATACATCTCTATGGTTTGTTATTATCTTATGCAGTTATGCTAATTCATGATTATTTATTTTATTAGCATTTTTGTAAGGAGATAATGGAATGGACTTATAAAATGCCGGGCTGTCTCCTGGGCCCACATTCACTTACTCTATTAGGAGAGAGAACGAGACTGTGACTCACTGAGTGGAGGCTTGGAGGCTGGAAGGCATGGGAATATGGGATGCTATGTATAAAATTACAAAATTATTAATTTACAAAGGGTGCGTTTGGATGTTGTAGAATAGCATCATTTTGAGAATAGTAATATTGTTTTTGGATTAACAATTATTTAAATACAAAATTGAAATCGAAAATAGTAGCAGAATGGTCATAATCCGCTAACTCATAGAAAACATTGAGCTAGCGGATTAGCGTCCAAAAGATAATGAAAATAATAAAAAAATATTTTTTTCTTTTATATTAGTATGAAGTAGTATTAAATAAATATTATTATTAAATAAAATATTAAAAAATAATTAATTATTTTAACTATTCTTTTCAATGTTCTCAAGTTTCTATCTAAATAATATTTTACTAATCCGAAATAATAAAAATTAACACTATTCTCATATTTTCCAAAATATCACTAATCTCATATTATTCTCAACTACTAACTCATATTATTTTTACACTAATCCTTTCACCATCCAAACACACCCAAAAGGTTTTGTGCATCTATCTCATCGTCATCATGGTGGCCTCTATCTTTGGTCCCCATTGTTCTCTCTTTTTACTTGTCAGCAGAAAATCTGAAATCGAGCATCTAATACTGTTTCAGTTTAGGGTTAGGGTTTTCAAATGTTGCGTTGGGGTTTTTGGCATTTTGGGGTAGGTTTTGTCAGTTTTGCATTACATGTCACTGGCTGTGGTGGGGGCGTGGGGCTAGAGCTAGATCTACTCTAGGAATTGGGGCATTAGCCGCATTACGATCTACTCCATCTATGTGCATAATTTTTCTTTTGTTTAGCATATATTATTCTCAGTCTCACGCCTTGCTTCAGGGGCGGACCCAGCAATATCCAGGCGCGCTTTTGAATTTTGAAAAATAGTAATTTTCGGTAATGTTTTCAAAGACGCGCCCCTTTGGAAATTTTTTTTTTTCCCCCCGAATTGTCTCTGTTATTTTTATTGAGAAAAAAATATTTAATACCGTACATAATGAAATAATTATGCAAAGATATCAAAATATAAAGTTCCTTAGTCGAAAACTTTATTCATCAACTTGATTATCTATTACTTTGAGCTTTATTTTATTGTTATTTTAATATATAAAATATTATTATTTAATAAAAAATTTATTAATTAAGTATATATATTAAATTATTATTTTTTTTTTATTTAGTACCCGATTAGTTAATGGATTTGAACCCGATAAGCCATTACAATCCGATAATTGCTCCCCCCAATCAAAATCCTAGATCCGCCACTGCCTTGCTTGTGTTACTTATTCTAGAACTAATTTAATTTAGTTAATATTTCAGATTTAAAATGGTGGCTTGGGCGACATAGAGAAATATTCCGAATTGTGAGGAAAATAAAAAAGGAACCCACGCTTTCATTCATGTCTTAGATAAATTCACTGATTAAATGAAGTACTTATCGATGTTATTTCAACCTTGGACCACGAAACTCTACCTTTTTGAGTTCTAAATAACTACAAAAGCATGTAATCCAGTCTGAGTACAAAGACAACAAACTGACAACAGAAAGAAAACAACTAGAAAGATGGAGTAAATAAACGAATTTAACTGTAAAAAAAATAACTTTTCTCTATGAGATACGAACCACATATTTAGTATATATGATAACAAATTTCATCTCTCCATCGAGTGTCGCATATTTAAGTTCAAAAATAACATATAAAAAATATATGTCGAAATCAATTGAAGTTCTATTTAAGAAAATATATATTAAAGTTATTACTTATATAACCATATTTTTTATTTCAAAGTTTATACGAATGAAAGTAATAATTTGTAATTTTCTAATAAATAAAATACGTCTAAAATTTGAGTGCATACATTTATCTTAGTTCATTTTTTGTTGTAATTGAATCCTTAATTTTTACTACATGAGATATGAGATTGTGTCATTATCATTAAATTGTATTTGATGATACGAATAAATTACAAAGTGGGGATAAGAAGCCTGAATTTTTTGTAACATAGCAAATAAGCATCTATCTTTTTTAACTTAAATATTATTTTTTAGACCGGTTAATTTCTTGCGGTGATCGTTGAATGTGTATTTATTTTACTACCTCAAAGTTAGTTACTGGCGGCATGTTAGAACTTAGAATCCTAGGCCAAGGCTTTCTATATCTATAGACCATAGCTAAGTCCATGCATATCACAAAATGCCTATTGATCCCCTTTGAAATGTTACAATCACATGTGGTGCTGCAATCAATGTGGCGAGTCATCAGCGGGCTAAGAGTGAGACCATTTTTTTTTTTCAAATAGAGCTTGAGTCCAATCACAATAACAAATGAGATCTGATTATATGGAAAGATAAACATTGAGTTTTTTTTAGTTTCTCATCTATTTATTTATCGCTTACAATTGTATTTGTTTGTGAGATAATATGCCGATAAAGTGGTGATAATTCTTTCATCAGTAAAAATTATAATTGTGTTATCATCGCTTCTGTCTTCACATTATCCAACAAACAAATATGATAAATTAAAAACATGTGATATAAAACTTGTTAAAAAAATTTACTCATAAAATTTAAATAAGGATGGCGCTATTTTAAGAGCAATAATTATAATATTGAGAGCTCTACTCTTAATATTGAGATTATTTCTCTTAAAATAGCATATAAATGATGAGAGCTCTAATAAAAGATTATTTCTCTTAAAATAGCATATAATATTGAGAGCTCTACGGTTCAGCAGGAATTATCGATGCTTCTTCAGGCAACCCAAATTTTTTTCTAGGAGAGTTTTCTGGATTTTGTTGTTCCATTTCTTTGCATTCAGAAATTAAATCATAATTTGAGTATTTTTAAAAAAATTTTTTAATGAATTTTAGAGTATTTTTTTTTTTATTTTAGAATATGTATTGACGGCTCAATTTGAGAATAGGGTATTATTTTAGTTTCATATAATTTAAATGTTTTCCCCCTTTCCTCCTAATAGCGATGGTTCATAACTGTTATTAATTGAATTATACATTCCGGATAACAAAAAAGTTGTCCTAAATTTTAATTAAATTCATTCTTTTTGCAAAGTTATATATATTCATATGCGAACGATACACTTCAATAAAAACGATAGCAATTTACGACAGCCTATTGATTTGCAAGAACACAACTCAAATTAATTACTTGAAATTTCAACAGAAAGCATTTGTTCTTCCAAGTATTTCTTTTTTAATGAATTTTCTAGTAGTTTGCTTTTAATGATTTTTAGGATAATTACCTTGCAAAAAGTACCTGAAACTATTTAAACTCCATATGAAATCATATCGGATTCTTCAAATAATTTTGGACATGTTTACATGTTTTTTCTCCCTGCTTTTTGAATGCTAATAGAAATTAAAAATAAAGAAACGTTTACTATATGTACTAAATAGTATTAGCTGCATGTAGTTAGGTGTGCAAACTCTAGAATTGCTTTCGCAAAAACATTCTTCACGGAATCTAGGAACCTTAAAATTCTATGTACCAAACCTACTTGTTTTCTCCCTCTGGGGTTGAAAATTTGGGTCTATTTATTTGGTATCAGCACCTAATCAATTGCAATATAGTCCCATACTAGATCATAGATTAAAAATAAGAAGAATAAATATATCGTAATTAATGCTCGGCGCTATTAGCCTATCAAGGCATGAATGGTAATAGATCACCACCTCTATTGTTCATTTATTTGCATAAAAAAAATACCTAATTGAGGCTGCATTAATGTTCACTTCACTGACGTCAATAAATTGCATGAGAAAGTAATACTAACAAGTTGCGAGCTTCCCATTTTCCATAACCAACTAGGAGTCCATTTTTTTTTTTGAGCAACGCATCTAACTTCTTTTTAGATGTTTACATAACACACTATCAGAAAAAAAAAACTTTAGCAACTCATTTAGTTACGATTATGAAAATAACAGTGTTGTGACATTCTTGAAATTTTGATGATAGTTCTTTATTAAGAATCGTTATTGAAGGTTATCATATAATTTGTTTTCAGGGTAAAATCAAAAAGTCCGAATAGAGGGGCCTTTCAAAAGCATATTATAATTTTAATTCTATAACGGAGGAAAACAATAAATTATTTAAGCAATATATTAAATTTAACGTAAAATTACGAATTCAAACTGATCAACTTTCAATAAAACTCTCCATAATTTGTTGCAACACTTAATACAATTGATCAAAAAATTATCAAGTTCTTTTTTTAATATTTAGTAACATGGAGTAAGATTCAAAAAAGATAGAACAGATGCTCCCTAATTAGAGAGTTTTCAAGGACTCCATCAAATCAGAGCGTCCGTAGAGATACACGAGAACTGAGAGTCCTCAAATTTTCATAAGGACTTTTCTAAAAAGATTTCGAATCGAACATAATTTGTTATTTTGAGCGAGATTGTCGGATAAAAAATAAAACGATCAAATTGATTTATTATTTTCTCACTTCTCTCTTCAGAATTCATCAAATTCGTTCATTTTTTATCCGAATGGCTCTGCTCAGAATAAATTCGGACGCCTCATAAACTACAGTATCCTCATATCTCAATAATTCTCCCAAAAAGACACGAGACGAGAGGATCGACTTCTTTTCGTACTAAAAATAATTATTTAATTATATGGAATTTCTCATACATATCTGAAAATGCTAGAATGATTGTAACATTGTATATCAAATTAAAAGTCCGTTCAATATATTGATATATTTTTAAACTCATATCTTAACTAAAGAAAATAAACCTACTCATGCATTTCCACAAAAATAAACACCGAACAAGTGCCACGTAGGAAATAAATTATCGACCTTTTCTACTCCTGCTTCCTTCGTTTCTCCCAACATTTGATAGTGCTTTTTAATTTAACAATAAGCAATCAAGCATGGCGAAATTAAGGTAGGTGCGCCGGTCGGCGCCCGGGCACCACCCTCGATTCACTGAAAAATAAAAAACATATGATAAAAAATATTTTTTTAATCCAAATATTTTATTTATTTAAACCGGACACTCTCTGTCGATCGTTTCTGATTCCGCCCAGCAACCAAGTATAATGTCAAATTATCACGCCTACTATTACTATTAGAGTATTGAACCTCGCAACCTTTGATAGGGAACTAGATCTGCTGCAGCGCAGCACGTGGTCCGTTCGATTACATTGAGATTCGTGCTAACTCGAATCTCGAAGTGATCGAACGGACCACGTGTTGCGCTGCACGGTGCCGCGCGACAGTGGATCCGGGTCCCCTTTGATATTGTTTATTCAACATTTGCGTAATCCACAATCTACCATTATTTTCTGGACTGAAAAATCGTGCGAGCAATTTACGTCTTTGTCATCATCAATAGCTCCGCTTTTTCAGTTCACGTGATGATATTCATTTTATATTGTCCGTTCACGATCGATGGAATTTGATGTTCAAATTTATTTTGAATTAATTTTTTAATTTCTGAGATTATTCTAGTGAATTATCTAAATTTAAATTTAAAAATATCTAATTCTATTACTTTGGACTTTTAAAAAAATACAACTCCGTTAATCACTGTGTTTCTCAATCCTTACCGTGATTTTCCTTAAAATCCCATGAAGAGATCAAGAAAAACTGACTAAAACACTAAAATTAATTGTTGTTTCAGAAATTCTGAAATCAAGAATCTGTTGGTAATATAATAATCAATGCATCTGCATTTACTTTATCAATTAAGACGCCCAACAAAATTTTCAAAACAGTAGCACAAGTTAAAATATAATTCATGCTATATCTTATCTCCATTCGAAACATAAATGGATATGACCATTTTTATATTAATATAATTCAAGTATTCAATTTTTGACAATTATATATATATTTAGTCACATTCTTCGGAGATCAATAGCTTTGTAATATTAATATATAATTTAATATAGTTCATCACTAAATCATAAAAATTATAAATGAGCATTCTACACATATATTACCCAATAAATTTATCAAATTCGATCACTTTAATTCCGATTTTAATTAGTTGACAGTTCCATAATTTTATATAATTATATTATATATATACCCATAAAATTATTAAAATTAGTTTAATGTTTAGTTAAATAATTTCAACTATTCATTTTCAGAATATTTCTTTTCTTGAGTTAGAAACCTGGTATTTTTTAAACAAAAAAATAAAAATATTTCACATATACTAAAATGATTGTGCTAATTTTTATATAAGAGTAATCTGGTCCGAATTTTCTTCGGGCTAGATTTTTTTTTAACGAAAATGGTATGATACTTCGGTGAAAATATTTGACCCGATTTTTTTTGGGCAACCCCTGACCGACGAAAAATCAAACCACGACACCATGCTACTCCATGTAAAAACTAGCACAATCATGCTAGATTATGTAATTTTTAAAAAAAAATCTATTTTTAAAAAAATTGGAAGACTAGTGATGAAAGATATATAAAAACGATATACGGGGTTAATTAGTAAATATATCCTTTTCTTTCTAAAATTGTAATTTTAGGAATATAAAAACGTCTTTTATTCATTCTGCCTCAAATGTTGTTTTGTTTCTCCTCTGCCTTGCAATAAAATAAAATAAATATAAAATCCACCCAGTAGTTAGGTTTCCTATAAACTAAAATATTATGGGTCTGCATGCAAATAAACATACAGGAGTAATAAAAAGATATACGCATGACTAAAGGAAATATTTAGGGATATGTTTATTGATACTATTATCCTAAATATTACAAAGTGCATTGGGGGCTTAGGCAGAAATTTTTTGTATGAGGTCAATATTTTGGATCTTTATATTAAACAATATAATTGTTACTTAATTTGTATATTTTTTTATATATGGGATCAATAGTATAAAAAATATAAATATATGGGATCAATAATTATGAATTTACTAATTTTCATAAAAATATAATAAAATTATACACAAATTAGTGATTTTTGAATAACAAATGAGGATCAATTGATCCATTCACTTCACTTTTATCCACCTCTGAAGTGCATGTTAATAATTTTATTATATCATTCATTTTATATAATACTTGGTTGATATCATTAATATTACATAATAACTCATTTAGTCTGTATAATTAATGATACTATTATATAAAATAACTGATATTATATAATCATTAAGATCCATAATAATTTATATAATAGATATAATTAAGATAGTATCAATGATATATCAACAAATGCATCTTTATGACACATATGTCCTCTAAAATAATACGGGCCTTCATGCAAATGCAAATACTCAAATACAAGAATAAGATAAACAATGCCTGGCATGCACAAGTGTCAGCCAAGAAGACAAAATCAATGATTCATGATCTATGACCTTTTTCTTGGCTGCACCTGCACGCTTATAACTCCATAAATAAATCTCTGCCCAAGAGTCCAAGACATGAAAGAAAGGGAGGTAAAAAGGTCTTTGAATTAAAAAGTGGGTTTAAAGTTTTTTGAAGCCGTTGATTTTGTATTGAGATTCATAATAATTAATGAAAGTATGAATTTCAAACTTAAAATTTATTAAAAATATGAATTTTGATATAAAATCAATGATTCCAAAAACTTTAAACCCATTTTTAATTCAAAGTTCTTTGTACCTCTCCCACCTTCCTAAGACATACCACTGGCAATCAGGCACCGAGAAAATCATGTGAGATTTCTTACGAGCATGACCTTTATTACTGGATTATTTTGTGAACTAGTCATTCCCAGCCTTCGGACTTTGTTAAAAATAAAACAAACTAGTCCTTCCCAATTTTTTTGTTCTTTTCCACAGCATTATTTTTGTCCACGTTATTGACTTTTTTCTTTTCTCTTGTGATGTTGAAGGGCTTATTACAAGAATGTGTAGCTCTTAATTTTCACTTTCTTTCTCACACGTCTCAAATAATTCGTGACAAGAGAGCAATTTTCAAAATATTAGATGTCAACAAACTTATATATTTGCTTCTCTCATAATTGAAAAGATTTTAAAGTCGGATATATAAAAGACCGCATTTCCATTAAATTGTTAGAGCTAATGGAATTTCACTTTGACAGAACAATTCCTTTCTAAAGCATTTTAACTATTTTCAAGCCTCCATATTTTTCAACCATGTATGATATACATCAATCAATTATACATATCTAGTGTGCAAACAGCGAAAACATGCATGGACCACATCACGTGCCAGTTTGCCACAAAAAGATTCAACCAAGGCGATCATTCTACGGTTTCACTATTTAAAAAGTCTTCTCTAAGGGTCCGTTTGGCACCCAATGGAATAGCAAAAAGTTGGAATAAAATAGCTATTCCGATTGCCAAACGAATTTTAGACTAAGTAGAAGAGAGCAATTTTCTTTCTCACACGTCTCAAATAATTCGTGACAAGAGAGCAATTTTCAAAATATTAGATGTCAACAAACTTATATATTTGCTTCTCTCATAATTGAAAAGATTTTAAAGTCGGATATATAAAAGACCGCATTTCCATTATTAGCATGTAGGGCTGCAAGAAATATTCGAAGTTCATAGTTCGTTCGTGTTCGATTCGAAAAAAGTTCGTTCGATTCTAGTTCAAAATTAATTTCAAATCAAACTGATTCGATTCGAAATTATATCGAATCAAACTCAAACCATGGTGAGTTCGTTCGAAATGTGTTCGCAAACTATTTTTGTTTGAATTTGTATTAATTATTTGATTGTTTGAGACTTTGAGTAGTATGAATTTATATAAAATTTATTAATTTTTGTTGAATGAACTTTTAGTTTTGTATGAATTTATATTAAATTGACATTTTTTATATTTGATTCTGTTATTTTGATATGAATTGTGGAATTTGTTCACCTAATAATTCTATTTCAAACTATTTACGAATCAAATCAAACAGTTCGAATATTTAACGAATCAAATTTCAAACAATGGTTTGAGTTCGAAACTCCTATCTATTTCAAATCAAACTAGTTCGAAATAAATTTCAAATCAAACTCAAACACAAGTCAGTTCGTTCGTGTTCGATTCATTTGCAGCCCTATTAGCATGGTCGCCTTTTAAAATTCCTTGCTATTAACAATTTAAACATGAATTTAATCTCTGTTAGAGCTAATGGAATTTCACTTTGACAGAACAATTCCTTTCTAAAGCATTTTAACTATTTTCAAGCCTCCATATTTTTCAACCATGTATGATATATATCAATCCATTATACAGATCTAGTGTGCAAACAGCGATAACATGCATGGACCACATCACGTGCCAGTTTGCCACAAAAAGATTCAAATTCTACGGTTTCACTATTTAAAAAGTCTTCTCTAATAATTTACATGCAATCTTATTCCTCCATTCAACATCCGCACGAATCTCGAAGAAGAGAACATAGTTCAGAATTCAGATCTCCATGTAAATTTAATAGTTGCTTGTGTTTTTTCTGACAGTGCTTGCTCCTACATCTATTAACCTAGGAGAACGTAAAGATGATTTTTTTTTTTCCTCTTTAGATCAGGAAAAAGGAAAAAAAAATTTTGCTGTGCTCCTACAATGTTACGATAGCATTAATGGCTTTTAATGAAACTAGTTTAGATCTGATGGGGCAGCAACTGCTCAAGCGGTGTGTTCCTTCTTTTCTATTTCTTCTCGTCTTCTTTTTTTTTTTTTTTTTTTTTTTTTTTTGGGGGGGGGGGCGAATTAGTTCAAATTAAACTTATTTTCGTAACGACAATTTAATAATTTTCATAAATATTTCGATGTTCTTGTCTAGAATTCCAATTTACTGACGTGTAAAAAAATATTTTTCAAAGTTAATAAAGATATTCCTTTTGTACAATTTTAAAAACATAATGGAAATATTGTAAGAAACAAAATACTAAAAGTTCATGTATATTCAATAGACAATAAATGAAGGCGCACGAATAAGAATTTGCAAGCGCGGATGCAACAATGGGTGATTTTTATTTTAAAAAACTAAAAAAACCCTAATTATAAATTGTGAATATATTTTTTTTAAAAAAGAAAAAAAATAGAAGGCTGCACTCGTGGATGCGACCTACCTATTGTATATCTTAGTATTTGTTATGCAAGATAACCTCTTGTTTTAAGTTTGACTTTTGTTTTCTAATTTGTCTTATATTTATCGGTTGTTATACCTTATCTTTTTGTCGTTCGACTCAACGAATCTTGTATAAAAGTTATTAAAATTAACAATAATATTAAGAAAAATTATGTACTAAATAATATTAAAATTAATTAAATAATTAAAATATAATTTTAGTAATTTGCATTCATCATGAGCGGGTCAGTCAGAGAATTTTGGGATCAAACAGATAAAAAGACGATGCACAACAATAATGAGAAATTTTAAAAAAAAATAGAAAATAAAAATCAAACTTAAAATGGATATAATTTTTTTATAGAAAATTCTGATCGGGCAATAGGACCTGTCCATGGAAAACTCATATCCATAGCACTGATGTAAAAGTCAAATGGTAAAAAAAAAATTAAGTAGACCGCATCTAGATGCGGCCTACTTAATTTTTTTTTTTACTAAAATCATAGAATGTCATATTCTAAGGTGCGACCTACAGTAGGTAAACTGCATCCCCAGGATGCGGCCTTTCGTTCTTTTAAATTCTTTTTTTTTTGTTGAAGAAAATACACTGGGATGCAACCTTTTATTTTTTTCTTTAATTTTTGAAAAATATATAAGTGCTGCTGCTAATATAAAAGATTTGTTTCTAACATAGAAACAACTCTATGTTAACTTCACAAAAATATGGTAAATATTAAATAATAAAGCAGACTGTTCATTTTTTTTTAAATGAGAAGTGAGTGACATTTTATGCAGGGAAAAATAGGAGCAGGCAGAAATAGGATTTTTTTTAACAATTCTCGGGACATAAAATTTTTAATATTTGCCGCCAATTGAGAACTGACAGGAACAGCATTAGAGCCTACCATTGTACTTGAGTTAAAATATACGGTGTTTTGCATTCCAAGCTTGTCTAGTCATTGAAACCAAAAAGACTTAGTTAGAGCTTTGTCTCTACTCTTTATTAAATAAATAAATGTTCTGATTCTGTAATATTTTATATTTTTTAGTAAATTTTTAGAACTAATATCAATTCGGAATTGACTTATTTATCAAATAATATTACTATCTCTATGATTATTTGTGTTGAAGTTATAATTTTTTTTAATTTTATTTGTTACACGTAATGCTACATAATTTAGAAGTACAATTGCTCTATTTTGTTCCTTTTTTAGATTGTCATCATTTACAAATTCTAATTTTTCTTAAATTCTGAATGTTAATTTTTCTCTTAATTCTATATTTATTTTACATTAATTATGTATCTATGATACATTAATTACTAAATTATTTTTATTTTTATTTTCTTTTTTTCACATGAAAATATATTTTTTTATATTTTTAAAAGACACCACCATAACAACGTACGTACAAAATACCAATAAATTATAATACATCCAAACCAAGTTAAGGACTCGTAAAATGGAGGCATTCAAATTAGATCGATACAAATAATTCGGATAGCGATTGTGCACCAGCTAGATCTGTTCCTACTGTTCTAAACTATTGTGGCGGCACTAATGCCAATTCATGCGATTGTACAATAAAAAAAACAATTTTTATTTCGTTTTTTAATCGAAAATTTAGTTTTATCGTACTAATTACAGGTGCATTTTAATATTTATTGTTAATATTTCGGAACCTATTTTTTTAACATGCATGCAGTTGGACGTTGTAGATGTATATGATTTTTTTAAAAAAAAAATCAAAACCCGCGAATTAAGTATAATTATGTAGAGAACTTTGTTAAAAACAGAGAAAATAAAATATAATATTAATAGAATCTTTTCTTTTTCTAAAAAAAAAGTATAATGTTAAAAGAGAGATTATATTGTTATATGATATGACCCAATATGATTGGGTCTCATCGCGACTCAAATTCTCTTCGTACACCTAATAAGACAACAAATACATATGTTAACTATCTGGTCGGACCTCAGTCTCGACAGAGTTATTATCGATCTCGGAGGAGACCTATAAATAAAAGACCCAGGCTTACTGAGAGAAAGATCACAATCTAGCTATTAACACACACTCACTCTCCAAAAATAATTAAGATTTCGATATACTATATCTATACCGAAGACTTTTATCATTATAAATTTCATACTATCAGTAAATAAAATTTATTTCAAATAATATGATTAAGTTAAAATCACAGGAGGTGATTTAAATTCGATCCATCTATTATAATCAAATTGATGAAGTCAGACTAGCATGGTATCTCAGACGAATAGGCGTAGGCAAATGATAGCACTCAATAAAAATATTTAAGCCTTAAAAAAAGAAAAAAATATCTAGCCACAGTGAGGCCAACCGTACCATAAATGTCCTTGATTAGACCACTAAAGACCCACCAACAATGGTCCGTATAAGATAGACCCAGCGCGTAACATGCAACCGGGGCCCATGTCGAGTCGTACCGCCATTCTCGCTTCAATGTACTGCGCGTTTCCGACTGCAATATGGACCCCACTGCTTATTCACCACCGACGTCTGCACCTGATCTACGCTGCCTTTTCATACTAATAGCCAGAGGACCAGACGGGGATTTTTTACTTAAACGGTCCAAAAACAAATCTTAACTACAGAAACGGCATAATTTATTTTCACAAACGGTTTAACAAAGGGGCGTGAGTTGAACTCACGCCTTAAAAACGCTATTTTCTCTCGCCGTCCGCTGCCCAAACAAAAGAGAGCAAAATGACCCAAAGGACGTGAGTTGAACTCACGCCCTTTAAGTCCACATATCGCATTTATATTAATTTTTTTTTCACTTTTGGTGGTTTTGAAAGATAACAACCAGAAGCACATCAACATCTAAAGGGCGTGAGTTCAACTCACACCTTTTTGTGTTTTTGGGCAGTGTTCGGGCAGGTAAAATGGAGATTTAAAGGCGTGAGTTCAACTCACGCCCTTAGTTAGGCCGTTTGTGAAAATAACTTTCCTCTAAGACCGATTCTGTAGATAACATTGATTATTAGACTCTTTAAGTAAAAACTCCACCGGACGGGCCTCTACCAGTCTGCAGTCCTTTGTTGAGTTGTTCTCCTCCGGTCCTCCGACATGTTCTTTCCTGCAAATAAATAAGATAACGAAAGCAACGTTCTCTCCGGTTGTAGGTATCACTGGAGATTGTATAGATATGGAAGAAAATGTGAATTCTTGGAGTGCTGTCGGCGGATGGACACGTGACAAAGGACCCGCAGACAAGGACACGGGTGGCGGGATACCGCGCTGCACACTTTGCTAGCCTTTGGATTTTAGATGGTGTTCTGAAATTGTAACTTCGCACATTCTAAATCAAAGGAACACCCACTGCGTTATGAATTTATAATTTCTGTGTTTACTAGGTAAAGTGCTTAAAAATAGTAGATCCCGTTAATTTAAAGAAAAATATTTAGTTGTCCTTATCATGATTTAAATCCGATGACCATCATGATTTCAAATAATTATTTTATCATAAAATAACATAAAGGATACTCATCCTTGCGCTGCACCTGGATAGCAATTCCGGTGGCCTCGGTGCTTATTATCCTTGATTCCTTTCTCTCTCCTTTTTTTTATAGAAAAAATTATATTGCACCGAGCATGAGCTGAAAAATTATTTATAGGGAATAAATTATCCGTTCGCCACGTTGGTACATAAATCTGTCGGAGCGGTGCTTGGTATTTTATTCGGAAAAAGTTTTTTTTTTCTATTTTCTTTTCCTATACACTGATAAATTAAGAAACACACTATGCAGATATTTGTACAAGAAAATCAGCCTTTTAATTTAGACAAAAAATAATATTTTTTGTATAGAAGGTCGTGGATTTGAAATCGAAATGAAACATTTTTATAAATAATTATGAAATTTAAGAACTAGACTCTTATCTTTTTAATCAAAAAAATATATATGTACAACACAGGAATATTTATATCTGTGAGTGAGCAACAGTGAAAATTTTGTCATTTTCTTCAATTGACGGTATATATATATATATATAGAGAGAGAGAGTTATACTATTGTGAAAACGTTTGCATTTCAAGTCCAAATGCATACACATTAAATTTTATCGTAACACGTCCAAAATTTAAAATTATCATTCTCATTAAATTTTTCATATCAAAATATTGAGGGATACAAAAATTTGGGGTATTTTGAGTTTTCTAAGTATTTATTTTGGATTTTTGAAAATCAACAACAATAATTTAATATTTTATTATTATTTTAGTGTTGATTTTCAAAAATTCAAAATAAATACTTAAAAACTCGAAATACCCCAAATTTTTATATCCCTCAATATTTTGATATGAATAATTAATGAGAATGATAATTTTAAATTTCAGACATGTTACGATAAAATTTAAGCCGTATGCATTTGAGTTCGAAATGCAAACGTTTTCACAATATATAATTATATATTGTCGAATGAAACAGTTCAGAAATTGAGTAGTGCATATTTCACTATTTTCTTCAAATATTTTTTTTTACCAAAGTTTCTTAATGAAATCTCCCAAATTATTTTATAAAACGTTGTCAAGTAGTGATTACTTGAAAAATAATGTAATCATCTCCATTTTGTTTATTCATTTTTATCAGAAAAAAAACTCCCCTCTTTTCTTCGCTCTTGACAAGAAAAAAACATATAATATATGACAACATATTTGCTGCAAACAAATTATAGCATGTCTTATTACAAAAATAAGATCAATAAAATTCAAATTAAAGTGGTCTCCTTAGCTAGACTTTTACTTGGCTCGGATCGGGTTGATCCGAACCTGACCCGATCCGATTTGAGTTGATCTGATCCCGATCCGATCTGATTCGGATCAAAAATATTAAACTCATATCCGACCCATTTATTTTCGGATCATATCAGATTAGATCAAATTCGAACCGAATCAAATCAATAATTGACACCCTAGGTTATACCTTAAAAAGTCAATTTTACTTCAAAAGGCATATTCTAGATGGCAAACAGTTGGTTAAACCTGCTGCTGCTCATGCGAGTGAAAAGGAAGGGGCACATTTTTCACGCTCTCGGCACCAGGTATCTTAACAGGCCGAGCTAGGATCAGTTCTAAAGTAGAAGGCCTACTTGAGATCTCGGCCCTGTCAGTGTCCTCCAGCGTCTTCCTCCTTTCCTTTCCCAATCCAGTCATCCATCCGCCTTCCTAGTTTCTACTCTCTCAGTAATCAGCATCTCGCCATGGCTCTCTCCATCGCCTTCGCTCAGAGAGAAAGGAGCAGTGCTAGAATAGCATATCAGCTGTTGCAATCTCAAAGGATTGCAAAACCAATTGAAATGATTACTCAGTAATTGAGTAATTGTGGGTTGTAACGTAGTAACAGAAACAAGAACTGAATCAAGAAAATGGATACTTTTATTAAAGTTTTCTCTATCTCCATCCTTTACACTTATAGTCTATATATAGGTGTCAGGAAATCAGAAAATGATTTACAATTTAATCCTATAAGTTGTACTAATTTAACGTATTAATTTCCTAATTTATCACGGGCTCATCTTCTGTCCATAAGCTAACGGCTCCTTTGGTCATTCCTTTTAAATACGGGGCCCACCGATCAGCGGTTCTGCTTTTATTTAAATTCTGACCGCGCCTGCTGCCCGAAGATCGATTCCTTTTAATTCCTGCCCGATGTTCCTTCTCCCTCGCGCCATCTATCAGCTCTATAGTCGCAGTGTCTGACACTCCCCCATCCTCAAAATGTTCTTGTCCTCAAGAATGGCATCAGGGTAAACATTATGAATGACGCTATAGTCTTCCCATGATGCGTCATCCTCCGAAAGATTAGACCATTTGATCAATAGTTGCGGAATTGCTATATATCTCGTTTGATTGCCCGACGTGCTAGAATTGCTTCCGGATAAATTTGTAATTGACCATTGGAATTCAAAAGAGGTAAGGTAGGAGAAACTGGTTGGTCACGACCAATATATTTTTTAAGTTGAGAAACATGAAGGACTGGATGGATGGTGGAATCAATTGGGAGTCGCAGTCGATACGCAACGGTACCGATGCGATCTTCGATCTCATAGGGTCCATAATAATGTGGCCCCAGCTTGTGATTGTGTCGTTTGGAGACTGTCAATTGACGATAAGGCTGCAATTTGATATACTCCCAATCACCAATTGCAAATGATCGTTCTGTGCGGTGGGTATCGGCAAACTTTTTCATGCGATCCTGTGCAATTGTTAAATTGGCTCGAAGTTGAGTTAATTGACGGTGTCTAGTGCGCAAAAGAGAATCAACAGCCTCAACTAAACTTTTAGGAGGATGTCCCAGGGTAATTGAGGAGGTGGATAGTCATACAATGCTTGAAAAGGGGTCATCTAAATGGAGCGATGAAAATTGGTGTTGTACTACCATTGTGCCAGAGGTAGCCACCTTGGCCATCTCTTTGGTTGATCCAAAAGTATACCTTTGAGGTAATTTTCGAGGCATTGATTAACACGTTCGGTCTGACCATCGGATTGAGGGTGATAGGCAGTACTCATATTGAGTTTGACCCCAAGCAATTTGAGAAGTTCCTGCCAGAATTTACTTGTAAAAATGGGATTCCGATCAGAAACGATGGAAGAAAGAAGACCATGAAGCTTGTACACATTGTCTAAGAAGATGGATGCCACATCTGAGGCAGTGTATGGATGAGAGAGGGGTAAGAAGTGAGCAAATTTGATGAATCAGTCCATAATTACCAAAATAACCTCATTCCCTTCAGACTTAGGAAGGCCCGTGATGAAATCCATCCCAATACTTGACCAAGCCTCGTCAGGGATTGGTAGAGGTTGCAACAGGCCAGGTGTGTGAACATGTTCTTGTTTAACCATCTGACAATTGGCACATGATTTGATATAGCTAATAACATCACTCTTCATTCTGGGCCAGTAGAACATCTTCTTAAGCCGATGATGAGTTACATCCATTCCTGAGTGACCCCCTTGGCTGAATCATGGACTTCTTTTAGAAGTTGTTGGCGCCAATTATTTGTTGAACCAACACAAATCCTTCCCTTGTATCTGAATATTCCTTGATGCCTTGTGATATGAGACTGTTCAGAATTCAATTGAAGAAAACGCTGCAGCAATTCTTCAATCCAGGGATCACCTATATAACTATTTTGAATATCTATCACCCACTGAGGTACCAACTCAGAGAATGCATATAAATGAGCTGAATTTAATTCAATTGTGTCTTCAGTGCTCTCACACCGTGAAAGGGCGTCAGCTACCTTATTATCAACCCCTTTTTTGTATTCAATTTTGTAATGAAGACCTAACAATTCGCTTAACCTTTTATGCTGCAAAGCAGTATTAGTTTTTTGTTCTAAGAGATGTTTGAGGCTTATTTGATTAGTTTTAATAACAAACTCATTACCAATGAGGTAGTGTTTTCATTTTATGACAGACGTTATCAATGCTAATAATTCCTTCTCATAGGTTGAGAGTCCTTGGTTCTTAATACCTAACTTATGGCTCAGAAAAGAGATTGGTCTTTTATTCTGCATTAACACAGCCCCAATACCCGTTGAGAAGCATCAGTTTCTATAACAAATGGTTTAGTAAAGTCAGAAAGAGCAAGAACTGGGGCATGGGACATAGCGAGTTTGAGTTGATCAAAGGCCAATTGAGCTTCTCTGGACCATTTAAATGCATATTTGTTAAGCAAATCGGTAAGGGATCGACTAATGGAACCATAATTTTGTATAAATTTTCTATAATAGCCAGTCAGACCCAAAAATCCCCTAAGTGCCTTAACATTTTTTGGAGTCGGCCAAGTCAACATGGCCTGGATTTTCCGTGGGTCAGTGGCAACTCCCTCAAGAGTTATAATATGACCCAAATATTCAATTTTCTGGACAGCAAAGGCACATTTGGAAAATATGACATGAAGATGATGTTGCTGCAATAACTGAAATGTAAGAGATAAATATTCTAAATGAGAGTTGAAATCTGCACTATAAATCAAGATGTCATAAAAAAATACTAAAACAAACTTGTGTAAATAAGGCTTAAATATTGAATTAATTAATGACTGAAAGGTGGCTGGAGCGTTTGTTAATCCAAAGTGCATTACTGTAAATTCATATAACCCTTCATGTGTCCTAAATGTTGTTAGAGGGATGGAGTCCTCAGCCATACGTATTTGGTGGTACCCTAATCTAAGATCCAGTTTTGAAAAATAAAAAGCTCCTCTATGTTCATCAAGAAGGTCATCAATGATAGGAATTGAGAATTTATTTTTGAGTGTGATTTGGTTTAGTTGCCTATAATCTATACATAAGCGCCAAGATGAATCTTTCTTCTTAACCAATAGCACATGTGAGGCGAATGAACAGGTAGAAGGTTGCACAAAGCCTTTTTGAATCAATTCCTCTAAGATTTTCTCTATTTCTAATTTTTGAAATTGGGAAAACCTATAAGGCCTTAAGTTAACTAGTTTACTGTTGGGTAATAATGTTATAAAATGGTCACAGTTTCTTTATGGTGGTAAAGTAGTAAGTTCAAAAAAAAGGTTGTGAAATTGAGTAAGAATGGATTGAACAGGTGGTGAAAAGTGAATGGGTATAGATGAATCAACATCTTGTAAACAAAATATTCTTGCCATAAACATATGACTGCCTTGGTGTTGTTCCTTCTGTATATCCAATGGTTGTTCACACACTTGGAACCGAGCAAATGAAGGTTGAGTGTGCAAGGTAATTTGTTGTTGCTGTACTGTCACAGTCAGAGTTCCTTGTTTGCAATCCAACAACAAGGGGCTATGAGCATAGAGCCAATCCATACCTAAGATAATATCATGGCCAGCTACATGCAACACATTGAGATCCGCACAAAAAATATGATCTTGTAATTGAAATTCTAAAGATTGACATATTGTGTTAGTAGACAAATAGTTATCACTGGCAGTCACCACAATAAGGGAATCTACAATGGTAGTTGGAATAGAGATAAGAGTAACAAGGGTTGGGCAAATGAGTGTGTATTTCCACTATCAATCATGGCCAAGATGTCAATTTTACCAATTTGCCCTTGGAATTTGAGCGTGTGATGTCTGAAAGGGTTGTGAGAGGAGCACATGGTAATTATAGCTTGATTGGCAGTGGAATCATCATAGGGTGTGATTGAGAATTTTATCCTCCAATACATCATCTCCCTCACTTATTTCATCTTCAGTCATGACTAAAATACCCTTAGGCTTACACTTATGACCTTGAAAATATTTCTCTCCACACCTAAAGCACAATCTCGGAGACTTCTTTTGGTCAATTGTTAAAGGTTTGTTGATTGAATGATCTGGTAATTTAGGAGTTTTGATTTGTGGTGAGAAATTCTTATCACCTCTTGCTTTGAAGTTTTTGAATTGAGAAGAGAAAGAGCTAGAAAATGACTTCACCACTTGTTTGAACATTTTTGTTTGGCTCTCCAATGATTTTTCAATCTATCTTGCCAACTTATAAGCTTGTTTTAGATTACACGGATTGTAAAGGAGGACAACATCGGTAATTTCCTCTTTTAAACCACTAAGGAACCCCAAAAGATAGTATTCCCCATCTGTATACTAGTTAGCAAGAACTCGAGCTCTCACACGCTCATATGAAGTAATATAGTCATCAACCTTGCCAACTTGCTGTATTTTCTTGAATTCATCAACATGATTCTTGAAATCAGGTGAGAATCTATCCATTAGTTCACCTTTAAATTGAGGCCAAGTTGGTTCAAAGTTGTTTAGTTTGTAGTACCGATGCCACTCTCTAGCATCTCCAACCAGCAAATGCACTACAGTTTGTACCTTATGACACTCAGGGGTATGAGTTGTGTGAAAAAAATACTCGCAATCTCTAACCAGTCAATCAACCCAGTACCATCAAATTTTGGCAATTCTATTCGAGGAAGATTCCATCTTGGTGGTTGCTCATTAAAACGCCAATCTCCCTCTCTTCTTGGTAATTCTTGAGGAATTCGATGTGAGTAAGGAGGTCGAGGATTTGAATTTGCGTTTGCTTGCAAGTGTTTGACATCAGTAGTCAATTGTTGTAAAATGATGGATGTTTGATTGTGCATTTGTTCAAAATCTGCAAGTTTGGTTTCAATGCCAGTGAAATGCAAATCATGCTTTGAGAGTTAAGAAGTAATCTCTTGCAAGCTCGATTGTACTGATGCAAATTGTTGGTCCATAGTCATTGAAGCAAACACAAACTCATCAGAAGAAGTAACGTTCTTTTGCGAGCGAGGCATGGCGGAAGGTGAGTGCAGGAGAAAGGAATTTCAGGTCCAGATGTGAACGTAGGTGCTCTGATACCAATTGTTGCAATCTCAAAGGATTGCAAAACCAATTGAAATGATTACTCAGTAATTGAGCAATTGTGGGTTGTAACGTAGAATGCAAAACAAGAACTAAATCAAGAAAATGGATACTTTTATTAAAATTTTCTCTATCTCCATCCTTTACACTTATAGTCTATATATAGGTGTCAGAAAATCAAAAAATGATTTACAATTTAATCCTATAAGTTATACTAATTTAAACGTATTATTTTCCTAATTATCACGGGGCTCATCTTCTGTCCATAAGCTAACGGCTCCTTCGGTCATTTCGTTTAATTACGGGGCCCACCGATCAGCGGTTCTGCTTTTATTTAAATTCTGACCACGCCTGCTGCTCGAAAATCGATTCCTTTTATTCCCTGCCCGTTGTTCCTTCTCCCTCACGCCATCTATCAGCTCTATAGTCGCAGTGTCTGACATCAGCCTATTCTTACTTTTATTGGACCTCTAATCTCCATTTTTTGGAACTATTTTCAGCCGTGATGGCGTGTTATTACTCATCTCCCCATTTCTTTTGCTGCAATTTTTTTTTTAAAAATTTAAGACGAATTGACAAGTTCATAAATAATGTCACTAATAATAATTAATTGATCTTCGGTGTCCTTTATAAAATAATAATAAAAAACAACAACAACAACCACTACCATCATCACCATCACAACAACAATAATAATAATGAAATGTAGCCGATATATAGAAGCATGATTTTATTCATTGTATGTGTTTCAGGTAACATAATATCTAAACAACAACCAATATCATGTAAAAGAACTTCATAAACGCAAACACATTAAGCCATGAAAAACATCAGTTGACTACTGGCTTTATTATTTAGCAATCTCAACCTACATATACACCTCATCATCCACCATGATAGATGATGAATCAGACAACTAAAATTTGAAACATCACTTAGCTGGAGGAGGTCCACCCTAATACTTTGATTGGAGAACCTTGGCGAACTCCATGAGTTTCATGGTCTCTCGTGAAACAGCCCGCACTGCTTATTGGCGAACTCCATGATTTTCATGGTCGCAATTCACTTAGAGGGGTGTAAGAGTTATTGGCAACTACGCAACTCAAGTAAACTTGTGGGATAAATGATTCATTAGTTTTTCGACAGATTTCAGTATAGTTATATATTATATAATTAGCGTTATGATTAATTATAATTAATTAGGTTCTTGTACATACATGTATAATTATGTGTATTAACCTGTTATTGTTATATTTATAATTATTATTAGTGCCCTACACAACCTAGCGGCAGCGAATGCGGATATTATGTTATGCGGAATATGATTAAAATCATCAAGAATTACCCATTAGATTGTTTTTCTAAGTTGAAAAGAAATTAAATATATATAGTTAAATTTATTAGTTTTTTTAATATATATTTATGCACTAATCATTTTCTTTTTTCAGAGCATCAAAACTTACAACCCTTTGACACCGACCGAGTACGAGGAAGTAAAAAAAACTTTGAGTTGAGGTTGTGATTTTCTTGTTTTGACCTTTTTTATCTAGTTTTTATATTTTATAAATATTTGTTATATTTTTTGTATTATGTAGTATTATGTGTGTATGTTAGATAAATTAGTTAATTAGATATAGTTAATTAGTAATTAAATATAGTTATTATTATTTTTGTGAAAATGCATGTGATGAAAATATTATATATGGCTAGCATATATGGGCTAGTCACAAAAACAAAATAATAAAAAAAAAATTATAGCGGTTTTTATGAAAAAAACCGTTGCAAAACAATTTTGAAAAAAAATAAAAAAACATTTTATAGTGGTTTTTATGGAAAAACCGCTGCAAAACCAATTTTACAGTGTTTTTTAGTTAAAAATTGCTGTAAATGATATTTTGCAGCGTTGTTCTGTAAATACCGTTGTAAATAATTTGCAGTGATTTTCAATAAAATCGTTGTTAAACTTTGCAGCGCTCTCAATAATAGCGATTGTACAACCGTTGCTAATTGAGGGAAATAACTACAGTGTTCTCACTAAAATTTTTAGCCCATGCACTAAAAAGCGGTGTCTGCGCATCGTCTAACAGCTTCAGGCTATTCATCTCTTCAATTGCTCTCATCCATTCTAACAAAGAACCGAGCGCTATGTCGAGGTAGCCAACTGTGCCACCACCAAAAATGGGTTTCCCTTGCTGATCTTGCCAAAAGGATCCTCGAGGAGTTGTAGACCCACCGCCGCTTGCTCCTTGGCTTCGGCCTTTGCCTCCTCGGTTTGATCCTTCAGTATGCCAAAAAGTGAAGAGACAAACTGCAAGAGTTAAATAACTAAGTTATTGCATCCTCCAAAAAAAAAGTTAGTGTGTAACACCTATGGATACTGTCCCCAGTAGGCCTACACTGACTGACATTGTAAATTAGTGTAACATCACCAATGAAATTAGGCCTTTAATTTCGTTGGAGCCTATTAGATTCTGGAGAGGAGGAGCATCTCTTATCAAGTTGCAGAAGTTTAGCACATCACTATGGTTTGAGCAATTTTGTTAGTAATTATTAGAACAAAGTGAAATTAATTAAACATTTTTTAAATAACCTTTTCTAAGTTGCTTTCTTGATGAATAATGTCACATGAGTCTTACTTTTTGTACAAGTGCAACATGGTAGCTCACTACCAGAGAAAAAAGAATTAAAACCGGTTTTATAAACAATTTAGCACCGGTTATAAACCGGTTTTAAAAGTAAGCGGTGCTAAAGGTTTATAACCGGTGTTAAAATAAAATATTTAAAACCGGTTTAACAAAACCAGTGCTAATTTATTTTGAACAATTAAAACCGGTTATTGAATAACCGGTTCTATTTTACTTCATTTAAAACCGGTTTTCCTATAACCGGTGCTAATTGACTTCATTTAAAACCGGTTATCCCATAACCGGTTCTAATTTACTTCTTCCATTAAAACCGGTTATTGAATAACCGGTTCTATTTTACTTCCTGCGATTGTAATAAAATAACACATTAAAACCGGTTTCTTTGAATAACCGGCTCTAAACATTTTTTTTTTTTTTAATAAATTTTTTATTTTCTCGTGGATCGGTCCATATACCACCATATATATAAACAAACACATACAAATATAACACAAAAATATAACACAAATATAACTCACTAAATAACTGATCAATATCATATAAGTAACTAAACATTACAAATAACAGAAAAAAAATATAAAATAAATTATCAAATATTAGATGCAATATAATTTACAACCATCTCCTTAATTTCTTCGATATCTTCCAAAGAATAAGATTGAGGAGCCGGTTTGATAGCCTATTAAAAAATTAAAATTTCATTGGTTTGATTAAGCAAACAAATATGTAAGAGAATTAAAGATTAATATGAAGTTTATTTTTTATACCCGTGGTAAATTTTTGTTGCTAGAATATGTAGTTATTATATTATGCATCGATTTCATAACATAATAGCCGCACTCTTTACCGCTTGGTTGGTTTGGACTCTAAAATGTTACAAGAAAAAAATGAAATAATAGCGTAAGGCCCTTATATAACAATCATTTAAAGTTAGAAATTACACACCTGAAAAAAATCAAATCATTTAAAATTTGGAATTACAAACCTGAATCGTTTTCCAAGTGAACTTGAGTTTTTTTTTCTTGAGCGAATTGTTTTTCAATCCAATAATAGCGTAAGGCCCTTATAAAATAATGATATGAGTTATCAATTACAATACATAATAAATTATCAAAGATAATAGAAAAAACTTACGTATTTAATACTGGTTGGATAATATATGTTTCATCTTTACGATTCAATGAGTCCACGACATAAACAACAGAGGGTTTGAGCCGCACAATCAAAAGAATCCAATGCCCCCTACAATTTATATGTATTAATATGGAGAGATTAAGCAATTAAGCAATAGATAAATAAGCAAATGAATTAAGTTTTGAAGTTCTAACCTTTCAATGTACTAAGAAACATGTAGGAGTTTGGATTCTCGCATTTAACAAAGCATTGCCCCAAATAATTGACTGTGCGCTCAATATCACTTTGAATTTGTGTTTCCGTGCAAAAATATGGATCGATAAATTTACAATTGTCAATTAAGAAACTCTTGCACGTATCGTGGGAAACCCTACAATATATACAATAATTAGTCTTAAAATAATTATTACAATGCTAAAAGAAATATTATGATTCTATTCTTACATGCGTAAAATCAGAGAATCGAGATATTGAGCCATTCATCCTTAAAAAGCTCGATGATATCCGTCACGTATACATAAGCATCACCATCGTAGAAGAATAGCTCCGAGAATGCGATAGGAAAATAAGTCGTACTAACAGATCGCATCATGATCACCTTATATAGAAATAATGAACGTCTAGAAAGACGTTGTAAGGTGTCATCATCAAGAAGCGACTCTCTACGAGATTTTAAAATTGGTTCGCTCGAATATTTTTTTCTTGTTGGACATAGATTTCTTTGGTGTATTATCCCGCATTTAAACATATTAGTGAACAAATAATTTATGAATTTTAAAATTATAGAGATAAATAAAAAAATACCTCACAAAGCTCGATAAGGTGTATAGGCCATTTGATAAAGAATCCAACAAGCTCACCGAGCCACTCCGGTCCATTTGGCGGCGAAACGGAACACAAATGTGCTGAAATCCATCTTTAACCTCATCGGGAGTAACACGGACCTCATCGAGTAAGACCGGAGAGCCGTGCATATACTCGGCGAATCCAAATCGGAATAATCCTCCCGATTGCCGCCTCATATCGTTTATTATCTATCTCAACAAGGATTTTGCAGGGTGTAGATTCCTGAAATAAAAAATAATTAATTGTTAAGTACATGAATTATACTTCAAGAATCATTCAAAACTTAGATTAATTGAGAATAAATATATAAATAAATTGACCTTGATAGTCCGGCGGATGTATGGTATTGGAGCTACCTTGAGTCGGGAGGATAACTTCATCCGTGGAAGGTGGCATGGAAGGTGGTATGTATACCGAATCACCCGGTATTTGTCTCAACATTCTCTGAAATAAATCATTAAACTGCGCTGTCATCTCCGCCCTTTGTTGTCCCAATAACTCGTTGAACTCAGCTTTGCTGATGCATTCAGCGTGAGAAGCTTTCCCGACAAAGATGTTCTTGATCTTTTTCCCGACAAAGATGTTCTTGATCTTTTTCCCGTTCCTTCTTCCATTATTGTCAAAGTACTATATAAAATTATAAAGAATTCAATTAGCATATTTATAATAAATTTTTAGATATATTATGATATCCAATTAGGGTTTTGAAATTTTGAACTATGGTTGATAAGAGTAAACAAATAACAATTACAAATAAATTTAATTTATACTTTATTTACCGATAACAGTAATTAATTTTACACATAAATTTTATTTTATATTTTTATTCTACATAGAGATTAAAACCTAATTGTAAAATTTAAGCTAAAACTATGAAGTTTTGACTATTCAAATGGCTTAATTACTCTTAACTGACCATTAATCTACTGATTTCGCATTATAGGGTTGACACCACAAAAATTATGAAATAAAATAATAATATTTGTTACCTTACACACAAGAGGCAGCGGAGAAATACAAGGGGCAGCGGAGAAGCACAAGGGGCAGCGGAGAGCGAAGTAGCGGCGGGCGAGGTAGCGAAAAATGGGAAGAAAGGGATTCTCTGGCTAGGGTTTAATGGAGGAAAGATAGAGAAAAAAATGAGTTGTAGGGTTTAATGGAGGAGGCTCGGGTTCTCTGGCTGGGAAGAATGAGAAGAAAGGGATTTTGTCGGTAAAATAAACAATTAGAACCGGTTATTTACAAAACCGGTTCTAAAACACACCATTAGAACTGGTTTGAATAACCGGAAATTACAATTAGAACCGGTTATTTGTAAAACCGGTTCTAATTAGAATTCAATTGGAACCGGTTATTTGTAAAACCGGTTCTAATTGAATTCCAATTAGAACCGATTATTCAAAAAACCGGTTCTAATTGGAATTCTAATTAGAACCGGTTATTTGAATAACCGGTTCTAAATGGAATTTCAAAACTGGTTTTGCAAATAACCAGTTCCAATTGAATTTCAGTTTCGGTTCGGTTTATATATTTTACATAGTTATATATATATTTAAAATATAAATTATACAAAATAAATAGTTATATATATATATTTAAAATATAAATTATACAAAATAAATAGTTATATATATATATTTAAAATATAAATTATACAAAATAAATAGTTATATATATATTTAAAATATAAATTATACAAAATAAATAGTTATATATATATATTTAAAATATAAATTATACAAAATAAATAGTTATATATCTTCAAAACATCCATTATAATTTAGCATTCATATATAATAAATAATACAACACAATTAAGAATTAGATCCGATTACATTCATATATAATAAATAGTACAACATAATTAATAACAAAATACTCAATAAAACTCTAAATAAATTATACATAAACAACATAGTAAGATTCATCGCGCGTCATTTTCTCATTTTTCATCTGCATTATTTAAAAAAATAATTCAGTAATATAATCATATAAAATGATAAATGATGAATTTACAAGTGAAATATATTAACTCACATTAAGATTTCTTTTTGTTCGATTTTCCTTTGACCCACACACCTTCTTCGTGATCTGAACGCAAATAATTTGTCTCATCATTATCGGTAACGGGTACAGATTTGAAACCTGTAGAAAATGGTGGTATTTCATCAAAATGATCATATTCATCTTCGTCAACAACATCTCCAACACCTACAATACGTCTTTTGCCCTAAGAACAACATGCCATTTTTTATCTACTGGATCGTGATATAAAACACTTGTTTTGCTTATCTATTTGCTAGTATAAAAGGATCATGCTGATAACCTAATCGGTTGAAATCAACAGAGATAAAACCTTCTTTATCTTTTTTTACGCCACGTCGATTTTCAATCCATTTACACAAAAATAAAGGAATCCTAAATTTCATAAAATCTAACTCCCATATTTCCTCAATCCACTCGTAATATGACATTGACATGTCTTCATCACCAGATATAGCAACTACGTGACTCACTTGTTTTGAACGGTACTTTTTCCATCTTGTTTCTTAGTATACCAGCTTAAAACCATTCATGTCGTACCCTTGATAAGTATGCACCATCGCACTTTTGGGCCATATGCTAACCATTTAACTGTTTCATCGATTGTGTTGGATATCCGAGAATTTACTCATTTCGGTAAACCATTTTATAAATTTTAAATTATGTTCGTTGATGACCCAGATATCGGTGCTTTCTCCAGCCTCAACCGTACCATCATTTCATCTTTCAAAGGATTATTTTCTCTTATAACTGCTAAATGCTCATTCACGTAAGGAGCCACAACGGCAGTTGTTGTAGGACCTTAAGATATGCTTTTTGTCGCAATTCAAGACCAACCGTTACCAATTTATATCCGATTGTGCCAACACCTTGGAGTCTACCCTCATGTCGAGACTTATGTATTTTCTTTTCATGCATAATCAGGGGGGAGATTATAAATACACAATAAAACAGGCCATGTTGTGTTACCACTACTCATAAGGCCATAAGGGTTCATCCCGTCTGTACATAACCCTAATCGTAAATTTCTTGGTTCATCGCCAAAATCCTTAAATATTCTGTTAATGTTTCTCCATTCGGGAGAGTCCCCGTGGGTGACGGAGCATTCCATCATCTTTTCTCGCCATCCACATGCCATCGTAATAAGTGAGCGTCTTTTGAGTTTGCAAATAGACGCCGAAATCTTGGAATAACCGGTAAATACCATAACACTTTTGTCGCTTTGGTCGTTTCGATCTTCTATTTCATTATCTCTCGGTTTGTACCGTGAAGCGTTATATTTCGGACACTTATCCAAATCATTGTACTCATTTCGATATAATATGCAATCATTCGGACATGCATGAATTCTCTCAACTTTCATACTCAAGGGACATAATAATTTCTTCGCTCTATATGTGGAGTCCAAGTATTAAATTATTTTCTCGGAAGCATTTCTCTTAGAAGTTCTAATAAAGAGGTAAAACTTTTATCGCTCCATCCGTTTTTAGCTTTCGGGTTATACAATTTAAAAACTGAGATATTTTCGTAAATTTTGTACAACCGGAAATAATGGTACATTGGAATCATTACCTAAATTTTTAAAAATTTCAGGAATATCGACAAAATCCGCCGCAATATCATTCATAATTTCATCCAATTGTTCACTTTCTACATTGTCTATATTTTCTCGTATTTCTCACATTTTCATTCTCCAATACATCCCATTCATCATTGTCTAAATTTAAGTCATCACCTTCGATTCATCTCGTACAATATTCTCATAATTTCTACTATTTTCGCTTCAATATTTTCTCCATGCCGTACCCATCGGGTGTATCGATCCATAAACCCACGACGAATTAAATGATCTCTCACTTGTTTGATATTTCCAAATCTTCGTAAATTTTGACAATCTTCACAAGGACAAACAAGTGTTCGTGCACCCCTATTTCTCTTATCTTCTGAGGCACATTCCAAAAATTCATCAATTCCCCTCAAATATTCAATTGTATTCCTTTTGATTTTATACATCCAAGTATTGCGATCCATCTGTAAAAAAAACATCAATCTCACAATTAGGGTTTAGAATTTAGGGTTTCGATTTAAAGTCTAATTCTCGGGCTCTGGTCAACCACCTTAACTCACTTTTTAAATACTTTGTATCATTAGTAAACATATACAAGCTAATTTGATGTTTGAAAAAAATTCGGCAGCATTTCCCCTATGCTCCCCGAGTACGTCAACGTAAATTTTCATATACGTACGTACACGTAGGAACATTAGGGAAAATACTAACCAAATTTTTTTCAAACACCAAATTATAGCTAGTATATGTTCATTATCCTAAATGAGACGAAGTATTCAAAAAGCAGTCCCAAATCGGGGACTATTCGGGATTAATCCCTATTGGATTAATCCCAAACGAGTATGGACCTAAATTAATAAAAATTCCAGTAGTTTGGTCTTATATGACAATACTATCAATTACACATATATAATTTTATTTATATATATGTAATCAATTTATGCATTAATTATGCAAATTAATGGGTGTTAAAATTTAACAAGGATGTACTTAAATAAGAAAATAAGAAAATGAACTTAAATTTAAATTATATATAGAAAAATTACCTTTAAGAGATCTCAAAATATTAATCGGGAAGTGGATGTTGTTGCATTTTATCGGAACAGATGGAACAGAGAGCTTCTAATGGTGAATAGTGAAAATGAAGATGAAAGAGCGGCGCTGTGAGAGGAGGGTGTGATAAATAACCCTAATATTAATTTAGAACCGGTTTTTTAAAATGGGAATAATTTGTTTTTCAATTTAAATCGGTTTTTAACAAAACCGGTTTTAAAATAAAAATTTTAGAACCGGTTTTTATAAAACCGGTTCTAAAATTATTGTTTTAAAACCGGTTTTAATAAAACCGGTGCTAAAACAAATCTTTTAGAACCGGTTTTCTTACAACCGGTTGTAATAAAATGCAATAGAACCGGTTATTATAAAACCGGTTTTAATAAAAAAAATTTAACACCGGTTGTTAAACAAAACCGGTTCTAATAATTTTAATAAAATATATAAATACGCCACTCTCATCTTTTAACACCTGTTTTTTAAAAACCGGTTCTAAATAACCGTTTCTAAATCCAATTTTTCTGATAATGGCTGAATTCAAAAGATTGATTCAGTAACATGTCATCAACAAAGGTCAATTCAAAAGATTGATTCAGTAGTTTGTCATCAACAAGACAGTCCAGAACCGATGTATAACTTCAGGGGCGAATCCAAGAAGATCCAGGAGGACAACTACCTCTCTGAATTTTGAAAAACTGGACCTGGCTCCAGCCCACTCCTCATTGATATACTGCACAATATATCATGGACTCGCATAGCGGTTTCCGTCATGAATCAAGACCGTTATCTTCTTATAAACTGGATTTGACTTGAGCAGCAACTCACTATTCGTGCCGAATGTCTCTCGGAGGAATTGATATTGTCTAGGCGGATTCTTTGATGTTCAGTACACAATTCGGGTCCTCGTCATATATGGACTTGCCCAAGACCCGCCATTTGTGATGCACTTACACCGTACTATCTTTGGGGAGTGTTTATGGCTAATATCGTTTATATAACTAGGCGTCTAGGCGGATTCATTTTTGGTGGGCAGATATTATCTTTTGGGATGTTCAAGTGATGTGTACAATTCACTATTTATGCCGAATGTTTAAGGGCGGATGCACATCTATACAGGAGGTCAGATGTTTTAGAAATGTGTACAGTTCATTATTCATGCCATATATTCAGAGACGGATGCACATTTTGTTCAAAGCGGGGGTTAGATGTTTTAGAGATGTATATAATTCATTATTTATGTTATATACTCAGGAGCGGATGCATACTGAATTATTCAGGGGATCAGCGGATGCACATTTGTCCAAGGGCTCAAATGTTCTAGAGATGTGTATAATTATTCATTTTTTATGCCACATATCAAGGAATAGATGCACACTTGTTCGGGTGGATGCACACTTGTTCAGGGCTCAGATGACTTTCTTGAATTTTTAAAAATAATATTTTTAGATTAAATTTTTGCTAATTTGACCTCTGAAACTAATTTCTATCTTATCTGAATTATTTAATTATTTTCATTAAAAAAATAAATATAAAGTCTAGACAGAGATTATGAAATAATTATACCAAGGTTTCAAAATATAAAATTTAGTTTTTTTCATCGGATTGATTATTGATTATTTTGAGTTTTTATTTTCTATTATTTTAATATATAAAATAATATCATTTTGATTGTTTTTAATTAGATAAGAATGTATATTAAATTATTAATTTTTTATTTAGTATATGATTAATTAATAATTTTGAACTCAATAAATTATTATAATTTGATTAATGTTTTTTTTATCAAAAAATCCTACATCCCCTACACGTACCCCAAGTCAATAAAACAAATTAATGGTCTGAAATTATTCTCTAATTTTAGATTAAACGAAAGATCCTTTCCGGCACCCCTCTCTTTTGTGGCACTGCACAGCTAACTTGTCGGTGATACCAAGATTTGTTCTTGATGACAAATTGTGTGGCACATTGCACCGTGCAGCACTTCAGAGTTCAGACACGTGTGTTTCATATATATGAGTTTACGAATCTTAACAGCATCTAATAAGTTGTGTGTTGCGTTGGACGGTGTTATACATCAAGAATATATGAATACATTGTTCTTAAGGCAACATTTTAATTTTTCAATAAATAAATTACTGTTACAAAACAAATTAAGCTCGACCATTAGAGCATCCGCAATAAATATTGTCAAATTCATTTGACAATGTTAAATTTCATGCAGAGAAAAATTAGAAATTAAAATTTGACTCCATTTGACAAGCCACGTCATTTAATTACGAAAGTGTTATTTTGACAATTTTGTTCTATTCCACTCTTAAAATAAATTATCAATTGGAATTTAATTTTGACGATACAATCCGGCTGTCCGGCTGTATATTTTTGTTTGTTTGTTTGTTCTCTCTTTCTAAATCAGCCGATCTATGAACATCACAATCATTTTTCAGAAATGTAAAATATTTTTTTTAGTTTCAACATGATGATTACTTATTTTTACTCAATGAAACCTAGCCGGGGATGGTCAAAGCGCCGAAATAGGAAGCTTCAAAGTGGCTGGTGTTATATATCTACGAATTCTGGAATAGAAGCTTCCCTGCCCTTTCATCCCTAATAAAGTTATTCAACCAAATAGGAAGGTTTGGAGGGTACATGGATAACCGTTTTTCATATCTACTATTAAGTACTATAGACTCGATATATTAATGTCTCGGTTTATGATATTAAGAAGAAAAAGCCACACCAAATCGCACTTCATCAGTTGTAGCTGCTCCGCAGCTTGCTTCTTGAATCAGCTTTTTATCAATTAAAAAAAAAAGCCTCGGTATAGATAATGATGACTTTACATTTATATTTAAAAAATCAAATAAATAATTAAAATAATTTCGACAGTTGAAAAAATGCGACGGAGACAAACTTTTATGTAGGGGTCCAAATTTTTTTTTTCTAGAAGGTCAAAATAAAAAAATCTTTAATAAACTTAGTTTTAAAAAAAAAAATCTAAAAATATACACAATTCTGTATAATTACAGAAGTATTTGTAAAAAGAATATTGATCACAGAGTCAGTTAACTCCTTGCTCCATTTGAATCCGCCTTAAGAAAATCTGAGGTAAAATCGCAATTTTTTGGTGATGAGATAAAAGACCGAGATAAAATCTTGATGTGGCCTTTAAATAATAGGTAAAATTAGATATATACCCTCAAAACATTTTAATTTGAATATTTATCTTTTAAATTTGAAAATTAAATATTTATCCCCGAAAATATCAAAACTTTGAATATTTACCTATAATTAAAATTATTCTCATAAAAATTAAATTAATAATAAGTTAAAATTATAATAGAATAAAAATATCTCTATATATTTTTCATCATTCATACAGTTTGAACCGCAACAAAATCAACAACAGTACATTAAATTATTTTATTTTACTATGTACATTGTGTTATTGCTATATTATTACTTGTCCTTGCTCTCCTTGCTTAAACTTCAATTGTACATAAATGCAACTTCAAATAAAGTAATATTTTTTTATGAACTAAAACTGACACAATCAAATCTGAGGCAAAGCCTTCCAAAGTAACGTTTAGTGTTAAGGAGAGGTTAACCTATGAAGCCGAAGGATAAGCAAGAACACAGTAAATACGTTAAGCTAGGCCGCGTGGAACTTGAGCTCAAGTAGAACAATCAGTTAATGTTCCGAATGTAAGTTCACTCCTACTCAACAATCAATTTCTTAATAGGGAGGGCATCGCTTCGCGCCTTTCAATGAAATTGGTATTGCGATAAAAATAGTTTCACAATTATAATTTTGTGATCATTTTATGCATATCTAAAGTAATAAAATTAACAAAAAAATATTTAAAAATGGAAATAATCATCAGGGATATTTTTATTTTATTATAATTTTAATTAATTATTATTTTGATTTTTATGAGAATAATATGGGTAAATATTTAAGATTTTGATATTTTCATAGATAAATATTTAATTTTTAAATTTGAAGCGATAAATATCCAAATTAAGGTATGTTGAGCGCTATATATGCCAAATAATACACCTGCGTACCATGTAATGTTGCAGAACAACACACTTTGCAGCACTTTACAACTACAATTTTTTTGTTATGTCTATCCTCATATTTTAAATATTTCACAACGATATCTTATTTTTTTCAAAATTTTAAAGATATTAGACCTATTTTGATCGCATACTCTGACAAGTCATTACACATCTGTTTTTAGACAATTTTTAAAAATGTTGAAATTTTTTTTATGTACCATAATAGCTGTCTAAACACAACGATATTGAACCCCTGTAAAATTCATGTATACGACATTAGAAATTAAACTGTCTAAACACTTATGTTCAGAATGACCGGTAAATACACGTATTCGACATTAGAAATTTTTAAAACGGAAGTATAGCTGTAAGTATTTATAAGCCGAGATAGAGAAAAAAAAACTCGGATAAGACGAGACAGTCTGTCAACAACGGGTCAAAGGTTAAAATTTGGTCTGCAATTATCTACCTCCAATTATGAACAATGTCCTGAATATAATTTGGACCAATCAACCATATATTAAAAAAAAAATCCAATATGAATTTTGTACCCAGAAGTCTTTGATTAAGTGGTTACCGGTTACCCGTTAAGGTAATACTTTCCATAGAAATTTACCTCCGACTAGATTTCTGGATAGTAACTAAAATTTCTCTGGCAGTTTGTAACTTGTTAGACTCGGAAACCGTCACAAAAGAAAAAGATTGCAATGTAGCAAACAATACAGGTTATGAATTCGTCGTGCCAAGGCATCTGTTGACAGAGATGGCACGAAGTTATGTAGATTCTCAAAGAGGAAAAAAGACGGGAAAGTAAAACATTTCAACTATTGAAGGCCATAAAAATCCACTAATCATCATTATTATTATTATTATCATTGAATCCAGAACATCAAATTCTCTCTCTCTCTCTCTCTCTCTCTCTCTCTCTCTCTCTCTAAATAGCACTTTTACCTAACCAAAAATAAAAGGCTCCAAAATGCCCATCAGATTTTACCTTCCTGGACACTAAATAGACACCAAAAATCATCTATAGAAACCTCAGACCGCTATTAAAGACAAAAAAAAAACCTATACATTTCTGATTAGAACTCGTTTTCCTCTAACAATCATCTCAATTCAGCTTCGAAAATTCTTTTTACTTACGAACAAATCAAAGTTTTCAGTGTATAACAGGCTCCTTCAGACTTGCATCTGCATCTTCATATGTTTATGGTATGGACGGTAAACTTGACCAAAACTATACCTCCATCAAAGAAACATATGCTGAGCATGGAAATGGTTTGCAAGTATAAAATTCGTGACCAGATATGAAGAAAGGGGGGAGCATGCAACTAGTGAGCTGCTTGGAAGAAAAGAACTTGAGGTTGCAAATGTCCTTTCTCACACGTTGCTATGACATCATTCCAACTACCAACTACCTGTTGAATTATAAAAGAAAAAACAAATTAGCACCCGGGCAAAAATGATTGTATCAGAGATTTATCAAGGGCATTATGTCTCATCAGTTTGATGATCAATGTACAGTCATTGTTCATATGGATATCTGGAACAGATTAACAGTACTGATAATGACCAGCATTGGTTCAGCCTCAGGGCAACTCCCTTTTGGGTGTACTGGGGGCAGAATGAAAGGCCCATTTTAACTGCACGACAACTGGCCTTCCAGAAAGAATAGTGTACAGCATAGTGCTGAGGAAAAAAAATGTTGAGGAAATGTGTCTACACATGCACAAAAGATATAATTGAAACAAACTTGCTGATGTCTAATATATATTCTTGTACGAAGAAATACTTTATGTTACCTTAACTGTCTGGTCATCAAACATGACCCACCGTTCATTCTCATAAGCAAAGCAGTGATAATGTTGCCCATAATAACAAACCTGTAAAAGGACATGCAAAATATCAAACATGGCACATATGGTCGCTTGCATCAAGAAAAATGTTACCAAAGAAACTAACAGTTTTAATATAGAATAACGAAATGAACACAAAGGCCATACTACTGAAACAAGGTGATGCTTTCTTCCTTGATCAATCCCACGGTACATAACACTAATGTCGATTTCAGTAGTGATACCAGCCAAAGTTGCAGATATATCCTCTGGCTTTTCCTTCATATGCTGCCAGCCCAATACTGCAATTGTTTTTTTTTTTTTTGAGGAAAACAATACTGCAATTGTTAACAAAAGAAAAAGGAAAATTCTTGTGTCAACAAACCAGACACCTAAGAACATTCTATTTAGTTCCCCTGCAAGCATGTATGATGTACAGTGTTTCATAACGTCTTAACGATTATAAGATGTTACTGAGAAAGGAGGGGTACTTTACATATTATTTTTATGCTTGAAAGCTGGAGTGGAGTACTCATAGTGCGACTTAAGAATGAACAGAACATATTTGGGAGCTTTTGTGCACAGCAAAATTATAAAATAATTCAAGAGCTAGGGAATTCACCTGTCATGAAAACATGTGGGGAGCTTGAGAGAATGTGATGGATATAATTAGGTTTGCCACAACCCCCATCTTCCATATCACAAACCAACTGATGGTTCATCTCTACTATCTTCAGTAGTTCATCAAATGAACTATCTACACACATGCTCTGAAATAACATGGGAAGTAGACAGAAACACATTACATTACTTGGATGATATCGGATTGCATAAATTTTAAATATTAAACTATATATATAATGCTACAAGCTTATTTTTGGGTTTCACACAATTCTTTAAAAGATTTAGTAATGCAAGAAACCTACAGTAAAGTAAATTAAGAAAGCAAAGACTGTTTCTTTCTTACCTTAGTGGTTCGAAGAGCACTAGCATTAATATTATGGAAGAAAGAGGTGTACTTGAGACACCGTGATTCGAGCTGACAGTTGTAACAGTTCATCTGCTCAAAAATGTCCATGCCAAAGAGAGTGTGTGCTATGCAAGTATTGTCTGCACAATCCCACGACCCTACAGAACTTGTCTCAGGTTCTGTCTGAGAAGAAAAGGAGTTGTGGAGGCATTCAAAGATCACTCCTAATACCTCTGACGCATCATTCATTTGTTTCTGTTGTCAACAAGTTTAGAAAATGCTGCTAAATTGCTTTGACCTGGTTATTAACTTCATTGTGAAGTTTAGATGACATACAGTTTCAATATCAACTAATAATGATTACATGCAGGACTAAAGAATAAGGGTTAATTTCGTACTTACCCTTCAACTCTTCATCTATTTCATATTTACCCATCAACTCTTTAATGACAATAATTTCTATTTGGTTTGCACTTGCAAGGTTAATCACACTATCACTCTTATATTAATGTCTCTATAATTATATGCCACAGAGCCAACAATGAGTTTTTCCTTGCTTATATCTTTGGCATGTTGTAATAGGTTTGCGATAAACCGTAAGAAAAATAATCATTCAGAAATTACCTCCTGAAAGAAATTACTGTCTGGATAGAGGTTGCTCAGAGCCAGCCGAAGAGTACTCGGCTCAACAGCATCATCCTCTCCTCCGGACGCCTTATTTAGTGCCACGAAAATCTCATAAAGAGCACAAACAACACAGGGATGGCTGATGTGCGAGTGAAGTGAGCATGTGGCTAGAAACTCCTCTCTGAACCGCTTAATATGCCATAATGACTGGCAAAAAGAAAGAAGTGCATACAAATGATTAATACAAATGCCCTGAACCAATTTATCTCCTAGGAAATAACCAATGTTTTGTTTAATCCAAAACACAATGGAAAACATGAATGAGGCCAGCTTGCTACCAAGCCGGTCCAGTACCTGGATAATCACATTTAAAAAGCAATTGTACTCTCCAACAGCATTCTTAAGGCCAGGACCCACAGGGTCAATCTCCAATGCAGTGCTAGCAACCTCACTAGTCCCATTTTGAGGATCCCACTCTACAGATAGTATCAGAATAAGAGATCAACACTGAGCATTCACCGAACACAATGCATCATTTTATACATATACAACCATGGAGCCAAGTCCTCTGAACAAAATCATACCAAGGCTTTGTTGCACAGCTCTTTTAAGATCCTCTTGAAATCTTTCTTCGTCCTCTTTCTCGTCATGAATTTGCCTCAAAGATTTAGCACCATTATCAGCTGCAACATGAGGAAAAAAATTACTATTAAGTACATACAAAAATCACATATAAAAGGTATCTAAACTAAATTCCAACCATTGACCAAAGTTGTGTTTATTTACCTTCCTTCACAGAAGCATGATCTACAGACTGATGCTCTCCGATTTCCCTTTCTACAAGTTTGCTGGGTTCTGCAAAATATAATTTAAAATGATAAACATGTTTATATAAAAGATATAGATCTACCAAGATGAACTCAAGAACAATAATAGATACCCACTGACGAGTGCTAAGTTGTGCAAAACATTATATGAAAAATAGGTTTAAATAAATATATTTGTACCAGTATAGGCAGAGCATTGCACTATTAAAATATATCATGCAGTGCTATGGAGAAGTGACTGAAGAAAATGCAATGAACTCAGGAACAAAAACAGTAACTCAGAAATTACATAAGATCCAGAAAAATAAAACTCACAAATTCAACACTATTTTATCCCTTAAACAAATAATTAACTAACTAAAGTTTCCCAAAAAGAGCGATGAAACAGATAAACCGTACTTTGAACACCCTGGTGTCATAATTTCTGAAAAAGAAAAAAAACAGATTTCACGGATTCTGGATGATTACCTAATTAAGAATGAAAAAAGTCACATTTTAGACAGATTCTTTATGGTCTCTCAAAGCTAATTCAGGGGTTGAAGTGCAATTTTCAGGTCTGTTAATTTTTTTCAAGTTATTATACTGATTTTTATCTGGAATTGATATTGTGCTAAGTTATTAAGAATATCAAATGCATTATTTAGATATTGGAATTTGTGACACTAGAAATAGTAGTCAATATAGGAAATGCCGGTATCATAATTATTGGCGATTTCATTCCACTAAATTGTTAAGAGCACAATACCATTAAAATTTTTGTTAACCTTAAATAAAAGTAATTTGCAAACATATGTACCTTGCTTGTGCTTCTGATTCAATTGACGGCCTGTTTTGTTGGCTTTTCTGGGGCCACCATTACTGGCATCATTAACAGGAGAAGCTCTTGGCAGCCCCAACTGCTTTTCCACTATTTTTGTTCCTGATTGTCCCTTTACAGGCTCCTCGTTATTAGACGCAGCATTTTGTTGCTTGTCAGTATTAAGTTCAACCCTGATCTCAGGGAAGTGGAGATCCCCAAAGCTGATCCCTTCGAGAATGACAGGCGAGATATCACCGGTATTGCTACTTTGAGGATCATTTTGACAACTTGCAAAAACAGCTTTAGATTGACTCATCAGGTCATGCCTTTGTTTTTTGGCTTCCTCCTCCATCCTCCTCTGATATTCTAGAGTTTGCTCAAGTTTTCTCTCCTCCTCCAATCTTCTCTGGTACTCCAAGTTTTCTTCTAGTTTTCTCTCTTCAGCCTCTATTATCTCTACCATTCGCTTTGTTTCTTCTTCTTGTTGGTTCAAAGTCTCATATGTTGTCATTCCTTCCATATTGTCACCAACAGCAACCTCACTAAACAAATACAGGCCATGAGTATTTCTTTGACAACTATATTCCTTTTTTTTCCTTTAAGAACATTTAAGTAGTCAGAACTTGAGAAGGGATTTGCTTACAATTTTTCTGTCACTTCTTCATGAATAACAGTGTCCATGCTCAAGCCCTAGAAAGTAATTATAATATTAGAGATGTAACCCAAGTACATTATATCCAGGACGTAACCCAAAGTTGCTCACCATTTGACTACAAAAAGTACTTTAGCAGTCATTTGGTTTTAGCAAAAAAGCATCCAGGTCTAATATCAAAATGCTATTTATATTAATAACTACCTCTAAATGTATATAATGAGTACCTTTGGAGACTTGGATTTTGATTTTCTATAATCTCTGCCCTTTTTCTTTTCCTTTGACTTCTCATTTGACTGTTTTGCCTCTCCTTTCCAACTGTTCTTCTTGTCATCCTTTGCTAGTTCAGCTAAGAAGGCCTCTCTTGCTGCATCAGATCTATCCTTCGCATCCTTGTCCACTAGCTCCTCCAACCGTGTCTACAAGTCAAAATTTTAAGAATATAGAATAAATAAACTAGGAAGATAATTCCTTTCGTACCCATTATATCACAAAAAGATGGTGAAAAGAGAAAGATTTACAGACCCGAAGAAAGGATTTAATGAGAGGGATGAGAACAAAACGGTAATCAAACAAAGAGGCAGGCCCCAGCTTGTGCTCCAAAAGACGCATCCCTGTAATCCCTCGCATGATTCGAACATCTAGCTTGTTTAGCTGCAATCATTTGACATAAAATCGAGTTCAATAATTGTTATGGCATAACACCTTGAGTGTACTGGATACCACCACATTGCACAATTTTTTTTTTAAATGTTCTTTAACTTAAGATAGAAATCCATTATTGTGATATGATTATCCCATAGCCTCAATTTGGATTTTGTTAAAGGACTATCCATCCCATGAATTCCATCCTCACCCCCAAAATAAATAATAAATAAACAAATGGAAAAGTTGACAAGAAAATAATGTGTACAAGCAAACTACTAAACAAATTATGCAACTAAATTAAAAATAAGGCTCAGGGGATTAAACAAATAAATGAAATACTAACCTCTGCACTAAGATTGTCCTTCTTGTTACTAAGAACTTCACTAATGAGGCTATCCCCTGCAGGCCCAAAATCTTGCGTTCTCCACTCATCCTCATCCCCAGCTTCTATATCCCGTAGTCTTGACCCAATGCCATCTCCATAAACATAATGATTTACATTAAATTGCTGGTAAGCCTCTTTGACCAAGGATTTTATCAAATCAATCTCATCCTGGCAGCTCTCTATTAGCATCTCTTCTCCTTGTCTCTCCAATAGCTCATTGTACCTCTTTTTAAGGAACTCTTCATAACCCAAGCCCTTTTCCTCTCTCAGATTCTCTAGTATCTCGAGTATCTGTAAAGTTCCGAGGTACTCTAATTTTCTCTCACACAAGTTTTGACACAATAAAAGCTCCTTTTCTAGCATCTGTGTCAACTCCAGGACCTGGTTTGATTTATCATCCTTACTGCAGGCCCAGGCTGTCATCTGGTCTGCACTGGAAGGACCCGCATAAATCCACTGAATCAATGCATTTGCATCTCCTGGGTCTCTCTCACGTTCAGCACCTTCAATGGTAAGTGTAGATGAATCAACATCGAGTTTTACCACTTCTAGATCAATGTCATTTCTTGCAGCACCCTCTGCATCCCCAGCAGAAGCATCCTTCTCTGCCAACCTTGCCAACCCACCAGTCTGACAAAGTTCTTGGAGAAACTTAAGGACAGCTCGGAGCTTTGAAGCGTCCAAAAAGCAGAGGCTCAGTGGGGTTCTCTCTAGTTCCTCACCACAAAAAATACTGGAGGGGAGAGGAAGTGCCTTTATCTGGTCATTTGCAAATTCAAGCAATTTTCTGACATGCCTGGTTGAGAGGCACCGGTGTTTTATCATGAAACGGAACATGGACTGAATCCTCTCCAGTACTTTTCCCCTCTCAGGATCATCTGAGGGCCATTTGTGAAGACTTCCATCAGCATTGTCCCCCCTGTTCACCTCACATTCAATTTTCTCAAACCCATTGCAATCCCCATTCTCTTTAACCTCTCCCTCTAAGCTATTGACCGGGCTTGCATAATCTGAGTTATCAGAATCGGTGTCCTTCAACAAGTTACTGTTTCTATTATTCTCTCCATCACAAGATCTGATTGCAGACTCAACATCAATTGGTTTCCAGCTGACGTTTGTCAGCACGCTAACCCATTCAGAGTTAACCTCGTCTGGGATTGCCTCCATTGCACGATCAGATATCGTCCCAACATGTTCAGTGATGTGGTTCAAGTGGGATACAGCATCAGAAAATTTCTCGCCACATTTAAAGCAGAGCCAGAATTCCCATGTGCCATTCACCTCAGCAAAGGTTAAGGCCTCAGAAATTAAATCCAAAATAGGAGCTTCTTTTAGGTTTGAATAATGAGACTTCATCTCTGGTACATTTGCTCTCAGTAAGTCGAGCTGCCTCTCAGCTGGCATGGACTTCCAGTATGCCCGGACCTGGTCCATGCGGTTTGAGGAAGGGCTGTTTACTGGCTTACGTGAAACTGGTTTACGGCGGTGGCAACCAGATGGGACAGATGATGAGGCAGCAGCTGGGGAGCGATCATCCTCACTGTGGGGTGCAGATGGTGTGGTGGAAGAAGACTGGATGGGGTCAGCATGTTGCTGTTGTAACAGCCGTGCAGCTGCAACACGCACCTCAATCTCTTTGCGACGTTCATCCATGGTTTTAGATGCCTTCTTTATCTCATTGTTTCTGCGGGGTGGGGGTGCAGCGGGGCCTGTGGGTACACGATATTCAACCTGCTCAGTGAAGCTGCGCACTGGAATCAGACGGTATTTCTCCTCATTTAGAGTTTTCATCCATGTTGAGATAGAAGCAAGGTTGCATTTCTGGACTAGGTTTTTTAGCTCCCCTTGTACCTGTTATATAAACAATGTGAGGTCCATATGGATACTAATACCAGCTAAATCATCTTCAAAGTGATCCCTGTGCAATGGAATAAATATGAGCTTGTATGTTAATAAGACATGTTTTGTAACCATTGGCCTACCGAAATATATACCACTAGCTTATGTTTCTGCTCTTTTAGTTTGGTATTAAATTAAACACATGAGGAAGCACACAAGTACAAATAATGCCAACTGAGCTCTCATTGCTAACATTGCACTCAAATTGTTTTGACACTCTGTGCCAAGTCATAAATCAAACATTGGTTCTACTAATACAAGCTTAAAGAAATGACAACAAGAATTATAGTACGTGTCCAACAAAAAAAGTGGCAATAAGAATTCAAAAGTTCAAATCAGCGACAAGTCTTCATACAGAAAATTCCATAAAAAAAATAATGTAATTTTACAGTTTCTGATTTTTTTTATTCTTTTCTTGGAGGTTGGAGGAGGGTGTTGAATTTGACAATCCATCAGTTGTTGTCAAAAACAATAACTTCAAGAAGAGTACCATGGGGTGGTACATTGCCAGCCCAAGCCCCGAGAAATAAAAGTACGGCACTATCAGTTCCCAATTGCTCGCATGGACCTCTAGCTTTGTATATCATTTCTCAAATGTGCCAATAATTGGAACAGATTTTCCTTTTTATTCTTTTGTTTTACTTCTCTTTTGGAGGTTGGAAGAGGGTGTTGGATTTGAAAATCCGTCAGTTGTTGTCAGAAACCAAGAACTTCAAGGCCAAATCATGCATTATAGAAGAGTCATTGAAACACATTATCAAGTTAGGACGAGGCACTATTGAAAAACTTGGAAACTTAACTCTGTTCACATCTCGAATGCTACTATCCTGGCACACGATAAATCTTGTAATTCTTCCAAAACTTGCATTGAATTTGATCGAATAGCTTTTATTATTATTGGTCATCTACAAAGACACCCCAATCACCACCATATTAAAATAACTGTCCCTGAAGTAAAGCAAAATCTGGACATTATTCTACTAAAGATAATTACCCCAGTGTGATATGATAAACAATGGACTCATACTCTTATTTAATTCCAAAAAGAATTAGTTGCACAGTGACAAACGGTTTCAACTACGAATTACCGAAAATTCCTAGATGCAAATTAAATTCCCACTAGAGACTAACCTGGTTAATCCTAGCCTCTAGTGTGGATGCTGCAGTCTCTTCACTGACGTGCAATGACTCCTCAGCAGGGTCAACCGGGTTCTCTACACAAAGAGCTCTTTCACACTCAGCTAAAGCCAATTCGTACCCCCCTGTCTCAGCCATGTAATCAAACAACATTGAAGCATAGAAATGTGCAAACTCGATCGAATTTGGGGCCAGCTCAGTGGCCCTTTGCGCCGAATCAATTGCAGCTTTTACATGTCTCTGCTTCACAACCGGGTCCTCGATCAAAGCTGCCAGTTTCGCGTGGACCGTCCCGTGGACCCGGTGTGCCAGAGCCGAATCGCCGTGCTTGCTCAGTACATCGCGCATTAACCGAAGGGCTTTGGTGTGGTTGCCACGTCGGAGCGCAGTCAAAGACCGCTCGCACTCCGATTTGATCTCCGGCGTGCGATCGCATGGCACCGGAGTCGCCGCCTGTGACGCGGAGGAAACCGGAGAGTGAGTTGAATGGGTAGGGTTTCGTTTCTTGCCCATTGAAAGAATTCAAGAAGTGAGATGGAGACGGAGTACTCAACCCCTCTCTCTCTCTCTCTCTCTCTCGTGTTGTGATTTATTTTGGAGTGTTTTATTTTCGTTTATTCCACCTAACACCTCGCCATATGCAAAAGATGGAGATATCGGGATCCGATCTACCTAATACTATGTGAGAGAAAGTATGGGATGAGGGGAGGAAGGACAAAACTGGAGAATCGAGGTCGAGTGAAGTTCTTTGGTGAACCAGGTCTGAAGGACCGGTGGATGGCGTTCTTGCTCTGTTTGATTATATTATTAGTAGACTGAATTGGTTTTTTTAAAAGTCAGATTTATGAGGATTGAATAAAAATTAAATTTGATAAGAATTTTTAAAAAATCGGGTTCAAATTTAGATGAGTCCGGTTTTTAAGAAATTCAGTCCTTATCAAATTCTTCGGACTTTAAAAGTTAGGTAAGGGCCGGATAAGAATTTGATATATATTTTTAATGTTATTTTATATTTATATAAAAATATTAAATTATATTTTTATGTTTTGATATTTTTTATTTTTTCTATTTTTTTATTTTTTTAGTATAATTAATTTAAAGAAATAGTCTGAGAATGATCAAATAAGAGCCGAATTTGATAAGGACCGAGTTAAAAAAGTCTTGCTTTTTAAAGATTGAAAAACTCGATTTTTACCATTAGAAAGAATTAGATCGGACTTGTGAGAGCCGGATAAAGACCATTTTTTTTAAAGAACCGATCGGACAAAGTTCAAAGACCGAGCCTTTATAGATTATACCTAACTAGTTATATACCCGCGCGTTGCAGCGGACTCTTTTATTTAAACATTAAAACATTATAAGATAAAAAAATTCACATTTATCTAATATTAAATTATAAATTCACCAAATTATAGAGAAAACCTACAATAAAGACTATATTTAATCTTGGATGAGATTTTTGCACAATATGAGTTAATGATTCATGATTTTTATGGCAAGAAAAGTAAATTATTCTAACATATATTATCACCATTAATTTCTTACCAAATATGCACAAGGTTGCTCAATAAAAAATAATATTATGGAAATAATAGTATATGGGAAAGAAATGGAGAGAAAGAGGGGATCAATGGACGCGATCATATATGTTCGATCAACCAAAAATAAATATTATTCGTCTAATAGAGGGATAAAATGGGTATAATAAAAAATACCATGACAAAAAATGGATCCTCCAATTCTTAGATGCTTTATATAATAGTATAGATTATTAGGCATAAATCGATGCCTTTCACCTGGATCAGGTTCAATGGAGTTCTCTTCAAGAAAGAGCAAGAAAAATAAAATACTTACTCAAAAATTTAAATCCAAATTAGTGAGCTAAAATGGAAACCAAATTGACTTCACATTAGTGGTAAAATTATTTTTCCAAAAGTTATAAAAGATTACATATGTTTTTAGATTTTTATCATAGTACTTCTGATATTTCATATTTCTAGATTAATTAAAGATTTCATATGTTTTGGATTTTTTTTTAATATAATTAACTGTGATTTCAAAACTTTTAATTCTTAATACATAAAAGGTGCTAAACTTTCAAGATTTTCAAGCATGCAGCATCATCAATTTTCTCCATCATTGATTTTATTTAAATCTTTTTATTTTCTTGAATTTAAGGGTTTATATAAAATAGTTTTTCTCTCCTCATTTAAGATAATGTGTGTAATGTACTTAAGGTGAATTTTTACTCTTAAAATGATTCAATATTTTCTATGATCATTTATATATTATTATTATGTATTTAATTATATTATTTATTACTATAATAATTATTATTATAATTATCAATATTACTTAGTATTTAAAAATATTATGTTTTAATTTTCTTAAAGTAAAATATTATTAACTATATTTAAAATTTTATATTATTAATTATTTATTTGAGGACCATATTGTCGGAAAACCCGAGTTACAACCTTAGTTTAGCAAATTGTCACTACAAATGTTCTTCTTTGACTAATGCCACTGAAAAATAAATTTATTTATTCTTTTGTCATGTTTGTACATCTTTTACTCGGCTATAATAATAAAAATATATATAAATCTAGTGTATTTTTATATAATGTCAAAAATACGCTCCCTTTCACAGTCACCTTTATATATATAGTATTGGAATGAGATCCTCCGCTCATAAAAAAATGAGTAGGAATATGTTTGAGATTCGTATGCCTTTTTGAGATGGAGGTGGGGGAGGTTCAAAGCCCTTTGAACCAAAAATTGAGTTCAAAGTCTTTGAGATCCGTTGATTTTGTATCGAGATTCGTACTTTCAATAAAATCTAAATTTAAATTTCATATTTTCAATAGTTATTACGAATCTCAATGCAAAATCAACGGCTCTCAAAAACTTTGAACCCATTTTTTTATTCAATGGGTTTTGAACCTCCCACTTCCTTTTGAGATACTTTTATCATCGGATTTTATGAGCTGCTCATTTCTCCCCTTCAGAACCAAAATCTTGTTCCATCTCAGATTATTTCTCCGATCTATACATCCTCCTCCATCTTACTTGATCGTATTGCAGTGTCATTCTCCTTCCATCCAACGCAACTAGCATCCTCAAGAAGTGGATCCCATCCAGTCATCCTCCGGGAACGACTCACAGTTAAGGTCGTGTAGCCCAACCATGAAGCAACGACAATCTGCCAATTGTGGAGTCCCCTGAGTGCGCTGATGAGCTGCTCAGGCTTGTTAGCCACTCAGTAACAAATCCAAGTAGAGTATTACATAATGATGAAGTATTCTATAAATGTGCCAATTAGAATGGTACCAATTTTTATTGCTTAAATTAGTCTTTTGTGCCAAATAAATGAAATGTATTATATAGGTATTGAATCTAATTTCATGGTTATTATTTGATTATCTCTACAAATTTGATTGCAATTTCTTAAATTTTAAATTGCATAATTAGTACCGTACTGGTATGTGGTACCAAAATCATATTGGTATGTATTTTTGACTGAAGCCGGATGAGCATAGGCATTTTAAAGCATGTAGACAGGAAAAAATTTTGTTGCCTTCAATAGCAATTTTTTTCTCTTATGATTTCAGTTTTTTCTTCTATGTTGTTTCTCTCTTTGTTTTTTCCCTTCTTATCGCAAATGGAGGGAGAGCTCCTTTATAGCAACCATGTGATTTTCTTGAACTAGGCTGTAGCTGAATTGAACAAGTAATTTTGCTCTTTGGATCAAAATTAAATTGTGTTATGAATGAAAACATTTTTGTTGTTGTTGTTAAACTAGTGTTACCATTACAGTATGTGCATAATGCAATCCCATGTCCAACTGCACAGTGTACTAACTTTTTTTTTATTTTTTTTTATGGAGCAATAGTAAATAACAACATGAGATGGCACAATTGAAGGAATCTCAAGTAGATGATGAGATGGCATAGTTGAAGGAAAAATAATATTCTCAGCTTGTTGTCTTAGTGGAGAAGTTAGAAGTCCTTGTTGCTTTAAATTTCATTGTGATGGATTGTAATTATATGCAAGTAGTACAAGCAAGGCTTAATATATCAATAGGGATATTCATGTTAGGAATTTATCATCATTTTTTTATATTTTTGTGTACTTGTTAGGCTTAGGTATGATTGTTGGGGTGAAGCTTTTATGTGAAGTATCTATTGCGATGATATTCTATGCAGCACAGAAAAAATTGATAGCTATTTTTGAGTCAATCATTAAATAGTTTTAATAAAAAATAGTAATGCTGATTGAAAACAAACAAGGTAAAATCAACACACTAGTACCAATTTGGTACCGATAGGAAACAAACAATGGTGAGCTTGCTTAAAATGAATACAACAATAGAGTTACAATCACCACTACTAGAAATGATGAGCTTGCTTGAAATGAAGCAACAAAGTATGAATAAAAAATTCAAACACATGGTGCATACAAAGTACTAATAGAAACAATATCCATTGTTAATAAACAGAAACAACATCTCGCTTCTTCATCTCTATCCGTTTCAAAGAGTTAAGTTGTTAGATAAGCACATGTTAGTCCAATGCTAATACATTTCACAATTTGGTCCATGATAGATTTTCAGCTTTATTGCATCTTGATCTCTGTTATAGTTAGATAACCACATCTATGACTTCTTCATCTCTACAATAAAATTAGAATAAGTGACATTTCAATTATTGTATAATAGAAGAAATAATAAAAATAATAAGACACCCAAATAACAACTTGGGACTTACCAGATAATACTTACCAGCAAAATAGCGCGAGCAGCAAAATAGCTTGTAATTACCAATTTAAATGCAAGCACCAAAATAGCTTGTACTTAACCGTATATGTGACATTCTTGTCACACAAATTTCTTCTCCTGCGAGCACCAAATAAGTAATAAGAATTATGCAGCAACAAGAACAGGAGGAGAGGAAGGTTGTCGAGTAGTGAGGAGAGTAGAGCAAAGAGGAAGTTTGGCGGACAGAAGAGGAGGTAGAGTGCATAAGAAGGCTGTCGGTGGCAACAAGAACGAGAGGAGAGGAGGGCTGCCGGGCGGTGACTTCACTACCTAAGTTGCCATTGTTGCGACTGGACCAGGAGACAGAATCGGAGAAAAAAATCAAAATGAAATGAAATCGATTTGTTTCCCTTAGTTATCAGATGAGAGGGGTATTTTGATCAGTGCATTTAAATTTTATATTTTTACTAATTAATTATATTATTTTACAGTGGCGATGACTTTTTTCTTAATAGAAAAACATTTGCAACGGCATTAACCAACACTATAGATTTATAATGGTATTTTTCTAAATTAGATGTTTTAAAGTGGTATGTAACCAAAGTTTCTATTTTTGTTCACAACAACTTAATACAGAAGTATTATTCTATTGAACCGATTCTTAGCATAATTACATAATTAAGTATCAGTTTCTTAGATTAAATAGGGTTCCTATAGACTCTAACATATATTATTTTTTATATATTTCTCTCAGAATTTAAAAAATGCGTTAGAGAGACGAGGTTTTATTATCATCTGTATTAAACATAAGATTTGTATTAGTTAATAAATTAGATGTTAAATGAAAGTAAAAAAGGCACTCGAAAGATAAGATATATATTGGATGGAGTGATCATAGCATATGAGATTCTATACTATTTTAAATCAGCTAAGGAATCACATATATATTTTTCTCAAATTAGTTTTAAGAAAACTTTTGACACTTCACTCAGGCAAAGGAATCTGATGATAATAAATCAATGAGGTGAATTTAACCAATTCTACGGATGAGGGTTGTTTTTGTGAGGTCTCATTTGAGATATTTATAAATTGAGGGTCAAAGATGTGTGTTTGGATAGGATGAGAATAGTGTCGACTCGGATTAGCAACTATTTCTAATTAATTGCTATGTTTGAATGGAAATTATTTCTAATTGTTATGTTTGAATGAAGTGAGGAATAATGTTGATTTGATTTAAAGATTATTTCTAATTATTACGTTCGAACGAGTGGATAGCTTTTCAGAATTATTGAATTATTATGTTTAAATAAGTAATTTTTTTAAATCATTAAATTGGTGATTATTCTACTAATCCAAATTCCCTCCAATAGAAATATATTCACAATTGGAAATATAGAGGGAGAAGAGATTTGAGTGTACACACATTGCAGCAACTCACATAAGTTGTTAATAGCTGCCATGATATTTTTTGGGAAGTTAATTAAAGATTTTGTAAAACCGCATCATTGTGCAAATTCACTCCAAGCTGCTAAATAATTTGGCAACGTCAAAAGCAAAACGTATTGTGTAAATTAAATTTGACAACACTGATAGCCTATCCGAATTTTACTAATTTCTTTCTTCAAGCTGATTTGAGGAGTTGTTTATCTAAGGTGTCCTTTATCCTTTAGAAATGAGTTTATAATTTAGCAAATCTCTTTCATAGTTTTTAAGAGCATCTCTAATGCTTATCTAATTATTTTCTAAATACTATGTGATATTTTTAATTTCAATTTCAGTATTATTCAGAGATTGTTTAAGTTAGACAATGTAGAGTTTTTTTTAGAGTATTGAGATGATGAAAAAGAGTATTATAATTGTTTTTTTCTAATAACTATTATATTATTACATGCACACAGTAGTGCTATTTATCTAATCGGTAGATGAGATGACTTATTTACTAGTAACTCTTTATTTCATAATGGGCCTATAATGATTAATAATTGAGGTCCAAAATCTAAATTCACTCTTCATTCATTTATTTTTCTACAGATAATCTGTTAGACAAAACAATGAGGATTAGACAGAGACCAAACAATTGCTAATTTGAGCGTCGGATAGAATTTTCAAATTTTGCTGAAATTCTGCACAGGAGAAAAAAAAATGAGATTATGATATTTACATCATTGCTATTAAGCATGTGTTGACCGGGCAATTATTGTGAATTTAGACAATTATTTGCGTTGAAGATCTCTAAATTAGGAATCCTCCTTAAATCTCAAAATTTGATTTTAAAAGCTGAAATGACAAGTGATACCTAGGATTTAACAACTCATTAGAAATTAGCACTGAAGATGCTTAACAATTCATTTTTTGATATTTAACAACTCATTAAAAAATGATATTGGATCATTAGAAAATTCGCATCAGAGATGCTTAGCAACCCACTTTTGAGGATTGGGCATAGTTTAAAACTGTTGGATTAATTAATCGAAGAAAGGGATAAAAGATCATGCAAACAATTATGCATAATGTGAACTTTTTTCCTATCATGCTTCTCCAAGATAATTGCATTTTTCATTCAGCAGCTTTCTCTGTATACAAAAGTTTCTATTCATAGCCTAAATTAGTGGTTTGAAATGGACCGGACGGTCCAACTCATCCCGTCCGGACCGGATCATGGCCGGACCGTGGACCGTCTCGTGCCCTATCACGGTCCGGTTCAACGGTGGGTCGGTCCTCCCTTCACCCGAAAATGGACCGTGCGGACCCGTGCCGTACGGACCCATGGACCGGACCGGACCATGGACCGTGGACCGGACCCCGGTATTTTTATAATTTTTTTAGTATTATTCAATTTTTAAATTATTAAAAAATATGTAATTAATTCGATGAAAATTATTATTTAAAAATTGATAAATTTATTTTTGAAATTTATTATTTTTTACAATTTTCTGAAAAAAAATTTTGGAATTTTTTTAATTTTTTACTACTATTAGATTTTTAAATAGTTAAAAATAATAATTCGAATTAGTTAAAAATTATTATTAAAATAAATATGATAAATTATTATTTTTCCCAATTCATAAAAAAAAATCGGACCGGACCGGACCGTGCCCGTCCCGTGGGGGTCCGGCCCCCGGGGGCCAATGGTAGGACGGGTTCGAGTGGTGAACAAATGCGGGACCGTGGACCGTCGGGTTTGAACCAGACTGTTTTCAAATCACTAGCCTAAATCTAATCCCAAACATTTTAACCGCCTCTCCAACAGCTTTTGTAACAAACTATCATATCTAATCTAGAACATTATTTTGAACCAAATTGATAACAACTCTTGTAACAAACTTGGTTAACACCTTAATTACGGTTTGACCTCAGTCAACACATGTTGACTTCGGTCAACGTGTTGTAGCTCTTTCACATTAGTAAGATGAACGGTAAAAATAAGTAGTAATTAATTAGGAAGAATGATAAGAAAATAATTATTGAAATTATGACTTTGGTTATAAAAGTAATATCAATAATTCTGAAATTACTAAGAAAGCTAACAGAAATTAGCTTTGTTATTCAATAAAGAGCTCTGTCGTAATTCCGAAAGAAATAATATGAAAGAACTTAATCAAATGTATTTTGTAATATAAGTAAGCTAACATAAATTAAAGAAGTAATTAATAAACAGACTTAACAAATATGTATTTCCATGAATCAAAATATATTCGTAGTGCTCGAATTTGTGAAAAAAACTATATCATTAAAATATTGATCACGAACATGTTAATTCATTAATTAGATTTTCAAGCATTTTTGCAACTCGGATAATGTCTTATAGTTGTCATATATCATTTTAAATCTATCATTGTTTGAAGCATCTCCATCGCAATTCAAAATGATTTATAGTAAATTAAAACTAAAGTTATATATAATTATAGAGTGAGGTTATAGTATATTATAACGCACGGATGCATCTATACATTACCTCAAAATCTCATACTTCAAATAAAAAATGACCGATTCGAACAACTCATTATTATTTTCATATACAATTCTTCTAACTCATCAAATTTTATATTTAATGGAATATTTTTATTATTTCTTGGGATGGAGAAAATTTCATTATCATTGACGATTTTAGAATTTTTAAATCAAATAATTTTCTCTTCAGTCGGAAAAATAACAATTTTTTTTTTAAAAAATATAAAATTTAACTGATTACTAAAGTTTGATATAAAAATCATATTGTTTAACTGAGTTCGACCTCTCTTTCCCTCTTCTCCTCCTGTGCGACCACCCTTGTCACTGGCCTCTTTTCCTCTTTTTGTCCTGCCCTCGCCCCACCACCACTTAACAGCTTTCTACCACGGATCTCTCTTTCTTCTTCTTTCATGAGCTCTTTGGTTTTTTACTTTTGAGTTCGTACCCTAAGTATTTGACATTTTGGCCTTGACCTTATTTTTCTTTTTTTACAACATTTTCGAATATGATCAGACGGAATTCTCAAGCCTTCTTAGTGTTTCAATGCTCTCTAGAGATAGTGGTGAAATGAATACACAAAAGGGCACGTGTTCAACATAACATTGCCTCTATGCTTTCATAATAGTGCAGATTTAAGAATATTTTTTTATAAGAAATCATCATTCGACAACTATAGCGAGAAGGAATCCAAATAAAGCATTTTGCATCTCAAATTTTATTTAGAAACTTACTTTTGTGATTTTTTGTTTAGTTAGTTAGATGAATTTAATATTCCTTGGTTTATTTGTTTCTATATTTCAGAAATATACCAGCTCTCTGCTAGTGAAAACATAAAAACGTAATAAAGTGAACTATAGAACCCAATTGCTAAATACTCGTTACTTGTCATGCAATTGTGTTCTAGCAAAATCTGACCGGTATATTTTGTTCTCCGTTCTGACTTCCAACTTCTAACAAAATCGATCGACATTAACAATTTTCTCTTTACCAGTTTTAGAAACTATTGTTGCAACAGGTCTCAATTGAACGCTAGAGACTCGTTAGGCAATTGTCGGGGTAGTACTTCATAAACCAGGTCCAAGCACAATATCTTCTCAAATGCAAAATTAGCAAAATTTGAACTCTGAACAACATACGAACCATTTATTACATGTTTTTCAAATTTCTCTTTCCTCCCGTCCCCTCCCCATTTTTCCTTCTTCCCTAGGTAACCTTCACCGCATAGGTTCTTCCCCTTTTCTCGGTTTTCTCTCCTTCTAATTTTCTAGGGTTAACGCTAGGGTGTTCTCGAATCTAGAATGGGGCAACAAACGCTGATCTATAGTTTCGTGGCGAGAGGCACGGTGATCCTGGTTGAGTACACCGAGTTCTCGGGTAACTTCACCACCATCGCCTCTCAATGCCTCCAGAAGCTTCCAGCGAGCAATAACAAATTCACATACAATTGCGATGGCCACACCTTCAATTACCTCGTGGAGAATGGCTTCAGTGAGTTGATTTATTTCTTTATCTATTTTCATTTCTCATCTTCTTATCATTTTGGTGTTGATCCGAATTTGTCAGGAGACTATATTATCGGGTTCAAATGCAATGAAGCCATGTTATAAACTTATAATGATATTATGATTGTTGCGTGAATTGAGTTGGTCGAATTTACTTTGAATTTTCATGCGTTTTATCACCCACAACACAATGAAATAATAATTTTGGAAATTTGACATTGTTCGATGATAAATGTTAATATGTTAACAGTTTTTGGCATGTTTTCAAATAGGATCACAAGGTTTTTTTTCCCATTGGCTGGTTGGTTACGTTATATATTTGAGATTGATGAGACATGATTGTCTAATTTTTGTTCTTGCTGATGTGTATTTAAAGGAAATAGAAGTTTCACTTTGGTTATAAAAGTAAAAAAAAAATAATAATAATAACTAACAAAGCTTTCAAAAGGGTCAAACACATTGGATGACTGGAAGATGGCTGTCTAAATTTGTGATGGTACGTGAAATATGTGGAGGAGGATGGTAATCTTGAGTACATCATGAATTATTATAGTATTATGCCGGGCCATGGATGAATTATTTTGAAACTGTTTAACACTAAAAAATGTCTGAACTGACTGTGTGTACACACTGATCAAAATGAATGAAATACCAAGAACCATGCGCTGAGCAGTTGGCTAAGGCATTGCCTGTCATGTGGGAGGTTGCAGTTTTGGTATCCTGTGTCCTGACTAGGATGAATTGAGAGACAAATGACTGGTTGCCCTTTAGTCCGTCTCAAAAAAAAAAATTGAAATTCAGATACATACCTGAATGCTTCTTCATACTTCTTATGAAACAATCGAAATATCCCTTAGCAATTAAATTGTTAGTTTCTTGTGCAAGTTTCTTTTTATCCCGCATGAAAAATGTGTTGCCCGACTCATTGCATGCCTCAACCAAAGTGATGCAAGTCCTTGATTTTACTTTCTTGGTTACATAGTGAGATGGTTGATTTTCTTGCTTATGTTTTTTTTTTTTCTTTTTTTCATTTTTTATGCATTTCTTTTTGTAGCATATTGTGTCGTGGCGGTAGAGGCTGCAGGAAGGCAGATAACTATTGCCTTCTTAGAGAGAGTGAAAGAAGAGTTCACCAAGAAATATAGCAGCGGCAAGGCAGCAACAGCTACTGCCCACAGCCTTAATAAAGAATATGCGTAACTCCTCTATTTCTCTTATATGCCACTGTTACTTTTTACCGACCTAGTTATTACTTAAAAAAATACTAAATTTGAAAATAACATCTAACTGTGTACAACCAGCTTATGAAACTTGTTATAGAGAATTTTCAAATAACACTCAATGATCATGTAGTTGTGATGGAATAAGTATGTTTTGTCTAATTTTGAGAATTTAATTTGAGCTTCTGATGTGATTTTGCATTAACCCATGTGGAACTCCTGTATTCAATCTGAAGCATTGCGCATTGGTCGATGATTTGATTGCAGCTTGATAATGTGTTAGTTCTTAAATGCAAATGTGACAAAATTGGTTCATATTAAGGAAAAGACATAATTTTCAAAAAAAAGCTATATAGAGTTCCTCCAAGTTCACAGTTCAATAAGAGGTGGTCTGAAAGCTTATTTGAACAATTTATTTGTCAAGAAGTACTTTAGGTACACAAATAATCTTGCGTAAAATTTTTTTATTTTAAATGTCATAGTTCAAAGTTGAAAGAACACATGCAATATTGTGTGGATCATCCAGAGGAGATCAGCAAGCTTGCTAAAGTCAAAGCTCAGGTCTCTGAAGTCAAGGGTGTCATGATGGAAAATATAGAGAAGGTACAAATTCTTTTTCTTTGTTCGGAAAAAAGAGGTGGAAATATTATTTTATGGTTAAAAGGTTAAAATATTGCGTTGTATCTAGTGGCACCTTTTCTTGAGCACAAAATTCATATTTACAAAGTTCCCTTTTGTTGTCAGGTTTTGGATCGAGGGGAGAAGATTGAACTGCTTGTTGACAAAACTGAAAATCTTCGCTCCCAGGTTTGTTGCTAATTATTAATTAGCTTTAGTTGTAAAATTATGATTTCCCTTTTGGATTTAAGAAAATATAATTTTAATTTAGAATTAAGACCTAATGTTTTCTCTTTTTTTTTTTTAATTACAACTAGCACCTAACACTTTTATGATATTTGTAAATGTCACTATAATGTTAGATCTACCTGACGGAAAAGATTTCTCATATTAAAGGCCACACATTTATCCTGTCCTGTAGTTGATAAAGCAAAACCGTAGTAGAGTTAGGTCAAGTGGAGGATTTAAGCACTTTATTTAAGATAGTGCAAATAATCAAGTGATCTTTCCTGAGATTATCCTGAAAAAATAGGGATATTTAATTAAATTATTTTTGTAGAACTTGGTTTACAATCTGTTTGCTTAAACAAATGGTCATAACATATTGACTGTTACATAGAAAGTTTTTCTGTATTTTAGAAAACGCTCTTGATATGTTCTTCAATTGAAACTTAAACGACCTTGCAATTTCCATTGTAGGCACAAGATTTCAGGCAGCAAGGGAAAAAAATTAGAAGGCAAATGTGGTACCAAAACATGAAAATTAAGCTCATTGTGCTGGGTATCATCATTGCTCTAATCCTCCTTGTAATTCTCTCTGTTTGCCATGGCTTCAAGTGTACTTAATCAGGTTGTTTCAGGTCAGACTTTTTATAGGGTATCATTACACTATCATCATTTTCTGTTTCAGTAAATGGATTTGATTTCATGTATTGTTAAGTTTTAGGAGTGAGGGGATGTGGAAAGTTATAGCATACAAGAGTGTTGCATCAGTGATGTACTTACTGATTATAAGCATGTATAAGATGCAACCAGTTCTTTTGCATTACCAAATTAGTATAGAGAAGGCTTTGCCTATTTACAACTGAGTTCTCTTTTTGTATTCTTTCTCTTGTAAATCATCCATGGCAAAAAAAATTTACATTATTAATGGTAGTGGTGTAAATAGGCGGGTTGAATTTTATTATGATCATCAATGTGAAATATAAAATGGTACAATTCAAGATTATATATTCAATTCATAACCAACCAAGTAAGATATGTTAAAATAATATTCCAATTCAATACTTGAGTTATTTCACATAGGAGAGTTGTGCGGATGCCGAAATGTTCCATATTTTCATTAACTAGAAGGAAACACCCATTGTGTGATGCCTCTTTATTGTAAAAATAATAACAGTTTTATTTTAATATTTCAGTTTTAAAATAAACGCATGATTGAGACAAAAAAAAAGACATTTGAACCCTCCTCTTTTTCAAATTCCTTTTCATTATTGCTTATTTCTTGTTTGGGCATCACCCAGTGCAAGCACCATGCTTGAAAGGTACCTAAGTTTGTTCTCGTTTCCTGTTTTGTCACCTGTACAGAGCATTTGCACCTGCAAGAAGTAGAATTTTAGTCATATCCTATTTTTTTTCTGCACGAACTAGAAGGTAAGATCTTAGAAGAAGAAAAGAGTAAAAATTTACATTAGGTGAGGCACGACCTGTACAAAGAGCAATGTGTATAGATTATATATTCATGCAGCATTTACTCACATATTTGTGTTATTAATCAAATCACAATCCCATCTCTTCGAACGTCATATTTCGAACTGTCGGAATTTATAAATAGTTTAACAAATGCAGAAAGCAGATGAGAGAGAAACATACCCTTTTTGCCCTTATTGTGAAGAGAGACTCGTTTTTCATTTCTCTTTTCTTTCTTTCAGCTTCTGCAACTGCCAATGTAGCTTCCTGAAAAAGTTACATTAGAAAACTCGATAAGTATATTCTGCCACCAATTTGTTAAGTATTTTTTCAGCTAACCCCCAGAAGTCTCTCATATTCCACATACACCTATGAACTATCAATTAGTTTCCAATGGCCATATTACATATACAAACACCCCACCACCCACACCCCACCACCCACACCCCACCATCTTGTTTCTGTAACTGACAAGAGAACTGGGGTTTTAAGGATCTCCTATTTCTTTCTAGGGCAAAAGAGAAATTGCAAAGATTCCTAATAAACAATGTGTAATAATACCTCACAAGTCTTTTTGGAATTATTTTTAATGGATCTATAGACTATTTCAAACTGGATCCACCAACAGCCAAAACCCTAATTTTCTGCAAAGAGAATCCGTCTTTTGACACTGCATACACACTGTCCCTTCTCCTGGCTAGTGCTAATATACTGCCAGTTCACAAATGAATATATTTAAAAACTATACCTCACATTTACAAGCAGATGCTAGTGTTTTAGTATATACAAAATTATTTATGCTGTGTTGTATATCTGATAACCCAAGAAGTGGTACTGACTTGAAGAAGCTGTCTGATGTATCGGTACCATCTTTACTTTTTGAGCCCATGCTAGAAAGTGTCCATACATTAAGTTAACTCGCCACCTTATTTACCTGTCTTGGAGCTATATTATATTATATTCACATAAAAGATGTGACTAAAAAACATGTTGTACAAAAGGATGTGCATACCAGATTTAAATATTAAATTCAATACACATATTAAATAAAAAAACAGTACGAATCAACACATTATGATACATCACTAACACTCACTAAGTTTTCAGAGTAATATTTAAGTATGATAATAACCAGATTATTTTGGACTGATGCCTTGGACTAATCATAAAATAAGTATCTTTATTAATGCTTCTCTTAATAAAGCCCGTCATTCAGCGTATCTGACAAGTAATTCACCAAAAGTCTCTATTATCATCAAAATTCGAGTTTGAAGAGGAAGCTGCATTCTCAAGTGGTATAAAAACCTTTTAAATTATGGCTATCGCTTGAATGTCCATTATTTAGCACAGTCTGGTTATTTCTCTTTTCTAAATGCACCACTTTGCCATTACTATCCTAAATCTCTCCTTTATCCAATTTTTCCCCTCTTCTTCTGATTCTTGCATAGGAGAGGAAATAACAGTTGTTCCTGTCGGGTGTGTTTGGATCAGCGAATAATATCAAAATAGCAAAATAGTAATACTATTCTCAAAGCAAACTTGATCCAAACAAAAAAAAACAGTTTGAAATAGCACGGGAACTATGCTAATTTGCTAAATCATATAATTTTAATGCATTTGTGTTAATCTTTTAATATTATTTGTGTCACAAAGATTTAAGAACGCAATGATTATAATGTAAACGAGCAGGGAACATCATTAAAAATAACTATATATATTTTGGTAATTTTATATGTTGAAATGAGACTAAATTGTACAAAAGTCGAATAAACTGAATATTATTTTAATGCATCTATGTTTCTTTCAACGCTATTTATGTCATAAAAATTTCAAAACACAAAGATTATAATATAAATGAATAGAGTATATCATTCAAAATAACTTTGTATATTCTAATTATTTTATGAGTTGAAATGAAGTTACAAATGATATAAAACTCGAATAAACTTAATATCATGTTAATGAATTTGTGTTAATTTTTCAACATCATTTGTGTCATAAAAATTCAAAAACACAATTACTATAATATAAATGAATATGGAATGTCGTTCAAAATAATTAGTGTATTTTTGTGCTTTTATGTGTTGAAATATGACTACAAATGGTACAAAACTCGAACAAACTGAATATCATTTTAATGCATTTATATTAACCTTTAATGTTTTTTGTATCACAAAGGTTTTGGTGCTTTTATGTGTTGAAATATGGCTACAAATAGTACAAAACTCGAACAAACTGAATATCATTTTAATGCATTTATGTTAACCTTCAATGTTTTTTGTATCACAAAGGTTCAAAAACGCAATGATTATAATGTAAATGGGTATGGGATATTATTCAAAATAATTGTGTATTTTGGTTGTTTTAGGAGTTTAAATGATGCTATAAATGATATAAAATTCAAATAAATGGAAAACTATTTTAAAACAGTTGTGTTAATATTTCAATGTTATTCATATCATAATGGTTCAAGAACGTAATGATTATAATATAAATAAATAGGGGACATCATTCACTATAATATTATGTATTTTGATTATTTTATAAGTTTAAATTAGGCTAGAAATGATATAAAACTTGAATAAACTAAATATCATTTCAATACATATGGTTTAATCAATCAATGATATTCGTGTCGTAACGATTCGAAAACACTATGGTTCTAATATAAATGAATAAGAAATATTATTTAAAATAACTTGATGTATTTTGATTATTTTATTAGTTGAAATGTGACTACAAATGATATAAAACTCGAATAAAATGTATATCATTTTAAAGCATTTGCGTTAATCTTTCAACGCTATTCATCTCATAAAGATTTGAGAATAAAATGATTATAATGTAAATGAATAAGGTACATCATTTAAAATAACTTTGTATAATTTTATTATTTTATAAGTTAAAATGAGACTATAAATGATACATAACTTGAATAAACTAAATATCATTTTAAGATATTTATTTAATCTTTCATAAAAGTTCTAGAACACAATAATTATAATGTAAATGAATAGAAATAAAGTTCAAAATAATTTTATATATTTTTATTATTTTATGTGTTGAAATGCGACTATAACTTATACAAAAATCAAATAAATGCATATAATTTTAATGATTTTGTGTTCATCTTTCTATACTATTTATGTCATAAAGGTTCGAGAATAAATATATAATATTTTATTTGCCAAAAAAAATTTAGACTAAGTAGAAGAATGTGAAAGAGTGCTAATACGGTATACCAAGCTATAAGTGGTATACTAGTTTAGCTCTCATCGGAATAACGATTATTGTTTGATTATATTGAATTATATTATTATTATTATTATTATTATTATTATTATTATTATTATTATATTATTATTATTATTATTATTCAGTATTATTATATTATTTTTATGATTATGATTATATTATTATTATGCTTATTACTATATTATTATATTATATTATTATTATATTATTATGATTACCACTATGATTATTATTATTATTATTATATTATGATTATGGTTATATTATTATGATTATGATTATTATTTTATTATTATTATTACATTAATGTTATGATTATTATTTTACTATCATTATTATTATCATCATTGTTAGTATCATAATTATTTATATTTTGTGATGTATTAGACTAGTTCTAAGTGCTTAAAATATGTTTTAACACAAGTGGAGTTTATTTTGTGTGCTGAAAATTTATAAATTTGTCATCTCCAACTACCACTTGGTCGTTAGATAATTTTAGAGATATCTAGAAGGTTCTAGACCTTCAAACACATTCTCTCCACTCTCTTCCTGCATTTTAATCCTTGTTGGATCTCAATTATGCACCCGAGACATGTTTTTGCCTTCAAACCCGATTTCAAGCCTCATAGTCGTTCTCTTTCATTTTCTCACCATTTCTTATGTTTTTAAAACTTAATTATCATCTAATTGACCTTAAAAATTAATTTACAGTATTTATTCAATCAATAGAAGGCTCCGGTATAGAGTTTGAGTAACTCAATTTCGGATCCGATTTGTGAGTTCGTGGTCTCACCAATTTGGAGCTTTTGAAATTAAACCAAGCCCTCAAACGATCTATTGTGATCATGGAGAAAATGTTTGAAGTGTCAATTTGATCAATTATGGCTCGGATTACTCGATTTTATTTTTGGGTCAGAAATTTCTCCTTCAGTTTTCTCCCAAACCTCTCAACTATTTTACGCGTTCTTCGTCTCTTTGTGTTCTCCTCTCCGTGCTCTTTTCAATAGTATATAATATATGAGTTTTCATTGCATGGGATCATCATCGCCATTTTCGGTTTTGAAGTGGTGGAGAAACTGCGGGACTGTAGCACGAGTACTGTAGCCACCGGGAAAATTCAAATTTGCCCCTCTCCATCGTGAATTTTAATTGAAGCCCTTCATTTGCTAATTTTCTTATTTTTCTTTTGTTTTTAAATTATTTCCCAAATATCCCTTTTTTCAAATTGCACCAACATTTGCTAAAAAATTCTTTGTAATATAATAAAATTTATGGTGATTTTTATTTATCATTTTTCCCCTTAATTAAGCATCAATTAATTTTTTAACGCTTGATCAATTGATTTTTCATTATATTAATTGATAATTTGAATTTTTTTACTTTTCTAACTCCAAAAATATCACATAATATATGAAAATTCTCGGAATTTTATAGAGAATTTGATTTTTTCATAAAATTTTAGTTTTTGAATTAAATTTTTAGGGTTTTGGCGTTTAATTCTTTTATTAATAATTTTAATTTTTGAGCATTCTATGAATTCTTCTTTTTTTCCTTGATGCTTCTGAACTTGAATTATGCCTCTTCGAGCTTTTAAAATTTCTCTTTGAATTTTCAAATTTATTTGGCTGAGCTGCTTCTTTTTTTAATTCCTCAAATTTTTAAGGGTGAACAGTTATAAAATAAATGAGTGAGGGACATCGTTGAAAATGAATTTTATGTATATTATTTATTTTTTTAGTTGAAATAAGGCTATAAATACAAAATTCGAATAAACTAAATATCATTCTAACGCATTTGTATTAATCTCTCAAAACTATCAATGTCAAAAAGATTCGAGAATACAATGATTATAATGTAAATGAATAAGGACATCACTAAAATGATTTTTATATTTTAATAGTTTTATGCGTTAAAATAAGACTATAAATGGTACAAAATTCTTGAATACTATTTTAATATATTTATGTTAATCTTTAAATATTATTCAGGTTATAATATAAACGAGATAGGGACATTATTTCAAAGCAACTTTAAGAATTTTGATGATTTTATGTGATCAAATGAGGCTGCATATGATACAAAACTCAAATAAATTGTACATTATTCTAATATATTTGTGTTAATCTTTCAACGTTATTCGTGTCAAAAAATTTGCGAACATAATGATTATAATGTAAATGAATAGAGGACATCATTCAAAGCAACTTTCAATATTTTGATTAATTTATGTGATTAAATGAAGCTACAAATGATACAAAACTCGAATAAACACAATACAGTTTTAATGCGTTTGTGTTAATTTTTTAACTCTATTCATGCATAAAGGTTCAAGAACAAATAACTATAATATAATAGAATAGAGGACATCATTCAAAATAATTTTATATATTTTGAGGATTTTATGTGTTCAAATGAGTTTATAAATGATACAAAACTCGAATATATTGAATACAATTTTAAAAAAGTTGTGTTAGTCATTGAACTTTGTCCATGTGATAATCGTTCAAAAACACAATCACTATAATAAAAATGAAAAGGGGGCATCATTAAAAATAATTTTATTTATTTTGGTTATTTTATGTATTGAAATGTGATTACAAATGATATAAAGTTTGAATAAACTAAATATCATTTTAGGATATATGTATTTATCTTTCAACGATATTCGTGTCATATAGGTCTGAAAACATAATTATTTTAATGTAAACAAATATGAGATATCATTAAAAATAACTTGAAGTATTTTGATTATTTTATGAGTTGAAATGAGGTTACAAATGATATAAAACTCAAATAATTTGTATATTATTTTAACTAGTATATTGTCGGTGCGTTGCAACGGAAACATTTATCAAATACATAATTTTTTTCTGACATACTTTTCATAAGAAACGTATGTTGAATTTTCAGAAAGAAAATGTGCCTTAATGTATGCATAGTAGTGATCAATGTCCGGTGAGAATCCAAAATGCACAATGCTTCCAAACATATTATACTCCCTGTGAACCATGCACCATCAAGTTAGAAGACCAATCAAGATCGTAAAAAAAAATAATCAAACGATTGGGAATGATTACTTAAATGGTTCACCAAGTTGGAAAAGAAAAAACACACCCAATCACTATATAATACGCCATTCTGAAATACGTAGTACAATATTTATAACAAAAAATATATCAACATTTTTTTTATATGAGACACTATCTTACATAAACTTAAATTTTTTAACACAATATGAATCTTTTTTCAAAAGTGCATAATCTAAGCATGGGTAAAAGATTAAATTCAATATGGCAAAATAGTTTAAAATCTTTCTCGGCATATTATTATGCAGGAAAGCAAAGTGACATCTTACAAATACTAAAGTTAACAAAAAAAAATTCTCCTACAATTAACAAAATACTAGGTGTAAATAAAATAATTGAACGAGAAAACCCACAACTAATAGTAATATTTTTTTGATATCTTGAGTCTCTTTGCCCTGAAGAAATTAGAGGAGTTTTTTATACGTGTTACTTCAGAAAAGGGGCTTGGCCGTGAGATAAGAGAGATGCTTATCAGCAGAGTGATCGACTCCATAGAGGTGCTAAAAAAGGACAGTACAAAATTAGAGTTGCTCAAGTTCTATCTTGGATGTGATGACAACAGATTCTCGGACGGAGATTTATTGTTCGGTTATTGCCATGCCGACTTGTTTGGCCTTGTTCATTGCTCTTGACGAATGCAAGTCAACAAGCAATAGCATCATTTTTTTTCCTTGATGGATAGTGCTGAACATTAAATTTTTGCTCAATCCGTGCACACAATCTACTTGCAATATTCATTGGGATGAAGAACACTAAATTGATAAGGATGCTTGTTTGTTATCAAATTGGTTGAAAGTCCGGTTGCTCAGTATAGATACTATTGCCATATCTGTCAGAAATTGGACAGTCAAATTTCAGATGCACCTCATATCCCCTGAATTACACAGACTCATCTAGGTGGGTCAATGGTGGTACTGATTGATACAAGATGCAGAAGCCGCAATCTATAACTCCACAATGCAAAAGCCGCACTCCTTGTCCGGGCTCACAAATTCTTTGCCTACATAAAGTCATAAACACATAAATAAATATCTTTTGATTAATTTTCAAACAAATAAAAAATTTACAAAATAAAAGATGGGTATAGTACTGGCAAAATATATTGTTGAATTTTGGAGAAAGAAAGTGCTGAACATGCAATAACTTCATTTTAAATAAAACACAGTACCTACAAATCAACAAGCAATAGCTTCATTTTTTTCCTTGATGGATAGTGCCGAACATTAAATTTTTGCTCAATCCGTGCACACAATCTATTTGCAATATTCATTGGGATTAAGAACACTAACTGAGAAGTAAGTGCTTCCTCTTCAATCTGTAAAATTGCCAAAACAGGAGACGCCATGAATAATAATCAAATAAGATGACATTAATTAAAAAAAATTAAGTATATACAAATTAGGTGACTCATTTGTTTCTTCCTCCTACTTGATTTCTATGGTAGGAATATCTTCATCCATATCAGTTATCAATCATTTTAAAATGATTCTTAAATTACATCACAAAAAATGGAAAGAAACAAATAAGACACCCAACAATTACAAATTAAATTGAACATATTAAAATAAATTCCATAAATGGCATTAACTCGACAATGGAAAAAAAATCCTTAAAGGACCCAAAACATAGCTGTATCAGTTATCAATCATTTTAAAAAATTCCTCAATTGCATCACAAGAGATGGAAAGAAAGAAGAAATATAATACCTAGCAATTACAAATAAAACTGAACATAGATGTATATTATTCAATAATTGAAAAATAATTTCATAAATGACAATAACTTAGAATGTAAGAAATCAAATTATCTTCTAACAGATCACTAAAACACGAAAAAAATGTATATGATTTGTTCCGAGTAATTTTCATGAGTTCAGATGTATGATCTTTATATCCCATGCAATTGAAAATTTATCATTTCGGCCAGTAAATAATCACATAATCACAAAATTTATTGTTATAAAGTTGAATTATTGTGAATCAAATGAAAACAGTGAACATGAAAGTAATAATTGGGGGAAATTAAAGCAAATTCCTAAATTTTACTCAAAAGGAAAAGTTAAATAATACATTATTAAAAAGAGAAGATAGATAGGACCTCTAATCATTAACTCTCAGAAGCAACAATACGAGGCTCTTTGCCATTGCACATCATGCTCTCCATGACCTGATAATCTTCACATAAGAATTATGTGTGTACATATTAACACAAATGAAAATACAACTTAAGAAAAAATAAATTTAGAACAAAGTTTAGTCTTGAAAACACCGAAATTAATAGAAAATTTCTTCTGATGAATCCACAAATTGACCACCGAAATTAAAACAAGATAGAGAGAAATATAAAAGATTGACACATTTCTTACACCAATATCCAGATCCTTACCAAGACTGTAAAGCGAGATAGAAGATAAATCCTAACCTCTTGAGCGAGCAGATCAACATCAGTATTGTCAAGATTTGCAATAGGTTATAAGAAGGAAAGGGGTTCATAGCTAAGGAGAGGGTGAGGTGTCAATGGGCTGGCAGCAATGACCTTCTATGTACCGAGAGGGAGAGGAAATGGTGGTGACCTTCCTTTAAGCGCGAGAGACCTCGGTAATAGAGTTGCGAGAGAGGAGTGCTTCCACTAAGGGAGGTCCCGGGGGCGAGGGGGGAGGGTGCGAGACCTCAGTACAGGTTAGTAGAGATAGGGACGCGACTGCAATTCGAGGGGGAGAGAGGGGAAGGCGGAGGGGGTGAGGGAGCGACAGGTTGAGAGAGAGAGTGCGAGGGCCCGGTGAGAACGGGTCGGGCCATGAGCGAGACAGAAAAAAGATAGAGGAGCGGAGAGGGGAGAGACGGTCTTTTTTTTAGAAAAAAGAGAGCGACGTTGGTTTGAGAGAAAGATAGGAGTGACAATAAGACAGTAACAATTCGTATAACAATCGCAAAATAAAAGAAATCTACACTTCAACACAACTGCCGCACAGTAAATAAAAAATCAGTCATTTTTCGCTGAATCAAACGGTTCATATTAAATCCGAAATTTCAAAAATAAATACTGACCATTGCCGGATCAGGACACTCAACGTGCTTAATAAGGAGTGTAAATAAACGTGCTTAATAAGGAGTGGAAATACATTTATGTTAAATTTTGAATATTATTTGTATTATAAAGATTCAAGAATACAATGATTATAATGTAAACTAATAGAGGACATCATTCAAAATGATTTTATGATTTGAATTGAGATTACAAATGGTACAAAACTCAAATAAATTGAATATCATTTTAATATATTTGTGTTGATCTTTCAGCATTATTTATGTCATAAAGATTCAGGAACACAATGATTATGCAAATGAATAGAAAATATCATTCAAAACATATTTATGTATTTTGATTATTTTATATATTAAAATATAGCTATAAATGATACAAAACTAAAATAAACTGCATACTATTTTAATATATTTATGTTTATCTTTCAACATCATTCGTGTTATAAAGTTCGACAATACGATGACTATAATGTAAACGAATAGAGAACATACTATTTTAATCAATGTTTTACAATACAGATTTGAATATGCGTGCGGAAAGATACTGCATAGCGCATATGTGGATTTGCATGTGGAATCATGTATGCGGTCATTTTTAATTATACTATATATTTTAAATGAGAATAATAACTAGTAAGACCAGACTTTAGACAAATATAAAAAATAATGTAGTGGTTTAGGCGCTTGGCTTGTGGCGTGGAGTGTGAGGGTCCGAGTCCCTATGAAGACATTTGCTTTAACAAACGATTTTTGATGGGTTTTAGTCATTCTATCGAATATTGGACTACATGGGTCTCTGAAGACTAATATGCGGCCGCATAACAACGTGAACGCGGTAAGTGGGCATGCGCATTTTATTTCACTGATTTTAATACATTTATATTAATCTTTGAATGTTATACATGTCTCAAAGGTTCGAAAAGATAATGATTACATTATAAATGAATATGGAACGTCATTGAAAATTTAATTTTATGTATTTTGATTATTTTATAAGTTGAAATTAGACTTCAAATGATTCACTTAAGGTGTACAACAAAATATTGATGAGATAAAGATATCATAGGAAATCAAGTGTAAGAAAATATTGGTGAGATAAAGATAACATTTATATTTAAGTGTCAGACAAAAATGAGGGAGATAAAGATTTATATATGGGTGTAAAATATCGATGATAGAATTAACTTAAAAACAAATCAGTGAAACTCGAATAAATTGAGTACCAATTTAAAATATTTGTGTTCATCTTTCAACATTATTTGTGTCATAATTATTCTAAAATACAATGATTATAATATAAATAAAAAGGGGGACATCATTTAAAATAGCTTGATGTATTTTGGATATTTTTAGAGTTAAAATGGGACTATATATGATACAAAACTCAAATAAATAAAATATCATTTTAAAATATTTGTGTTAATCTTTCAACGTTATTAGTGTCTTGATGGTTCAAGAATAAATTGATTATAATGACATCATTTAAATTTTTTTGTGTATTTTCATGATTTTATATGTTAAAATAAAGGTTATAAACAATGATATAAAATGTGGTTCATGCGGCCACATATGCGTGTGCGGTCATTGTCCGTATGAAATTCAGTTATGCACTGGTTATTATGAGGTTTTGACACATATTACATGCCACAGAAAATCCAATGCCTTGGAAAACTACAAAAGGCAGCAAAAACTCTTTGCTCCTGAGATTCGATCCCAGAACATGGGATACTCCATCTAGCAATGAAGCCACTACACCAATTTTCTATTTTTATCAAAGTTGAAGATTATTTTTATATATTATCGTTTTTAATACCCAAAAAAATACTAAAATCTTATGTCTTGACCGCATATATAGCTCCGCATATGCATCTACATGCCGCATATGCGACATGCAATGCACCTCCTCACGCATATTCAAATCCGTATTTTAAAAATTTGGTTATAAATGATACAAAACTCGAACAAACTGAATATCATTTTAATGAATTTGTATTTATCTATTTTAACATTATTCATATCATAGAGATTTAAAAACAAAATTATTATAATATAAATAAATAGGAGAGATCATTCCAAATAATTTTATTTATTTGTTAATTTTATGTGTTGAGATGAGAATATAAATGATATAAAACTCGAATAAATTGAATGATATTTTAAAGCGTTTGTGTTAATCTTTCAACGCTAATCGATCATACATATTTGAGAATACTATAATGTAAATGAATAGGGAAAATCATTCAAAATAACTTTTATTTATTATGGTGATTTTATATGTTAAAATGAAACTACAAATGATATATAACTCGTGTCATAATGGTTCAAGAATACAATGATTATAATGTAAATGAATGAGGAATATTATTCAAAACTGCTTTGTGTATTTTGATGATTTTATTTGTCGAAATGTGGCTATAAATGATACAAAAATCAAATAAATTGAATATCATTATAATATATTTGTGTTAATGTTTTAGCACTATTCATATCATAATGGATCAAGAACACAATGATTATAATGTAAACGTATAGGGGATATCTTCAAAATAGGTTTGAGTATTTTGATGATTTTATGTATTGAAATGAGACTACAATTGATAGAAAACTTGAATAAAATGAATATCATTTTTAAACATTTGTATTAATTTTTAAACGTTATCCGTGTCATGGTGGTTCGAGAACACAAATGATTATAATGTAAACAAAAAGAAAATATCATTCAAATAGCTTTTATATTTTGGTGATTTTATTTGTTGAATTGTGGCTATAAATGATTCAAAATTTGAATAAACTAAATATCGTTATAATGTATTTGTGTTAATCTTTCAACGTTTATTCATGTCATAATAAATTGAAAACATAATGATCATAATCAAAATAAATTTAAGATAATATTCAAAATAAATTTATAAATTTTGGTAATTTAATGTGTTAAAATGTGATTTCAAATGATATAAAACTCGAATAAAATGAGTTTTTTTGTATCATATAATGTTTGAGAGCATAATAATTATAATAAAAATGAGTGAGTGTCATCATTTAAAATAACTTTATATATTTGATGATTTTATGTGTTGAAATGAGGCTACAAATTCTACAAAACTCGAATAAACTGAATAATATTTTAAGATATTTCTATTTATTTTTTGACACTATTCGTGTCATAAAGGTTCTCGAACAAAATGATTATATGTGAATGAACATAAAATATCACTCAAAATAAGTTTGTGTATTTTGACTATTTTATATATTGAAATGAGGCTACAAATACTACAAAACTTGAAAAAACTGAATATCGTTTTAAGACATTTGTATTAATCTTTCAACACAATTTGTGTTATAAAGGTTCTAAGACACAATAATTAGACATCATTCAAAATAAATTTGTATATTTTGGTTATTTTATAGTTGATATGAGGCTACAAATGATATAAAACTTGAATAAACTGCGTACTATTTTAATACATTTCTTATAATCTTTCAACGCTATTCGCATCTTAAAAATTCGAGAATATAATCATTATAATGTAAAATCAATAGAGATATCACTCGAAACAACTATGAGTATTTTGATGATTTTATATATTAAAATGAGACTATATATGATATAAAACTCAAATAAACTACATATCGTTTTAATATTTTTATGTTAATCTTTTAACATTATTAGTGTCATAAATATTTCAGAATATAATGATTGCAATCTAAATGAATAGGGCATCATTCAAAACTATTTTATATATATTGATGATTTTATGCATTGAAATTATGCTACAAATGATACAAAACTCGAAAAAAAATCCCTCAGGGGACAACCAACAATATTATTGATATCTAATGGCCCATCAAAAATGAGGGAATCAGTAAAATTATGGATATCTAATTGCCATCAAGAATGAGGGACTCACGAAAATACAGGATATATATATTATATATGGGTGTCGGTGATAGTTATATATGAGTGTTAAAAATCGATGGCCTAAAGGATTCACCTATAAACGACCTTAGGTCGTTTAGAGGTGAATCTCATCATCGATTCACAACAACAACAACAACAACAGTAGTAGTAGTAATAATAATAATAATAATAATAATAATAATAATAATAAGATGCAGAACATCTATTATGGGTAGATTCTATTAAACTGGGAATGGTGAAAGAAAAAAGAATGGACATCTAAAGCAAATCTTAGACACAGGTTCATTTCTGTAATGAAGTCTTGTTACCAAAGACGGCCAGAAATTCAGTCAATAGTCCTATGCTCAAGCTGGAATTGTACAGCTTTGACGGTCCCGGCATCTTAACCTAAATAATGGGGCGTACCCTCAGTTTTCATGACAGTATTTGTTTATTAGGGGGAAAAATGAGAATTGTTTGCAACAGAATATGGAAAACAAAATTTTGATTATGAACTAATTTTTCAAGCAAATATCGAGGCAATCCGGTCCATTTGCACCATCACATTAAAACAAATAAACCAGATTTAAATGATGAAGTCTTTAAATTTTAAATCGAGTCGATCCATTAGTTTGGTTTTATCATGTCTTTTTTTAGAAAGGAAAGCAGATGCAACGACCATTGATATCACCAAAAGTAGAGCAACAAAAATGAAGAGGGAAACTTCTCTGGCTACACATTTTATTGGCATTGGCCTGTCACTGCTTCCTTTGTCAAACAATTAGTTTACTATTTTTGTCAATCCCTCTCAACCCACTTTATATCCCATCTTCCAAATACGATTAAGAAAGCTCAGCAGTAACTTTTAAATATGGCACTCTACGAACAGAACAGAGAAAGGTAGAGAACTCAGAAATAAAGATGATTGTTAACTAAAGCCCTACAAAATCAACATACCTGAAGCAAGGTAGAGAACTGGGAAACTAACTGCATCTCTCACTTATGTTCTAATACAAGGCCATGTTGCAGGACAAAAAAAAAAGAAGGGCTAATAATACTGCAAAATCATACAAGCAGCTTAGTACTGATTCCCTCTACCATGGCCCCCTGCTCTTCCCCTGCCTCGGGTATACCCTCTACCACTGGGCCCACTCCCGCCTCTCCCCCGCTCGTACCCTACATAGATTTTATTTTAATACAAAAATGTTAGCATACAACTAGAACAGCCTCAGAATTTCTATTTAGCTCTGGCCATTTCAAATACACTTGGAAAAAATAATCATAGGATATATAATCATCACTGTTACTCTGCATTTTCAGATTAAAAAAACTGAAAAAAAATTCTTACTTTGAATGTTTTATCAGCGTGGCACATATAACATTTCTCATTTTGACAAGTAGCATGCATGAAATAAATTCTTGCATGTACTGAAATAATGGGTTCATACCTCCATAATTCCACTGGCCTCGGCCCCCACGACCGCCCCGATTCCTATTAGGGTTCCATCCACCATTTTCTAACAAAATAAATAGATCGTTAAGTAAAATTATGTTAAAAAAAGTTCATTCAAATATATGAACTTTAATTCTAACTGAACATATAGAAGATACAGTACCTTGGTTGGCATAACCAGCACCATAGCCTCCTTGGTTGCTGTAACCATACCCACCTTGGTTATTATACCCATATCCCCCACCATATCCTCCTTGATCACCATACCCACCTTGATTACCATACCCACCACTTTGGTTGTCGTATCGATTTCCATACCCACCTTGGCTGTTATCGTAGCCTCCCCCATAACCACCCCTACTGCCCCAACCCCTTCCAACCCTCCCCCTCCCCCTCCCCCTCCCCCTCCCCCTTCCATTTCCTCTTCCATAATCTATAACAAAATAAAATAAAGATTAAAATAGAATCTAAATAATGCAAAATGATAAATTAATTAATAATAACAACAGGAATAATCTTATCTCTCCAATTTAAAATACTGTATTTTCCTATTATCATGTGTAAATTAACTTTATGTACACACTTCTCCTATAGCATGTAATCAAACTTTTCAACATGGTTATTATCATGTGTAAAATAACTTTATGTACACACTTCTCCTATAGCATGTAATCAAACTTTTCAACATGGTACTAAACCTAATTTTAAGCTAATTCTTTGTATGAGAGCAGGCGTAAGTGAACATTAAGGTAATTAATGGCGCGTGAATTAATCCCAACCTTGATTTTCCCGTGGTTGGTACTGTATAGGTTGATATTGCGGCTGTTGGTATTGTCTTGGCTGCCTTGAGTGGGGCTCTGCCTGAGCTGGAGCTTGATACCTACACAAGAAATATATGAATTGGAAATTCAAAAACCAAGAAATAGGAGGAAAATAGTTTCTATCTCTATCCACGCTTGCTTTAAAAAAATATATACCTCCTAAACAGCTCTACCGGAAAAGAGTACCAATGCTGGTTACACATACTGACTGCTAAAATTTGCAAAACATCTTCTATGCTCAAGCACAAATTTCCTTACAATAATAAAAGTGAGGACAAATTTGCTAACCCAGGGGAATTTTTGTTGAGCTCAGCAGGAGACAAGGTGATAGAGATCATAGAAACATGGCGTGTCATCTCCAAACTGCAATGAGATACTCCAAATGTTAAAAATAGTTTCCAGTAACAATATAGTGAAGAAATAGGATTTAAAGAAGAAAAGACTTAACGGTACAAGGCCCTCTTCAACGGGTTCCCAGACATCAGTTATGCTGACAGAACTAATAGATGTATCTTGGTGCAAACCAGGAATCCTTTTCTGTATTTGAAAAAAATATTAAAAGATTAATTAAAACCTTAAGCAACAGGCATGCAAATCTTTAGAAGGGTACTGGTCCATAAAAAATAGTAATACCCATTTCCCCACAAAATTTAAGATAAAAATAACACATGTCATAACACCAGTGGAAGTTTTAGCAAAAATATAACTATAAGCAGAGGTGGAGCTTCTTTGAAGCAAATTGGGCCCCCCCCCCTCTCACTTGGAAAAATATGTGAAACATGAGTATATTTTTTTATCATTTACCTTTTGAATTTTGATATGGCCCCCTCTTAATTCTGTTCAACTCATTTTTTTCCTTCTTTTATTAAGCGTTTGTAGTCCAACATCCAACATTTCTAATTGTTGTTTTTGCTCCTTTATCAAGGTCTATTTTCCTCATATACTATTAATGACATTAGCTTAATGTTAATTATTCTTAATACAAAATGGTTAACTCTATCATAAGTGTTGACCGGCCACCTCTAAGTTTTCATTCAAGCTCCACTACTGACTATAAGAGCGTTGTACTGTTCTGAGGAGAAATTACAAACCCACCTTTATAATCTCCACAATTGAGACTGTTTTGCTAATTGCTTGGCCCATTGCTTTAAACACAATCTCTTTAGCTCCTTTTTCCTGGTTGGCGCAAAAAGTAAAATAAAATGAAAAACCTATTTACAATAAATCAAGAAAAAACACAACAAAATAATCACTATCACATGATAGATACATTCAGATGCAGGCTTCTAAATACAGATGAAAAATCTATTTACAGCAAATCAAATTATATAGAATAGCTTCCTCTCCAGTTACTGATGTAATTGGTCTCAGTAACCCTACATTACTAAAATTCTTCCGAGATTTTGCATTGCAAAATCGGTATGATTCTAATCACTGATGAGAACACCCATTACCGATCAAATCATCTAAATGCCATATGTGAAACCAGAAAAATGAGTTTTGACACGCATTAAACCTGCAAAAGACTGGTAGCATAGTTGAGATAGTTCCTGATGGGGCCTTGAGCAGTGATACGGATCTCATTCTCGTTTATGGCGGATTCGGGTCGGGGTTTCTCTACCCTCTGATACCGGTCCATGGGAAATGGACGTGATCGGGGATCACTTGTGCGAAAATGAGAAGAGAGGAAAGGAGATATCAGAGACAAGATTCGTGCTCTTAGGTTTTGGTTGATTGAAGAAACGAGTCGAAAGGGAGGAAGGAGGCGCTAAAACCCTAGATAAAGCTAAACCAATTTCGGGAGAAATTTTAGGTGGACTTGGTTTTTCCATGATGAAATTGGTCCGGTCAGGATTTCGTCGATGGCCTAAAGTTGGCAAAATTTTCCTCCACTCGGTTCTCTCAACCGATTAGTATCTATCGGCTAAGATTTATAACACTGAGTCAATTATTGACCCGATCTGATCCGATCCGATCCGACATAATCTGAAAATAAATGAGTCAGATATTATTTTAATTTTTTTGATCCGAATCGGATCAGGTCAGGTTCAGGTCAACCCCATCCGACCCGATTAATTATATTTTTTGAAATAATTTTATGATTTAGTACTAATTAAAGATGAATTATAAATTAATTAATATTTTATTACTTAAAATTATATAAAAACAATTAATAAATATTTAATTATTTTACACTAGTCAGGTCGGATGTGACCTGTCATCGAGTATGGATCAAGATTTTTTGACCCGAATTTAATCAGATCGATTTTAGGTCGGGTCAAGAAAAAATAATAAAATAATGTGACTAGACCCGAACCTAACCGACCCGACCCATTGACACCCCTAATATTAACACTGGCAGTTACGCTTCCTGATGCGACTAGGGATGACAATGGGCCGGGGCGGGCTGGAATTATGTCAAACTCGGAGCCCTGCCCGTCTTTCAAAACCCTCGGCCCGGCCTACCTCCGGGCTTAAAATTGATGACCCGGCCCGCCCATGATGCTTGATGGGCCTACCCGCTCGTACCCGCTCCGGCCCGACTTTGTCAACGATATTTTTTTGCTAGATTTTTTTAATTAAACTATTGCATAATCAATTAATAATTTTTTCAGTTAATGATTTCTCTCTTCTTAATATTATATCTTTAGAGAATGATTATTGTATTTAAACTAAAATGTTATTAAATATTTTCACTATCATAGTATAAATTATTTTTTAAGTCTAAAAATTATTAGATATTTGTACCAACTCAAGTACTCAATTTACAAATTATGATATTTAATTAAAAGAATTAATTCAAATGAACATTTTATTAGTTAAATTATTAATTTTACCCAATTTGATAAGTTACTTATATACAATTATACAATTATACATAATAAATATAAATACATATTACATGTTATCAATATTATGGATCGGACGGGCGGGCCTCACCCTAAACCCGTACCCGCTCGGCCTGACCTTTGACCCGACCCGACCCTACCCGTTTGACCTCCGGACTGAACGAATCAGCCATCGAATCGGGCAGGTTCAAATAGGCCAGACGAACCATGAACTTTATTATCATCCCTAGATGCGACTCATCCGATGCGAGCTTGGGCATGAAGTTGAGAACATGACTCGGTTCTCTCAACCGAACTGATCACGTTGCATAATTTTATATATGATTCTTCAAAACATTTTGTGTATTTGTATTTCCATGAGTCAGTTATGGAAAGTTATGCGTTGCATATTTACCATATAAGCAAGCATGACGATTCAAATTAGTAGGTCTATAATAATACGATTAAAATATTTTTATCTCTACTTTTTAAGTACATATGTATTTTGATCTTACAACGGTTTAAATTTTTAGAATTACTATCACTCATCGGATTGAGTTATTCATCAATAACGTTACTATCTCTATGATCATTTGTGTTGAAGTTAGAATTTTCTCAAAATTTTGTTTGTTACATAAAATGCTACATAATTTAGAAGTACAATTACTCTATTTTGTTTCTTTTTTTTCTTAAATTGCCATCAATTATGAATTTTAACTTTTCTTAAACGCTGAATGTTAATTTTTCTCTCAATTTATATTTATTTTACATTAATTATGTATTCATGATTGAAATTTACATTAATTGCTAAATTATTTTTATTTTTATTTCTTTTTTCACATAAAGATATGAATTTTTATATTTTTGAAAGATATCACCGTAGTAACGCACGGACAAGATACTAGTTGATAATTATTTCATTATTTTTGAAAATATTTTTGACAGAGCACACAAGCATGAAATCAAAAGAATAATCCGATACAGAAATGATCACGTATTGACACCTTGTGCTCCTTTTTTTTCTTTTTGTGAAATGAGGATAAAATATATATATATATAAGTCATTTGTTTGAGATAAATAAAAATAACAAAAATATAGCACATAAGTCATTTGTTCGAGATAAATGAAAAGTAAAAATAAAGGGTGGGGATAACTTGAAAATGGGTTATTTTGATAATTTTGACAATGAATTTTCAAATAAATACTAAAAAATTTTATGGATATATTTTTCTACTTACAGATTGGATGGTGATTCAAATTTCATTATCATTTGATATTCCGTCAAGGACCATCAAAATTTTATATAATTTATAACGGTTATAATTTGATGGTTTTTAATAGATTATCAAACGATAATGAAATTACATAAAATTTGAATCACCATCAATCTATAAGTAAAACATATTCATAAAAAAAATTACAATAAAAATTAATAAAGGGAACAAGAGAATAGAATTAGAACATGGTCTTCGTGAACTAGACTTGTCATTGAGTTGGTCTGTCATAACAGTCTAAGCGACAAAAAAGACTTCTCTGCTCAACTCCTTTCTCTCTCGATATTTCCACCCCTATTTTGATCGGCTCCTTTCCTTTACAGCAAAAAGAAATGAGAGGGGCCAAATTAATCGATGAAACCTGAAATCCTATGAAATCAAGCACCACAAAACCTAAATTTGCAAGAATCTGAGTTGAACTTCAGGAGAATTGGAAGAATCTGAGAAAGAACCTGAAATTCATGTTATAAAAGTTCGAACAAACAACAATTATAATAAAAACAATACTAAAGAGAAAGGTCCGGGGGTTAGACACAGAAATGAATGGTCACCAGAAAAAAAAATTATTGCTTGGAGCACTGGTAAATTGAATGGTAAACTTCATATAGCTTCATTTTTTCATCAAAATTCTTCACATCAATAGAAGAAAATAATTAAAATATCTTTGTATATTTTAGTGACTTTATTTTTTATTTAAAATAGGATAATATAAAACTCAAATAAACTAGTTAAAGAAGTATTATCTTTATTACATTTATTTTAATCTTTTATGTGCAACTCGTGTTATAAAAATTTGAACTCAAAATGATTATAATATAAAATAAATAAAATAATTTTATATATTTAGTGATTATATGTATTAGTACTTCAAATGATAAAAAAATCGAACAGACTAACAAAAAAATATTATTTTAATATATTTATATTTATCTTTGTGTGTAATTCATATTATAAATTCTTAAGCTTGCAGTAATTATAATAGAATCCAATAGAAATAACATTTTTGTATATTTCAATAACATGAACTTTTATCGTGGAACACCTCCTTGAACTGAACTAAATCTCTATTCTTTAATCTGTATCGCCCAATGATCCCACCCGGTTTTGAAAAATAGATTTAACAAGTTTTATACTCTAATTCCATGTTTTTGTATAAACTCTTATGTAAAATATATCCAAAATATAATATTCCAATTATTATTTCCAATACATATATTACTACTATTCATAATATTTTAATAAGCACTTCCATATTCATTGTTAGTTGGTTTATGTTTTGTTTGGTTTCAAATCACTGCCCGTAATTATTTGAAAACTTTTGTATTTAGTTTTTTATATTAATAAATTCGAAAACATTAAATACGACAGTCTGTAGAATATAATTTGGTTGATTCTAATTTATAATGGTTAACCATAGATTAAAAATATTACACCTGATAAGTGTAGTAGTGATAATTTAAAATTTTAATGCATAATATAATATAAAAGTAAGTTGAAATATGTATAGGACGGTGGAGCTATTAGTATATGTGAGTTAATATCATACTTACCTTTCAACTTTTTTATTTATTTCATATTTACCTATCAACTCTTTAATATATCATATTTATCCTTTAACTCTTTAAATCATTTCAAATTTACTCGTATATTCTTTAATATATTTAATATATCTTTAAATTTTTAAAATTTTCATATTTATTCATTAGTTCTCAATATATCTTATACAATATTTTCATATATAACCATCAATTATTTAGAATATTTTTATACTATTTAAATCTCTAAATCTTTCTATATCTATTCATAAAATTAAATTTATTTAAATCGGTTTGGTAGACATTCTTTAAATATTTTTCTTTATCTAATTCGGAACTAGACCAAATGGATCACATCAGATTGTGTCAAGAATAATAATTAAATAATATTCTCCCAACCCAGTTTAAATAATTTAATTTTATAAATAAATATAAAAAAATAAAAGAATATAAGATGTTATAAATAATTATTGGATATGAAAATATTTTATCAATTAATAAATATAAAAAGTTAATGATATATTTGACAGCTCATGAGTAAATATGAAAAAAGTTAAGAGTTTTAGAATATTATATATATATATATATATATATATTAAAGAGTATATGTGTAAATATGAAATAATTGGAAGAGTTCAAAAATAAATGTGATATATATTTAAAGAGTTAATGAATAAATATGAAATAAAAAGTTTTAAAAGATAAATATGATTAACCCAATTTATTATACCTTCACCATCTCTAGTAACTTTAATACTATTAAATACGGATAAAAATAATATAATATTTACTCTATTTTAATTTACTTCATTCACAAATAGAATTTACTTGGCAAGCCCACTGTCATAATCATAAATCGATGAAAAGACCTAAATAAATGCAACCGCGTACAGCCGCACACCCTGTAACAATTAGTATCTTAATTTCTGTCTGGGATCGTTTTTGAGTTTTGACAAATTACTGGACCGATGAATTGACGCTCCCCTCTCCTCGCTCTCTCTCTCTCTCTCTCTCGTCTCAGAAATGGCTTCCATCTCCTACAATTCTCTTATTTTCCTCTCTGTTCTTATCTTAATCTCCGTCGCCTTCCCCAGATCCGACGCCAAAGTGACCCGTGCAGTATTCAACCCCACGCGAGTGACCCAGCTCTCATGGCATCCTCGCGCTTTTCTTTACAAGGGGTTCCTCTCCGATGACGAGTGCGATCACCTCATTGCCTTGGTCAGTGACAATTCTGGTTACGTTCGCTCTATGTGTGTAATTGATTGAGGTTAGGTGTTAATTTATGTTTTTGTTTTGTTAAACCGTTGATCAAAGGCGAGGGATAAGCTGGAGAAATCAATGGTCGCCGATAATGAATCGGGGAAGAGTGTAGCGAGCGAGGTCAGGACCAGCTCTGGAATGTTTTTAGAGAAGCATCAGGTAATGAGATCAATTAAAATCTAAATTTCTATACCTCAAATTTGTTACTTATTGAGTTACTGGTGTTTGGGGGAGCATGTAATTTAGCTGTAGAATCGTTATGTGTTCAGTTCTCCTGTGCAAAATTCGAATTATGATTTTAGTAGTTTAAGTATGAAGCGATTCTAAATAAGCTGCTTTAAGATCTAGTAATTTCATAGAATTGCTTTTAAATTTATAACGTGTGAGCTGTTCTCATACTTTTTTCTGAAAAATAAGTATATAATGGTTTCTTTCCTTCGAAAATTTTGCTTTGCTAATTGTGAAAAAAAAATTGAGCTCCCAAGTGATTGATCTTTGTAAATTTCAGTTGTGCATTTGTGTAGCCTGCAGAAGTGGTCCATGGCATGTTAGGTGATATATTAGAGTCAGTGGACCATGCTCAGCCAAAATTGCTGTTAAGTTTGTTATTGCCATCACATGGCAGTAATACCAGATTGTACATTTAGAAATGAATTTTGGAGTGGTTCCAGTGAAAAAGTAATTTGGTGATGGTTACTTTGCACTGTGCTTTTTGAGTTAATGCGATTCTAGAGCTATGTTTGTTTCTATCCACTCGCTTGAACCAATCTGTTTTACTTTTCTTTTTTATTTGTTATCTGGTGCAATAACAATAGGCACCTTTATCTTATAATATTTAAGGTACTGTTCATGGTATGTATCGACATGGAAGGGTGATTTTTTTTTATTAATTAAACTTCTCATTTTTGGTCGAAAATCATGATAATTCTTTCTTCATTTGAAGGATGATGTGGTTTCTGGAATAGAGCAGAGGATATCAACCTGGACTTTCATCCCAGAAGGTAGAACTGTCCTTTTTGAATAAATTATGCCTTAATTTGTTAGAAAATATCCTTATCTTAATTGTTTTTATATTTTTCAGAGAATGGGGAGTCAATTCAAATATTACATTATGAGAACGGCCAAAAGTACGAACCGCATTTTGATTATTTTCATGACAAGAATAATCAGGCACTTGGTGGCCATAGAATTGCGACTGTGCTAATGTACCTGTCTAACATAGAGAAAGGCGGAGAGACTGTTTTTCCTAATGCCGAGGTTTGTTTTGTTCTTTCCCTCTTGGTAAATTTCTAACATGTAACCTGAAAGGTTGAAAGGATATTTGGTTATTTATAAGCTGACCATTAGATTGTATAGCCAAGTTTCAATTAATGGAAGTTGTTTTAATGTCCTTTCCAGAATCCTGACAACATATTTCAGTAAATTTAGCTCATTAAGCGGTCAGGTGGAATAACATTGACCTCCTTTCCTAGGCTTTGACATTTAATAATTCCCTTGAGTGAATATTGGATTTCTGATAATTTAGATTTAGGCGACACTTCTTCCTCATGATTGAGAATTTACTTTGCACATAAATTTTGTTTATTTTCAGGGAAAACTTTCCCAGCCAAAGGATGAAACATGGTCTAACTGTGCGAAAAATGGTTATGCAGGTACTTTGTGTTAATATATTTATGGCTATCAGAAATTGTACATCATCATAAATTATAAACAAAAGTTCAAAGTAAAAATTTCAGCAAAAAAAGGAAAAGTTACATTGTACTAGGAAAGAAGGGATTAATATTGCGACAACTATCTAAATAAACTGTATGCACAGTGAAACCCAGAAAAGGTGATGCCCTCCTATTCTTCAGTCTCCACCCTGATGCAACCACAGATGAAAGCAGTCTGCATGGGAGCTGTCCTGTCATAGAAGGAGAGAAATGGTCGGCAACAAAATGGATCCATGTCAAATCATTTGACCGATTAAGGCCGCAAGGTGATGGGTGCGAAGACCAGAATGAACAGTGTGTGCAGTGGGCTGCAGTTGGAGAATGTGCAAAGAACCCAACCTACATGGTTGGGAATAAAGATTCTCCTGGTTTCTGTAGGAAGAGTTGTGGTGTCTGCTCTCAGTAGTGATGTTGATCATTGCATGGAGATAAACTTGAGAGCATTTTACTTTGTGGTTGGCCTTTCAGAAGGTTTAGTAGAGACTAGAGGTTGGTGTTAATTGTGTGTGTTTTTTGTGGTTTATTTTCTTTTCCTTATTATGGATAATAAATAGATCTAAAATTGCATGAGATTTTGGCTTTGTAATGGTCTTGCCATGATTAGTGCAATCTTGGCACTTGTGTAGGGGAGTAGATGCAAATGAGTGATATAAGTTGGCCAAATTGATAACAAGTCCATATTTACTCTCAAAATTTACAATGGTTATGAGGTTTGATATTCCTTTTCAGTCCATTCTCCATAATAACCAACAACTGTATAAAATGCAGCAAGTAGGAACCCAAAATAGCAAGGAAAATTCTGAACATGTCACAGTTTTCATATCTTTGCAATCCTTGTACCAATTTGGATAGAAAAATTAGCATCCCATGATTTTTCTTTTTACAAGCTTGGGCTTTGAAGCCACAACCCCATCATTTCCTGCTAGAGCTCTGTACTTGTCCTTTCTTGTTAACGTGGTGCACTCATAAGATAAGGTGGAGGCAATATTTCTTTGGATGTAGTTGGCCACTTCATGACTTGACTTGCCACCGGTGCATGTTAGCTCTTCTGGTAACTTGCTCAAGAAGGTGACCTCATAAACGGGGCTTGGGTTCATGAAGAAGTAGAAAGGGTCCATTCCTTTCCATCCCCTAGCGGTTGTGCCGTGGAACACAGTCATGCGGTTCTCCATTGCCACTGGTACAATCTGGTCAGTGAGCTCCGCAAACAGCGAGGAAAATCTTGTTTTTACAGAAAAAAAGAAGAAGAAATCTCATGAATATATGTATGTGAGAAAGTCTAATATTAACACCCAGATTAAACCTGACAAAGGAAGCAGTGCTACTTGTCTACAATTTGGCCTAACCATTATTACCTTATGTTTTTTTCTTTTTCTATCTCTAATGGAGTGTTCTTCTCTTGTCGTCCCAAGCATACATTTAATCAAAGCAATCATTTGTATGATCTCTAGAATAGAATAGTATTACATACCTCAACAAAAATGGCTCACGGCA